>BPTQ01000004.1:268688012-269131399 GCA_019973895.1 Chrysanthemum seticuspe
TTAGTTTTAGTTTGCAAAACAGTGAGAAAGGTGTGTTTGGTTTTACTGTCATAACTGTCATAATGATGCATTCAGTAATAGCTTTCTATTGGTTCATGTTTATTAAGCTTATTTGAGCTCATTTGAGTCTTAGTTTGGGTCTGCAAAACCACCAAAGTCAAATCTCAACATAATCTGTTTCACTGCTTCCACTGTTGTAATTTTGGAAAAGCAAAAGGTTGTTTTGTGTTTAGAATTCCTAGACATAGCTTGTTTTAACTTCATTCCATCATATTACATCAAAATCAGTTAACAAATCAAGATCCAAGTTCAGTTTAGTCAAACTTCTCAACTGTCAAAAAAGTCAAAAAAATATTGAAAAATCCAGTTTTGGGCCAACTAGAGGGATTTATCACAGATTCATCTCTGGGCCAAATCAATTCAAAATTTGGGTTTTATAAGTTCTCTTGGTCTAGTTTCTTATCAGTATTTTTGTTGATTTTTGTTAATTTTCTAAAGCACTCAAACAAGCTCATCAAGCAGGGCTTATCTGCCCTGCTCCAACACTCAGTCAAAGCTGAGTGTTTCTCAGCTTTTTGCATAGCTTGTCCAGAGCTCCACAGAGCTTCTCCAGGTCTACTTTTTGGTTTGATAGTAGTTAGCCAGGTCTAAAACAAGTTTCAACTTTTTGTTTTCTTTTCCAGCTTATTGTGTTGCTTATGCTTGAGCTCAAAAGTAGCACCCTCACCACTATTTTAGTACTAAACTCAAATAAGCCAAATCTTGGTAATCAGCTTATCAGAGGTTAAAGGTTGTTGAAATAAGTTGCATTTGGGTCATTTTAACATAATATAGCTTCTGTGTTGGTTTGGTTTCCATTGGGTACACTTTAGCTTATTCAAGTGCTTATTAATAAGCACTTACTATAGCAGTTTCAATTTCTTCCAAACAACACCATGTTTTTCTATTTTTCCTAGATTCAGGATATTAAGTTAGACTTTTCCTGAAATTTTCATAATTTTTCGCAACAGTTTGCTATTTTTCTTAATTAAAAACAGTTTTTAGGTAATTTTAAATAGCTTTTAATACTATTAAATCAGAAAAAGTCCAAAAAAATAATTTTTCATTTTTATTAAGTTTAGATAAATATAAAAAGTAAAAAAAGTAATTTTCCAGATTTTTCATAGTTTATTTTGTAATTTTTAGTAATTTAATTAGTTTTAAATAGTTTAAAATCCATAAAAAATAGAAAAATAATCAGAAAAATATAAAAATAGTTTTGAAAATTCTCTTTTGTTATTTTAGATTTTTCCAAGTCATAATTTTATTTTTATAGCTTTATTTCCTATTTTCTTGTAATTTAGGTTATTATTAAATAGTTAAAAATAGTTTTTAATTAATAATAATTAATTAAATAGTTATAAAAATAATTTTCTTTTTCTAAAAAGTTTCTCATATCATTAGGTTTGTAAAAATATCATTTTCATATTTTTAGGGTTAATATTGTGTAAGTTTCACGTTTTTATTTGTACGTCACGTAGTTTTTAATTCAGTTTTATAAAAACAGAAAAAACAAAAACATCAGTTTAAAATTAGTGATAGCGTTTATTTAATAGATTTTATCTTTTTAATCTCCTTTAATTTGCATTTAAGCCCCTGTAGTTTATAAACAACTCAAAACCTTACTGACCACTATCCTTAGTGGTTATTCGACATCTGATTGTGTAAAACACCAGTCATCCTCCGTGGGACTTAAAGACCCGGGAATCCACTGTATTCTCCTGATCTAAATTTCAATTGGTGTGTGAGCTGTTTTAAGTTCCTTACGGCTGGTCATTCACAAGTGATCAGCTCGCTTGAGAAAACTTGACGGTTTTGCACCAATTAGGCACAATTGAATGACTCAGATGATTCAAATGGACTTAATGGAGACTAAGTGAACAAATTTGAAGCACAAACCAAAGCTTGAGATCAATCAAGCCAACTGATCCAAACACTCTTTTAGACACTGATTCACTGTTTTGCTAAGATAATCTCAGAACCAAGCCAAACTCATCATTATACTAGATTAAGATAACCAAATTAGACCTATATCAAGACAGCTAATCAATACTAAAACATCAAAAACTCAACTGCTTCATTTTGACAGATGTGCAGACATGATTTGAAACATGCACATAAATAAAAACTTAGATTACACTAGAGATATTAAGCTAATTTATATTAATATTAAACAGAATTAAAGCTTATTAACAAGAGAACAAGATTCAAACATATCCAATGATATGATACTCACATGAGGTCCTAGCCACAATGGCTTGAGATCAGTTAAACCAAGGCCCACTATCCTAATTATATCAACCCAAGTTGCTCTGAATCAACCCAAAACCAGCTCTGCAACAACTCATATCCATTTCCAAGTCTGCTTGATCAAAATTTCTTCACAGTTGACTTTTGTTGACCATACATCAAACTTGCTTAAAAATGACTAGTAAGCTTACCAAAAGCTATAATAAGCTTAAATAAGCTTATTTGAGTTTAACATAAGCTATGAGAAACTTGGACATAAGATTTTGAAATTGAAATTTTTAACAGTAAACCATAAAACTTGAAACTTAAATGAAACTTGGAATTAAGGCTCAAAATGAATTACAATGACTAAACAACTTAGTTTCAATAACATAAAGCTTGAAATTACAAATTTGAAAGCTAATTAAGACACTTTAAGAAAAAACGACATACATAAATTTAAAAAACTAACTACTGGTTTCATCTCTTACTTCTCTTCTCTTTTTATACACCAAATAGCTTTCCACGTGTCCTCTGATCAAATCCCACTAAAAATCTAAGCCATTGGATGTCTTGAGCTCATTTTGGCCATTGGATCATTTTGGCGGGAAAAGTAGTTTTGACCTGTGGGCTCTGATTTTTGCAACTAGGGGGGGTGACATTAATTGTGGTGGGTTGTGATGATGAGGGGGAGGTTTGAGGAGATAAAGTGAGGTGAGAGGTGCCTGAGTGTTGCAGGGCAAGTGGAGAAGACATACAGTGGATAGGAGGGAAAAGAGAGGTTTGACTGGTTGTTTGACCAAGGGTCCAAAACAGGGTAATGACAGGGGGGTCAAAATGTATTATGAAAGGGGGCTCAATTGGTTTTGGCAGGGGACCAAAATGGTATGAAGGGTCATGGTTAGCTTATTTTGACAAGGACCAAACTGCAATTATCCAATTCTTGAAGGACCATTTCTGCCAATATACCAAAGTTCACACAAGGTTCACTTTTGACAAGTTTCAATAGTGCAAGGACTATTTTTGACATTTTCAAATTTTCAAAGGACCATTTGTGACAATTTCAAAACTTGAGGGACTAAAGTTGTAATTTTGTAATTTTTGATTTTAAGGACCAATTTTGACAACTCATGAATCCCTAAGGACTTAAAATGATATTTTTCTTTATTTAGATTTACCAGGGACTGTTTTTGACAACTTTTGAAACTTGGGGGACTAAAACTGCCAATTATGCAAACTTGATACGTTTTTCACCAGATTTTGATATTTTTGCATTTAAAACACATAAAACACTTATTTGTGATATTTTTATCATTTTGATGCATTTCTGAGTGTTTTCAGATGTTTTTGCAGTTTAAATGGTACAAAAATGATGAGTATTTACACACTCATCAGAGTGTAGTCTTGGTTCTAGAAATGAAGGCTTAGGTGTTTTAATTGAGCTACGTGTGTTTGGTTTAGTGTTTGATGATGGCCTTTCCAACTCAAAAGGTCGAATACTAATCCTAGCGGTTCTTTTAACTTTGGTTGGTTGAGTTTGAGGAGGGATTCTAGTATTTGGGCTCTTAACGGTAGATGATATCTCATGAACCATATGAGCATTCTTCTTGGAGGAACCTTTGGTTGAAGAAGTTTTGCTAGATGCTTTAGTCATGGTGAAAAGAGAGGATGTAATGGATGTCTTAGCTACTGATTTTTAAATGGTGGTTTAGATACTTAGGCACACTTGGTTTATAAAGGATAAAATTAGGTTGTTGAATTAAATTCTTGACCACTAAGAATTTTGGCATGCACTAAGGTCAACTATGGTGTTGTTCCATCCTATGGAGTCATTTAAGGCAAGGTAAAGTGTTTAGACTACCAAAGAGAGTTTGAATTAGAAAGGTGAGGTGATCATAATTTGTTCCGAAGACCTGGATCCCACAGATCCCTAACAATGGGGATCTGTCTAGTTATAAACTAGGGATTCGTCTCTCAGACAGCAAAGTGGAACTTAGGTTGACGAGCTACTTTAGTTTCGTTTCCGAAAAAAGCATAAAGCCTGGTATTTTCGTAAACGTAAAAGAGGGACGAGTGACAAAGGACTTGAGTGACTCACCCTAATCTATAAAGGCGGGAGCAGGTATCGAATGTTGTGAGGGCTTTGATTTGCACGTTAAGGGCAATTTCTGTTATAGCACTAGGAATCGGTGTCGTTAGTCTAAGCTAAAACAGAGGGCTTTGGAATCCATTTTGTATTTCGTACGCTAGGAAGTCGATCTGAACTGTAATTATATCGCTTGAACCGAAGAGAGCGATGCGAACAGTTCTGGAGGCCGCATATCAAAACCTTAGTTCAGTGTCGGGTTTCATAAGTACTTTCGGTCAATCATATCATTCTCCAGACGGGATGGGGTGTAGGCATGTTTATTGAAGCAGTTGGGAAGAACACCGGACTCTTTCTTTTTTCCAACGTTATTAGGTTCTATTAAGGTCTAGTACCTATAAATTCTGAGTTTTTAGGTTCCATAAGATGTTTTAAATGGCATGGGACTTTAATGTCCAACCATAAAGAGTGAGGATACCTAATGATGGTTTGTGATAAGAAAGTGGACTTTTTATGAGTGCAACTAAGTATTTATGCATAACACTAGTATTTTGAGGAAGAAAAATGAAGCCAAATGATCCTAGAGATCAGATGGTGACTTAAGAGAAATTTGGAAAATTCCTAAAAAATCCAAAGAAATGAAAAGGTAGTTTTTAGCCTATTTTGAGGTAAAGATGACTAAAATCAATTTGTTAAAATTAAGAGAAATAACAAACTAGGTGTTTGAGATGTGAAGAACAATGTGTAAGCATTGGAGCGGAAATATGGTGAGTTTTGGCGAAGTGATAAATCAAAAGTACTTTGAATGTGATCCTCAGTTTAGCTATGAGTGAGTGAGAGACCTACTGAGCTTGAGGAAGACTTAAGTGATCCTAAAGTATCATGTTTAGCTAGTATGATAAGTTCTGGAGGATTGGATTGAAGTGAAAGTATAAAAATCCTATGTCTATTTACCCGAATCCCACGGTTCCCTTATCTGAGGGATCCGGCTAGTTATAGCTCAGGGATCCGGCTACTGCTGAGCAGTAGCTTCACAGCAAATGTGCAGAATTTGCACCTCATAGAAAATACTCATCCTAATCATTTCTACATCAAGTAATCAAATATGCAAGCAAGAAATATCATGCATGGTAAGTAAGAGCGACTAAAAGGTAAGCAAATATGAGCAAGACCGACTTTTTGATTTCAATCAAGCTGTCGAAAATTCTCATTTTGGGTCGCCTAAGTTAGGGTGTCTTTGTTCACGTCATGCCATCTATTAGAGCTAAGTCCTAAGTTATAGAAATATTGTTTAAGATGTTTTACAGACCATTGTTCAAATTTTAAGGTCCACAACCTTACCTTCCCTTTCACTCAATCTCCTACTCCATCGCCTCCAAGCTTCACTCTTCAACCCTTCACCCCTACTTCTTCTTCTTCATAAGGAAGTTAGAAAAACATTTGAACATCCCCTTTGTTTGTTGAAATTCTTGTGATGGGCTCGGGATGTCTGGAAGTTGCTCAATGTATGCTATGGGGTCAAGTTGAACATTTGCCAATGGGGTTGCTTCCTTCTCCCTCTCTTTCATCTGGTGAGTCCGTTGGTGGGTGAGGTCTCTTACCTTCAACCATAAACCTTGTAGTCTTCTCATCGGACAAGGGCACAATGACCTTGTTGCAAAAGATGTGGTCATCACTGTATGGAGATGGATCTAGAGCAAAGACGAAATTGGCTAGGCGAGTTAAGAGCATGGCAAAGGGGAGCACCATATTGTCTATCCTTGATACACTTGCCATCCGTTTAACCATGTAATAAGCAAGATTGAAGTGAGTCTCGGTAACAAGGCAATAGATCATGTAGGCAAGACAAGCGTTGGGATGATCCTTATTTCCCACCAAACAGAGGACATTTTCCCTTAACACTAGTTCCCATTTCTTGTACAATGGGAACATCTCTGAAAGCTCCATTTGAAAGGGATCCCTATAAATGACCTTCGATTTCCTAGTGACCCTAGACGAGGAGGCTCTTTGGATGAAGACGGTATCTCTTACCGTGGTAGGATCCGCGAGAGGTGTGGAATAGACCGGATGCTCATCGACCATGTCGTAGAGGTGGTCTAGAGACAATTCATTTGAAGGTATATTCGTGCTCATTGATGACGAAAGCGATCGAAATGGTTTCATTTTCATTTCTTATGATCCTCATGCTTTTGTAGAACTCTAGGACAAACACCGAACAAATTTGTTCATTGATGGTTAAGAGGCATTGGAAGTTGATTCCCGCAAAGACTTGGGGAATGTCGGTGTTGTTGATAAATGAGGGCTCAACTACACACCCTTCGTGGAATAACCTCTTTTGCAACAATTTGAAGGCCTGTCGGTCCTCGGGGCTTATACCATCCTTTCTATAATACATCGGAATGTAGTGTGCCGCGTCTTGATAATCTTGTTGCCTTGAGCTCGGCATGGTTGATCCTAAACACCAAAACCACAATGTGGTGTCATTTATGTGAATAGTATCCTAATTAGGTTCATCACAATTTTGCTCAATACATCTTCATTGAATTCAAAATGAGTTTTTAATTTGTATTAACAATGTTGATTCTTTGATTTACTTTATCTTAGAAAAAAATGTGATACCAAATTATGATAAACCCATTTGAACCCAATTTCTTAAGATGAGAATCGTACTTCTAGGAATTAGAGAATAGAAATAACAATGTAGTGAAGATTATACTTACACAAGTGATTGTTTCCTTTGAAATGATGAGGAATGAGCTCATGTAAACAGTAACTTAGGGTTTATGTTCGTGAGTGGGAGACTAAAGTGAAAAGTAAAACTCCACAGTGATCATCTAGCACTTATTCTGTCTTCTGATGTGCCGGTTCTCATGGATCCCTTGAATGAGGGATCCGGCTAATTCATTCGTAGGGATCCGGCAGATCAACAGAACAGTTTAGGTGAACTTTGATAATTTTGATACGGTATTTTTAATTCTTGACTAGTGTTGGTGTTTTTGCTCTATAACTTAAGGTTTGTTTACGGTTCGAGGTTTTGACGAGTTTTCGTGTTTTAATAGTCCTCTTTGACGAGATTCCCTTTTTACGAATGAATCATAATTTGGGAAGTTAAGAATCATGACAAAATAAAATTTTATCATGATATGAGAAGTTTCACATGAGCACTATTGACATGGATGTAATGCCAACAACCTTACGTGAGAAATGATGATCAAGGCTTCCGAATAGCCAAGATATCATTATGAGGTAAAATGATTAGTTTGTAGTTTTGTTTATAGAGATCAACCAAGAATGCTATTCTTGATGATTTGTTCAATATAGATAGCAACTTTAGTGATATTGAAGTATACGTGTTGAGTCTACGATTCTTAACGTATTTATAAGAAATGATATTATTATTTAAGCTAAGAATTATACATTAATAATTTATCTATAAGTAATTTAATAAGGAACATACCTTTGATATATATTCCTTTTATGAAAAAGAAACATCGACGTGAAATTCTTCATGATCTTCTAAGATGCCCAAATCATAGTATGGAGAATTCTCAACAAAGAAAACATTAGAATGATCTATCATTATCCAACATTATAAAATATGATGATTTCTAAAATCATGACTTTTTGTTTTAAGAAATTTCATTCTTTGTAGTTTTCAAACATACGCGGATCGTATCAAGTTTTTAAAGTACAATATACTCTAAGAAACTTGGTAACGAAGCTCTGGTACCAATTGTGGAAAACTAGAAGGGGGTTGAATAGCTTTACCAATTAAAACTTTGTTTTAGACTATTTAGATCGACTTATGTCAATCTATTTGATTGCGTGTGTTGGATGTTGATAGATAAACATTTGAATAAGTAATGCAAAGATAAAGAGTAAGAAACATAAAACCACAACGCGAGTATTTATAGTGGTTCGACTACAAGGACACCTTCCTTGCCCTACTCCACTCCCCGAGTCACCTACTCGAGAGTTCATAAGCACTACACAACACAAGCTCCTTAATGTGGCGGAGAAGCCTTCACAATGTCGCCTACTCTTTTTTCGGTACAAGACTAGACACCGGGGTTCTTCCACAAGGTAGAGCCAAACCTATCACAATGTCACCTACACTTTATCCGGTACAAGGCTAGATACCGAGTTCCATTACAAAGGAGGAACTACTACCTAAAACAACACAACTACCCCAAATGAGGCACACTCCTTATTACAACATCATAAGGATATCAAGATCCTTTTAACCCAAACTAATCTATCTTGTACATCGATGCACCATATCGAATATACACCCTTGGCACCTTTCACTAATTCCTTTGACATGACCTTTTGGCACCTGTCACTAATGCCTTTGTCTTGACTCTTTGGCACCTTTCACTAATGCCTTCGACACGGACCTTTGGCACCTTTCACTAATGCCTTTGACACGACCCTTCGGCACCTTTCACTAATGTCTTTGTCTTGACTCTTTGGCACCTTTCACTAATGCCTTCGACTTGACCCGTTTGGCATCTTTCACTTATGCCTTCAACACAACACTTCTAAGGAGGGAGGAAAGAACTATCAACAAGATTACTTCAGTAGTCTTGATGATGACGAAGCTTGGCAACCCATGGACTTGAGCTCGCTCGACTTCAAGAGGTGGTGATCTCGCCTTTAAGAGGAACCTAGAGAATCATACAAATAGAAAACTACATAGAAAGATCCTTTGGATCTGAGGTTAGAGAGTTTACAATACTAACAGAGAGTATGTGAAGAAGGGGTAAGTTACAATGAGGAAATGGCTCACTATTTATAGGCAATAACCTCTACTATTCCCCGGATCCCACGGATCCCTTACTTGTGGGATCCGTCTAGCTTAATCCTAGGGATCCGTGGACGCTCCTCACTATTTGGGTTGTGGGTCATGGATCATGGGTCATGGACTTTAGGTCATGGGTACCCAAATAGATACAATGTATCTAGACATTGTATCATCGGTCATAGGTCATGGACCATGAATAATACCCTACATGACTTCATGCATGATGTCATGCAATGGGTCATGGGTTATGGATCAAGCTCCATGGGTATGGGTCATGGGCTTTGGGTTTTACCCAACTACATTCAATGTATCTAGTCAATGAGTCAAGTATTTAGATTTTTACCCATTACATTATCCATTACAATATAAGTTATGCACATTTCCATATTATGTAAACACTAGTTGTTATACATATGTATTTCTATAAAATGTAAACATTGTTACTTTGTTTAGTGTTTTATATGAAAATGTAAGTGTGTTGGTAAACTATCGGCTCAAACTATTTACGTATTTTATTTGTTTCGTTAAAATGATTTTACGTTTGTTATCGACAAAATAATAGAAGATCGTAAAATATAAATAAACGTTTTTACGGCTTTATTTGTATTAACAAATAATAATAATAATAATAATAATAATAATAATAATAATAATAATAATAATAATAATAATAATAATAATAATAATAATAATAATAGTAATAATAATAATAATAATAAGAACAATAATAAGAATAACAATAATAATAATAATAATAATAATAAGAACAATAATAAGAATAACAATAATAATAATAACAATAATAATAATAATAATAATAATAATAAGAACAATAATAAGAATAACAATAATAATAATAATAACAATAATAATAATAAGAACAATAATAAGAATAACAATAATAATAATAACAATAATAATAAGAACAATAATAAGAATAACAATAATAATAATAACAATAATAATAATAATAATAATAATAATAAGAACAATAATAAGAATAACAATAATAATAATAACAATAATAATAATAAGAACAATAATAAGAATAACAATAATAATAATAACAATAATAATAATAAGAATAATAATAATAACAATAATAATAAGAACAATAATAAGAATAACAATAATAAGTTGGTCCTGAAAAGGGTTGCTAAAACTATTGAACTTATGGAGGCAGTTGCCAAACTTAATGACCCTCAATGCGAGTTGTTGTTACTCCGTACATGTGCTGGTATTTCTAAGCTCTATTTTTCTATGCGCACATGTTCTCCTCGGGTCTTTGAGTGTGCTCAGGTTTCTTTTGATGCGGCACTTCGTTCTTCCTTGGAGCGTATTGTCACTGCTTCTGGACCTGGTTTTGGTGACTGGCAGTGGAGACTCGCCACCTTACCTTTTGCTTTTGGGGGACTTGGTTTATATTCTGCAGGTGATGTCTTGAACTATGCCTTCCTTGCTTCTAGACTTCAATCTGCTGGCCTACAGACTAAGCTTCTCCAAGGTTCGGGTATTGTAACTGTTGGTCCCTCTTTTGATGATGCTCTATGTACTTTCAATGTGAATATGGATATTGACCTTTTGAGTAACCCTAGCGAGGTCGCTGCCCCCAAACTTATGAAGAAATTGGCAGATATATATTTCGGTCGGGTTTCCCAAACTGTTGAATCTACTTTCCATCTTTCCCCTCGACAGATGGCGTTATGGAGTTCTTTAAAGGAGGATCACACCTCGGATTGGCTTAGGGTGGCTCCGATATCTGGATTGGGACAAACTATGAATGCCAGGGCTTATCGTTGTGTACTGTGTTATCGTTTGGGTGTTCCTCTTTTCACTGTTCAGGTACCGTGTTCTGCCTGCTCTAAGGTTTTTCCTGGAGATATTTACGGGGATCACGCTGTTTCGTGTGCGGGTATTGTTGGCATTAAACATCGTCACAACCTTGTGCGCGATGTTCTTGCTGATATATGCTCTCGGTCAGGGATTTCCGCTCGCAAGGAGGTGGATATTGGGCTTTTTGGAGATGGGGACAGATCCTTGCGACCGGCTGACATATTACTCTACTCTTGGGATAGTGGACGTGACGTATGTGTTGATCTTACGGGTTCGTCACCTTTGACGCAATCCGGGTTGATTGATTTTATACCAGGGCGAGCGATCAGTGATGCTGCACAGCGTAAACGGGTCAAGTACGATGCTAAATGTGCGGATATTGGATATGGGTTTCTCCCCTTCTCTTTTTCTTCTTTTGGAGAACTTGAGAAAGATGCAGTCACCTTACTTAAGCGTATTCGACGATTCTCTATGACCCAGGACATTGGAGCGCGTGCAGCAGTTCATATCTTTAATAGGATTGGTTTTACCATTGCTAGAGGTGTGGGGGCTCAGTTGATTTCGAGGCTCCCCACTAATTTTTTGTAATCCTATGAGTTTTTAATAAAAGTGTGATTTATTAATAAAAAAAAAATAATAATAATAATAATAATAATAATAATAATAATAATAACAATAATAATAATAATAAGAATAATAATAATAATAATAATAATAAAAATAATAACAATAATAATAATAACAATAACAATAACAATAACAATAACAATAACAATAACAATAACAATAACAATAACAATAACAATAATAATAATAATAATAATAATATGACTGTTATCCTGCTTATGTTTTAGTCAAGAAAGGCAACAAAAGAGTTATAGATGGTTTATCGATTCTTAGCTTAGCAACGTCACATTGTACATGTAATTAACTGAGATGACTAGCTTGCCACCAGTAAAATCCCCCTATATCCCAAAAAATCGTGTTTTTCCTTACCCTTACACCTAACATTACAACCCTTTAAAAGACTTATTTGATATTTTATCCTTGGTACGTACGCTAAAGTGGTGGAGGTTCGATTCTTTATCCTGCCTATGCTAATCTATGTGCTATGACAGGTAGTGAGTGTTCATTTTTCGGTTTTCATATTGTTACATCACTTATACACCCGAGAGATGAGAGAATCCAAAAACTTATTGTGAGGTGCTAGTATACAATTTATGTGCTTGTTAGGATTATTGTTGAACAAGTTATGTTGTAAAGTATCTTTGAACAAATGCTAAATGCCCCCGAACTTGTAGTTTGATTAAGATAAAAACACATTTGCTTTAGAACAAACAAATCCCAAGTGTAGGTATATTTGATGATGTGTAATTTCATATGCTTTTAAGGGGTCATTTAGCCTCTAAATTCATGTACATTTGATCATATACTGCCATAAATTGTTTTTACTTGATTTTAGGTACTTGGAAAGTAAATGCTGAAAAAAGGACATGCTTCGAGCTCGACTAGATGAAAAAACGAAGAAAACAACAACAACGAAAAAACCGTCATGAGAAGGCCTCGTAACGGCGTCACAACCACAACGTGACGCCGTCACCTAGGGGGAGCTGACTTTACAGGCTCTGGATACAGCGTCAAGACCAAAATAATGAAGGCTGAAGGCGTCACAACCCCAACTGACGCCATCACAACTATGTCGGTTTAATATCGAAACTCTAGAAGACGACGAGCTAACGGCGTCACAACTTCTAAGTGACACGGTCACAATTGTACAACTATATATATTTTCACATTATTTTCATTAGAGGTGTGCAAATTTGGAGGATCAAACCCTAGATGAATTTCACAGCTTTTGTAGGCCTTTTTGGCTATTGAAGACCTCGTGTTTTATTGAAGATAGATTATTTATGTAATCATTCAATCAAGTCTATGTGTTAATTTTTGATTTATTTATTTTCTTTTTTTTTTCATTACCATGCTAGGCTAGATTAATTAGTATTTGCTTAGGATAGTATGAAACCTAGTTATTGATTGTTATGTTGTCGTCTCTTGTTTAATTGTATGTGCGGTAGGAGTTGGAAAACTGGCTAGGAAAAACTATTCTAGCTTTAACGTCAACTAAAACGTGATTCATTAATAACTTATGTCTTAGGTTAATTAATTAGAAGTGAGTATTTAATGCGTAGGCTAGTTGAAAGGTGTGCTTGAGTAGGGAGTAATGAGATTATAAGTAAATACGCTTTTCCTCATATAAGAAGTTCACCAATTTACTTTTT
This sequence comes from Chrysanthemum seticuspe, assembly GCA_019973895.1. Lineage (NCBI taxonomy): Eukaryota > Viridiplantae > Streptophyta > Magnoliopsida > Asterales > Asteraceae > Chrysanthemum > Chrysanthemum seticuspe. The sequence goes on from BPTQ01000004.1 coordinate 268,701,283, forward strand.
TTGTCATTAATTTAGTTAGTAGTTTAAAAACAACCTCCTCCAATACCCGAGATTTTATTTGCATTCAAATAAACATAAAATACCAAAAATAATCTTCCCTCAACCTAGAGAATGATCAATCCTCCTTGTCTTGCCTATACTACACTGCAACGATTAGGTATACTGCCTAGGAGAATTGTAAAACTTATTCGGTTTTGCAAAATTCCGTCACAACTTCCCTATAAATATAGGGCTCATTATCATTGTAATTTAGCTTTTGATTATTAATAAACTTATAGTTTAAGAGTTATTCTCTTGTTTTGCTTTTTAATTCACTTGAGATGCGTCTTATTTATTATCCATAGCTTGGTTTAAATTTGCGTTTTGCGATCTGATGCGCTCAAGATCCCAAAGGCCGATGCGTAATGCGTGATGCGAATGCGAGCGCAATTTAGACACGATGCATTTAGTATTAAAAAAGTAAAAAATATATTTATAAATATTATATTTTTACCAAGTACCAAGTAAATACAACAAACTTATAAATACATCACTAACATATTCAAAAGTAGATGATGACATGATGTTAAAATATATCAAAAGTATAGTTACAAGATACAAGTTATATCGGTAACAAAGAATCATAATTTACTCATAATTAAATCAATAGCAAAAGTTAGTATTATAAAGTTTAGTCAAAGTTGAACAATATATGAGTTCTAGCGTTGAATATATCACTTTGTGCCTAATAAAATAACACATGCGATTATTATAATCGTAGAAGAAATAAATTTTACAACTTGAATCACACAACAGAAAGAAGAAAACTATTCGATTATGCATTAAAGTAAATTAAAGAATTTACTCACTTTTTAAAATTAGTCGCACTACCAGGAGCTTAAATGAAATAAAAATGAGGTAATTTAGATGTAGGGCAAGCACTATGGTTGTCAATGTGTATTTTTATAGACGTCATTTACTAAGGTCCTTATTAAAACAGTTGGACTTCGTAAATCAGCCTAAATTCTAAATTGCACTAATTGTGACTATTGCTAGCATTACACAAATGCGATAAATTGCGGTCAATTGCGAATGCAATCTGAAATAGCCTTGCATTAGGTGTCATGATGCGAAATTCCAAATGCAATGCAATGATGCGCGCATTTTTAAACCAAAAATAAGGTTTACAAAATTCGCTTCCGCATCCTACATTATTTTCCTTTCACTAAAAAGCACCAAAAGTATTGGGTCAGGTAATGGACCAGGATTGTTGATTTCATTTTCTTTTAAATTCCATACACAGCCAATATACCGTATGACGTAAAAAATGTATGCTACATATGAGGGGTTTACACCCATTTCTTGAAACTTGAAAAATTTAGAAAACTATTTATGGAAATACAAGAATTATAAGAGTCAATAAAAATTTGAATTAAATTTTTTTTTAAGGTAATCAATTAAATAGTCAAAACTTATGGAAGGAGAGGCATAAATTCCGGGTCATTATTGTTAAAACATCAATTTCGATTGATAACTTCTTCTTCATTTTTATTTGAAAAACTAATCTTTCATAAGAAGCTTTTCCATAATAAATATCAATTTATATCTTTAATTTCTTCTTCATTTTTATCATTAGTCTCTTCATTAAGCTAACATACGTTTCTTTACATTATTTTATTTATTTATGTTTTATTTTTTTTTCAAATGGAAGTAGCATTTAAAGAAATGCCATGTAACGTTTGAAAACCCCGACTATCGATCGCTTTCGAAGATACGCAACAAATTATTTTTTTCTAGGCAATCATTAAAATAATGTTATTTCATTGTATTAATATTTTATCTCTTCTAGAAACCATTATAGTTGTATTGCATTTGTATAATTTCTGATCATTTTGTATTATTTTATTAGTGTCAACAAAAATAAAAGCTTACATGTAAACATATTTGTTGTTGATCAATATTTGAATAGAAACTCTCACTTTTTGCAGATCTATATTGTTGCAAGTTATAACTATTTAGCAAAGGTATTAGTGAAGTCAGTCAAAGAGTTCGGTCAACGAAGAGTTTACACCTCAAATGTCGTGTAGCAAAAAGTTTTACGCAACGACTAACATGCATTGTTAGTTATGACATAATTGATGTAATGTTTTATTTTCATATTCACTAAATGTTATTATATGTTCTATGATACATGTTAAGAATTTTTGTTTGAGTTTAATTATCGCATGCTACAATCTTTTGCAATTACATTTTATTATTTTCACGTTTTATGTTTAAATGTTACACGAAACACTTACCACAATATCGCAACTATAGTTGTTTGCTGTTAGAAAATTTCGTTGCTATGCAGGTACTCATCTAGTTTATTGTTATTGCTTAAAGTCCTATGAAAAATTCATTATTTCTAGATTTAACAAAGCCATAATTATCAGAGCACAATTATGCTTCAATGTTACCGGACACATTTTTTTTTCTTTTTTTTTAAAGGCAACATTTATTAAGACAACACAAAACAAATTACAAAATATGGCATCCCCTTATTAATCAAGCCAATCAAGATAAAGATAGACCCATTAAAAACAAAACTAGCAAGGATACTTACGGGGTATTTCTTTTTTTCTTAGCTAAGGGACTATATGGGTCTTATGTCTCTTTTTTTGCTGTTAGTGGAAGGAAGTATAGGGTCCATCTATTTAATATTATTTGTTTTGTAAGTGAGGTCTATTTGATCCTTTAATTCGTCTGTTACATAAGGCCAGTGCTAATGGTATGGTTGCTCTCCAACCAACCGAATAGATGACCGAGTTATCCTCATTAGCTCAACCGAATTGGTGACCGATCATCCATAATATTTTCAAAGTTATGGCTGGCCTGACAACCACAAGTTTCATTCTCTTTTGTGTGTGTATTGTTTTTTTATTAATTTTTGTGGGTTATGTTTTTTTTTTTTTTTTTTTTTTTTTTGCGGTCGTCTTATTAGCTAATTATGGTTTGGTGTTGTTTTTTAGAGAGAAAGTTGATGTAGCACTGATGTAGCAAACTGTGACCACAATATGTATGGTTCCCATTAGCATTAGCCTAAGAAAAATATAAAAAAAGAGTTTCACCATTCAAACACACTAAAAGCCATGGGTCTCACATGGGCCCCACACATCCCTTAGCTAACAAAAAAATAAATAAACACCCCCTTACATCTACATTAGCCACTTAATGGGGAAAGGTTAATTTTTTTGCCTTAAGGATATAGACCAACTAAAGGAAATAGTGGGTCCCACTTAAAAAAAATAATATACTCCGTAATCACTTAGCTAAAGAGAAAAAAGAAACATATCAAACTGACACAAGAACAATGACATGAAATTATGGTATGAAACAAACCTACTGATAAGATCTTAAACTAAGGGTGGTGGTATTCATGCCATCCATACCTCACCCATACCTCACCACCCACCAATAATATCATTCCACCTCATCTCATACCTCACTCATACCTCACCATACTTTTCTAGTGACAACCATGATTCCATACCTCACCTAATTTTATTTTATTTTTAATTAAAACATGCATGCCTTCCATTTCCATATCATTTCGGCATTGTATACCGAGTGTCTTCCAAACCGAACCAAACCGCAACCTAGGAAATGGTGTTGCCGATCGGTTTGAGTTCATACCATTTCATACCTCACCCCATTGTCACCACCCTAATGCCATTAATCAAAACAGGCCCACATGAAAAATAGTACTATTCTGTATGAAACCTGATCAGCCAATGACCACTGACAACACAATCAAACTAGACATTCTACAATGATTTGATTCTGACACACTGAATTGCAGACGAAACTTGTAACCACTTGCAGCAGCAACTTTGCAGAAATGAAGTGATATGCATGACCTTTAATACTACTGATCAGATCTGCAACTAATGCTCACAACGCCATTACCCGATGACCAGCTAAAACCATCAAACCACGAGGAGAATCTTATATATCTTGTAGCCTAACTTATATCACATGATAAGAAACACTATTTATGTGCGATCATTCTATAAAGCTAAAAGACTAACACATAATTTATTTTAGATGCCATGTTCATCGAGCAAAACCAATGTTGTAATTCAAAGATTACAAGGTTGAGTAGTCGGCGATTACTCGCTACAATAACTACAAGGTCATAACTCGATCAAACTCATTCAAAACTCAGTCAAAACTTGGGGTTAACTCGATTTGAAGTATTTGAACAATGTTTAATGTTTCTAAACATATTTCTAGGATCCTACGAACAACGTTCAAAAAAACATGTCATACATATAATTTCCAAATTATATATAAAAGTTCCAATCCGAGTACTCCCTGCCCATGTTGATTACTCGTTACAAGGTTGTCGGCCACTTGATTACCGCCTAGTAGGTTTTAACCACGAGCAAAAAGAATTACATAAGAGCAAAGACGACTGACGAATTATGACAAGATGGAGGTCTGGCTTATGACAGGAGGGAAGACACAATAATGTTTCTTATCACAGTTTAGATGTGACGGAGACTAATAACATCAAATAGTCGTGAATATTAAGTGTAAATTTCCCCCGATAATGCTCATTATTTATATCATTTATATGGATTTACGCTTCTTTTCTATTGTTTTCCACTTTCAGGTAAATTACGAGCATTGGAGCTAAAGAGACGCGGAAATGGAAACATATCTAAAGATTTATCACAGTATGCTATTTTGAAGAAGTTACGGCGTAACTCATCTCTCACATTACGCCGTAACTATTGCGTGACTCAGTATGCCAACTTATCAAAAGGTTACGGCGTAACTCCTCCCAAAGGTTACGACGTAACTACATTAGGTCAAAAGAGGTTTCACGCCGCTGATACTTACGCCGTAACTACTGCATCTCTTAGGACATAACCGAGTTTATTGAAGACTACGGCGTAACCACTCATTAGGTTACGCCGTAACCAGCAGATCTAGTGCATTTTACGAAGAAATAGAAGGCTACGGCGTAACTCCTATATTGGTTACGCCGTAACCCATATCTGGTCTATAAATACCTCACGAATTTCAGCATTTCTAATCATCCCATTCCACACACAACACTCTGAGAACATGGGAAAAAGCTCAAGGCAGGTCTAGGGGAGCATACGAAGCTGTTTCCAAGGGAGAAGTCACTCCATTACGATAAGCATTAGCATTTTATATTTCTTTTACTTTCAATTCATGTATTTCGTACCTTTGAATATTGAATTGATTTGCATGATTAATATGAGCGGCTAAGCACCTTTTGGTGCTAGCCTAGTTATGATTCCTTAATTGTTTTGTTTGCGTTTACCTTTACTTCCGTACAACTATTTCTAAGTGTATGCATGCATAGTTCAATGGTAGCCACCCTTGGTTCGGTAGTTTTGAATGGCGGTAGAGGCCAATTGCCTAGGAGATATGACCAACTGACCCTAGGTGAGCGGACTGAGATGGGAAGGGTAAGATATGACCAACTGACTACCCTTTCTACTTGTGCGATTTGACCAACTGATCACCTATCGTTTGGATTAACTTAAGAATTGGGGGGTGTAGTGTCTAAGTTCCTAACGGCCGGGCACTCACTATTATGAATCTAGCATGTAGCGATACTTAATGACTTGGCTTAGGGGACCAGGAACAACAGGACTTATGACGATGCGCCTGATTTCTCCTGTGGTGCCATCTTTGCTGATAGGTTAGGGCGAATTGACCAAATGATGTCCTCTCGACTTTGACCTCACCTGAAGTAATTGGAAGTAGGTAGACGTAGACATAACTAGCTAGGAGGATTAACTAGTTTAGCACCACTATTCCTCTATTGATTTCCCTTTATCCATTTATCTGCTTTATTTTATTCTGCATTAGTATTTTAATTAATTAAATCCCTATCGAAACCTTTATTAAATCTGTGACACTAGACTTACTAATAATCCAACACACATAGCTCTTGGAACGACCTCGGCTTTACCGATTACTACACTACCCAATATAGCCTTTGTGTCATCACTGACTAGAAGAAAGCAGCCTTGTCACTTACCCAATATAGCCTTTGTAAACAGAGACAAAATACATCAGTATTTTGTCTTCTGTAACATATTAGTTTGTCCTCTAGGAAAGAGTTAAAAACCATACTTGTATAAATAGCATAAGAGTTGGAGTGGAAGATTTTAAGCTTGTGAACTAATTGTAAAACACACACAAAAGCCATCTTTCACTCCTCCAAATACAACTCTGTCCCTGAGATAGCTCAGTGGTTCCTTGTAGTTGTGCTCAGACTTAGCCTGAGCTTAGTGAGGAGTTATTATACTTTGTCATTTCAATCCCGAGTACTATTCCGTAAGTACTTGAGTAATGTATTCTTTTGATTCATTTCTAATAAAGAATATAAACGCTGAAAATTATTCAGTATGTTTTTACTTGCATTATTTTCAGTCATTACTCACAATTAGTTTACTTAATGCTTTAAACTGTTTTAAACGATTGTGAAACGGGAACAACAAGTGGTGTCAGAGCAGGCTGATTATCAAACATTTTTTTAAGCCGCTCAAAAAAACGTTTTTAAATCAGGATCCTAATGGTTGAAATTGATGTGCCCCAACTTGTCGACAAAAAGGGTGGAGCTTATTCAGCTGTTGCCCCTCGACACGAAGTTGGTAAATTTAACAAATGGAAAAAGCGAATGCTTTGCTATTTGACTGGGATGGAACCTTACTACATAAAGTGTATTAATGAAGGTCCATTTATCCCAAGGACTGCTGAAGGTTTGCCTAAACCTGAGACTCAGTGAACTCAGGATGAGAGAAGAGTGGTCAACCAACACCAAAGGCTCAAAAGTATCATCATATCTTGTCTTTCTGGTGATATTATGGAGTCTGTTATAAGCTGTAGTACAGCTAAACACACCTGGGATGACCTGGTCCATAGTCATGAAGGTCCATCTGATACCAAGGAAAACAGGATAATGGACTTGAAACTTGAGTATAACACCTTCAGGGCTAAGGACTCAGAAACTCTGTCTCAAACTTACACCCGGTACACAACTTTGTTAAATGAACTGTCAAATGATGGTGTCAAGTTGTCCAAACATGAAATCAATGTTGGTTCTGTCAATAGTCTCCCTGAGAAGTGGTTGAATTTCTCTCAGGGACTCAGGAATGCTAACCATATCTAGAATCTTGAACTTCCTAAAATATATGGAAAATTTGTCTATGAGGAAAACCTCATCAACAGACGATACCCTGACTTAAAAAAGTCTCAGGAAGTCAAGAAGTCCCTAACCACCACTTCAACACCAATCTCTACTGCTTTTTATTCTAACAGTGTGGTTCAAGATTTTCAGGAAAATTCAGATGATGAGCATGATGAGAGATCAAATGAGGAGTACCTAAACGACCTGAACATCGAATTTCAGGAAAGGGCACTCCTTACTAACTCTCGAAGGTTTATAAAAAGAAACAAAGATTTTCCAATGCTAAAGCTAATGAGGACACTGAGTGTTTTAAGTGTCACAAAAGAGGTCACTTTGCCAAACACTGCTTTTCAAAAACAATTTCTGAACCCTCTTATAAACCATCAGGGTCAAATCAGTCCTCAGGCTTTAGCAAATTTCAACCAAAAATCTATCAGTCTCATCAAAAATTTCAAAACAAATCTGATCAAAACAAAACTGTAGATTTTAAAGCTAAGTACAGGAAAGTCAAAGCCAAACTAGCACTGCTTGAGGCCACTTCCTCAGAAACAACAAACACTGTTAAATCTGTGCATGGTACAAACAAAGGCCTAGTTGCTGAAGTCTTCGACTGGGATGAAAAGCCAGTATCCTCAGACGATGAAATGGTGCAAGTCAGTGAACTGATGGCCCTCTCAGAAGAGGACAAGCTAGCTGTTGGGAAAAATCATGCCAGGAATGGAGAATGGGTCAACATCACAATGAAGAAGGTAAATATTTTACTTTCTATGGATGATGACTCTGATTGGCAGTCTTATATGAACTATATCAATGTTGATCTTAAGTTTTTAGAAGAGCAACGATTAAATCTTTTTTCAAAATACAACAAGTTAAGTTTTGAACTAAACAAGTGTAGGGATGAACTGCTTCTTTTAAAACAAGCTAAGCTTGAGGCTGTCACTTTGCAAATTCAAAACACTGAACTAGTCAAAAGAAATCAGGCTCTTCAAGATGAACTTAAAAAGGAAAAAAGATATCATTGAAAGTTAGACTGCTAAGAATCCAAGGGTCTTTGATGTTGTGGGAGCTCCCAGTAGCAAAAAGAGAGTCATAGGTGAAGATCATCTCCCTGACTCTCACAACAAAGACCAGAATCCAAAGCCATTTGTGTCTAGTGGCATGATCACCAATATGTTGTCATTTCCCAAGCCCAGTGATTGGATTGAACGGGTTAACCCTGAGAGTAAGCTTCCAAATTTCGATTCTGGAAGAATACTAGAGCCTGAAAGCCAAGCTCTAAAGAGCATGCTTGGACTCCCTGATGTGCCCAGTGGTACTGAACACATCTCTGAGTCTGAAGCAGAATCTCAAGCACCACTTCCACCCCTGAAACCTCTTTAGGGTGCTGCACCAAGCTCTGAGCTTACTCCATTACAATTCAATCCTCATTCACAAAAAAAAAGGTCTGGACTTGGTAGAACCATCTTGAAAAGACAAAAAAAACCAATCCAACAAGAGTCTACTCCTACTGAGACTTCCACATCTTCAGTCCCTACTGAAGCAGACCAAATTCAGCAACTGACTGAACTTGTGAGGAAACTGACTGATAAAATGGAATCCATCGAAAAAGCTCCTGATTCAATCAAGGAAACTAAGTCAGCCTCCTCTAGTTCATCAAGGTCAAAATCCACCAACAAGCCCAGGCAGAAGTATGATCTGTGCCATTACACCAGTCATACCACTGACAATTGCTACAAAATCCTTTTTTGTATGATCTGCAAAAAGGATGATCACAAAACCTCTGATCACTTACAGTATGTAAGTTCATTCAATGAAGCAAGACATGCCAAAGTTGGTCATCAATATGCTTCAACCTCCAAACCAGCTCACATGGATAGAGCAAGACCTTTTCCTCCTTGCCCACACTGTGGCTTCAATGATCATCATCCTGATGATTGTCTTATGAACACATGCTGTGATATTTGAGGAAATCCAGCTCATGAGACATCCCAGCATGACAGTGTCATCCAAGCAAGGAGAAGTTCAAAGCAACCCCGAATCACTGAGTCATCCTCAGTCATCAAATGCAAAACCTGTGGTAGCACAATGCACTCAACCACTGACCATGAGTCAATTGCCAAATTCAAGCAGACCTTTAGACCCAAGCCCACTAGCATGTGGGTCAGCAAGAGAAACTAATTTAGTTTACTATTTGTGTAGAGACACGCCAGGGATCCTATTTGGCATCTAGATAGTGGATGCTCAAGAAGCATGACTGGTGTTAAGGAGTATCTGCACAAGTATGTAAAGGAACCAGGACCCAAGGTAGTATTTGGTGATAACTCATCATGTCCCACTGAAGGTTATGGTTCAGTATACTGCAATGGAATAGTTTTCTCTAGAATAGCTTATGTAAATGGTCTAAAATACAATCTCATCAGTGTCAGTCAATTATGTGATGCTAAGCACAGTGTCAATGTCAGTGCAATTCAATGACAAGTAAGGCACCATTTTCAATGCCAACAAAGAAGTTGTTTTGATAGCCCTTAGAAGAGATGATGTTTATGTCTTAGACAAGTCAACACTCTCTCAAGATGGAACTTGTCTCCTTGCCAAAGCCACTGAAACTGTCAACTGGCTGTGGCACAAGAGACTTTCTCACTTAAACTTCAAAAACATCAACAACTTGGCAAAACAAAATAAAGTCCTTGGCTTACCATCACTGGTTTTTGCAAAAGATAAATGATTGGCTCCTAACGGTCAGTCTTTTATCACAAGTCAACCACTTGTGAATGGTCAACCGTAATAAATGCCAAACAGCTTGAGGACCAATGCAATTAAGATCTGGAGAGTATAGTGTTTCCCCGGGTCGTTAAGTCCCAACGAGGTGTGTAAACTGTAATACAACGAATCTGTGATCGGGTGATATTAAACAGGAAAAGGTTATGATTGATTTTACACTAAGGAAATTAAATCTAATAAAGACTTTGAAGTCATTTTAATTCTATTCTAAAAAAAACGTTTAACGATTAAAACCTAAAAACGTAAAACTTAAACTAAACAAACGTAAACGTGTAAAATAAAAATGTGAAATCAGAAAACTAAAAGACTCATGAAAATGAAAATTACTTTTTAACAATTCTAATAATAAAAGAAAATTTTAAGAAAAAAGAAAATTATTTTTAAAACTATTTATCTAATTATTATTAATTAAAAACTATTTTTAACTATTTAATAATACCCTAAAATATAAGAAAATATGAAATAAAGCTATAAAAGTGAAATTATGACTTAGAAAAATCTAAAATATTATAAAAGTTATTTTAAAACTGAAAATATATTTTTTAGACTTTTTAAATAATTATTATTAATTAAAAAACTAATTTAAACTAATTAAAATTAATAAAAATAACAAATGAACAGTAAAAATTATGAGACTTTACAGGAAAATCTAAAATATTATTCTAAGCCTGGGAAAAATATAAAAAGTTAGATAAGCCCACTAATAAGCTGAATTGGGCAAATAAGCAGTTTGAATAAGCACTTGAAATAAGCTAAAACTAACTATAAGCTACCATAAGCTACTAAAGCCTAAATCTAACCTAAAATGAGCTAATGCAACTGATGGGAACCTAAAAAGCACAAGCTACAGAAAAAAAGCTCGAGACCAGATTTCAAGTCTCAACACGCCAAACGGCCCCTAAGGCCCTACTTTAAGCACTAATTAAGCTAGCTAGAAAAATTCCTAAAAATAAACTAAAATGGCCATGATGTTCACAACCAACCAAAGATCTTGTATCCCAAATTTGAGCTCAATTGGACTTATAATGAATCCGTGAAAATTCCACAAAGTTTGGCAAAAAACTGACTTGACACTTCTTTTTTTTTTTTTTTTCAATTTGGCTTTTGGAAAATTAAAGATGCAACGAAAATTTAAAAGTTTTGTGAAAACTTTTTGAATTAGCTGGTAACAGCTTATCACAGGTACAGATTTGGACAGTTAACAAAACAAACACACCTTTATGCTACTTAGTTGCACAAATGAGCTAAACAAGCAGTTGAATAAGCCACACGAAGAACACATAAGCATGAAAGGTCAGAAATAAGTCAAGTTAAAAAAGACATAAGCCTAAAAAGGGAGAGCAGTTGGCTAATAAGCTTATCTAGGGGGGTCCTAAAACTACAACATGGGAAAATAAGCACAATAATATGAATAAGCACTACATAAACCAAAAATGAATCATTCCTAAACTAATTATGCTAATGATTAAAGAAAATCTTAAATAAGCTGAAGGGGAAACCAACTAGGCACTAAAAAGGGTGGCAATAAGCAGCTGTACTGAGGTCTGCTGTTGACTGCAGCAACTCAGGCCAAGGGGGACAATATGAGCTTGAGATTTGCGCACCATCCTAATTAGCTACTGGCCGGAATCCATAAACAACCTATCTAGGGATAACATAGAACCTAGGAAACCAAATTGGACCTAATCTAGAGCTTGTATGAGCTTATTGCAGTGGTGCAAAGTAGGGACTTGGGGCTGCTGTACCAGTGGTCTAAAACAGCCCACCCGAGCCACTTTAAGCTAATAAATAAGCATCCTAACCAAAAAGCCAATGCCTACAAACTATAAGACATTAAAGAAAGCATACCTAGGTACTTGTAAAGCTAAGCTAAAGCTAATTTGGAGCTTGTGATAAGCTTTTATAGGGCCTGCAAAAGGCTGCTGCAGTGGGACTGTTTAGAGCTTATTTTAAGCTGCAAACGAACTTCCAAAGCAAGATAAGCTGCACAACATCAAAGTTAGCCAAGTAAAAAAAAACTAAAAAGCTTAATTGAGGGGTAAGAGTAACACTGTACAGCTTATAAATAAGCTATACAATGTGGCTTTCAGGCTGAGACGGATAAAAACTTGGGTAAGGGACAATATTGAGGTGCAATTAAACATAAACTAATGTGAACCTAAGAACTAACGAATGAATGACAGATTAAACGTGATAAGTGAAGACTAAAAAAATCATTCTTGGGAAATTGTGGACTTGATCTAAGCTTGTAAAGAATGACTTGAGCAGCAGCACAGGCTGCTGTTTCTTTTTAGCACTTGTTAAAACAAATTTTCCAAAACTGATTTATCAATAGCTATTTGATACTAGTACAAGACTTTCAAACTAACTTTCTAACTTGAAACAAATTTGACTGAAGGAGTCAAATGGGTAAAACTGATTTTAAACCATAAACTAGCTTAAATCAAACACTCCTTTCCTCACACAAGCTCGAAACAGTTATTATAACTAACTTAGATCTTGGAATTACTTTGATGAAAGATGAGAGACCACTTAATTAAAACTATTTTGAAAGCTTAACAACTACTAAATAAACACTGAATTCTTATGGAAAAACAAAGCAGGAACAAAAATCAAATCATTTCATTAACTAAAAAAAAATATTACAGGGAAGTTAAAACTAAAAACTAAATTAAGGGTATTAAAATCTAAACACTACTAAAAACTAGCCCTTATAAAATGGCTACACAAGGCTATATATACCAAGAGCTCTAGGTCTTCCAGCTTTTCTTCGTGCCTTTTTTTCTTTTCTCTTTCCTCTGTCCCTCTGTTGCGTTCCTTGGGAGATGAGCAGGCGTGCGAGTGGTGATGGGGTTGCAGGGAATGGGATGAAGGTATGTGTCAGGGGAGTTTGGTTTTTTTTTATTGGGTGTGTCTGGTTGTTGTTTGGGCGGGAAATAGGGGAAGAAGACAAAGATGGGGGTGTTAACTCATTGACCGGGTTAGGGTTTTGGAGTGGGTATTGGACCGGGTAGGGGAATGGAGTGGGCTTGGGTTAATTTTTGAATTGGGCCTAGTTTGTAGTTTTTATTTTGGTTTTAGGTAGGAATGGACTAGGCTTAGTTATGACACCAAATGAGATTACAAGGACCGAAAGTGTAAAAGTTGGAAATTCAGGGACCATACATGTAACTTTTGCAAATGAAATCCAAGGGCTAGTCTTGACATTCTCTAATAATCCAAGGACTATACTTGCCAAATTTGAAACTCCGGGGACTAACCTTGTAATTTCTCAAAACTTTTGACATTTTTCACCAAAGGACTAATTATGACAAGTTATGATTTTAAAAGGACCTTTGGTGACTTTTCTTTTAAAATAAGTGCTCAGGGACTATTTTTGACAAGATTTGAAAGTCGGGGGACTGAAATTGCCAATTATGCAAACTTAGCTCATTTTTCATCTGATTTTAAACATTTTGCATCTGAAACATATAAAATGCAATTTTGAGATATTTTCAGTATTTTGATGCATTTCTGAGCATTTTTAAATGTTTTGCAGTTCAGATTTGACCAAAAATGATGAGTATTTACACACTCATCAATAAACCATGCTCTTCCTGTGAAAAAGGCAAACACTACAGAGCATCATTCAAAACAAACCAAAACTTCTCCATCAAAAGCTGCCTTCACCTCCTGCACATGGATCTCTTTGGACCAGTCAGTCCTAGATCAATCCAGCGAGAGAAGTATACACTTGTTATCGTTGATGAGTTCTCAAGATACACTTTGGTATACTTTCTTTCCAAAAAGAGTCAGGCAGCTGATACAATAATGTCATTCATCAGAAAAATTGAAAACCAGAATGACATTACTGTTAAACAAATCAGAACTGACAATGGCACTGAGTTCAGAAATCAAGAGCTTGAGAATTTCTGTGATGAAAAGGGAATCTCCCAAAACTTTTCATCTCCTTACACCTCTGAACAAAATGGGGTTGCTGAAAGGAAAAACAAAACTCTCATTGAGGCTGCCAGAACTATGTTAAATGGCTCAGCACTCTCAAAGCATTTCTGGACTGAAGCAGTCAAAACAACCTGTTATACTCAAAACAGGCCGATCATTGTCAAAAGACATAACAAAACCCGATATGAGATATTCAAAGGTAGACTTCCTAACATCAGCTACTTTCATGTGTTTTGGTGTCCTGTGTTCATTCACAACCATAAGGATCACCTAGGCAAGTTTGATGCAAAAGCTGATGATGGATATTTCCTAGGTTACTCCCTGATCTCTAAAGCCTTCAGAGTGTTTAACACCAGAAGACAACAAGTTGAGGAAACCTTTCATGTCACCTTTGATGAAAGTTCAGAAAGCATCAGATTCACCAATACCTCAGTGGAGGAAATAGGAATTGATGACTCAACAAGATATCCTCCTGATGAGTTCAACACTGAAATCAGTTCCTCCTATCAAGCTGATGCTGACATCTCATACTATGTCTTGCCCCACAACCTTCCTCAACCAACCATCAGTGAATTCATTAATAATCAATCAGTCCCTACTGGGATAGGTAATACTAAACCAAATGTTCAGGAACCCGTGATTCAAATACCCCAACATGAACAAAGCATCTCAACAAATGATCTCAATGATTCTGTGGCTCCTACACCTTAACTCACTTCTGAGTTGCCAGTGACCTCTTCAAGCTCAGATCCTAGACCACAAAGTAAGTGGACAAAATCTTAGGACATTGAGCTTGTAAACATCATTGGTGAACCCACTGAGGGCATGCTCACTAGAAGCATGGCTGCTAAGTTAACTGCAGCTTCAGCCAATGAATGTTTATATGCTGATTTTCTATCAGAAATAGAACCCAAAAGTGTCACTGAGGCTCTAAAATATCCAAGCTGGGTTCAGGCTATGCAAGAAGAACTTTAACAGTTTGATAAAAACAAGGTCATGACCTTGATCAAATGTCCTCACGATGTCTTTGTCATAGGAATGAAGTGGGTTTTCAAAAACAAAACTGATGAAAACGGCATTGTCATTAAAAATAAAGCCAGACTTGTAGCCAAAGGTTACAGTCAACAAGAAGGCATTGACTATGATGAGACATTTTCTCATGTTGCAAGAATGGAAGCCATCAAGATCTTCCTTGCATTTGCTACCTACATGAACTTCAAAGTTTACCAAATGGATGTAAAAAGTGCATTCCTGAATGGTGAACTCAAGGAAGATGTGTATGTACAGCAACCTCCTGGATTTGAGAGTAGTGAATTCCCTGACTATGTCTGCAAGCCTGACAAAGCCCTTTATGGACTTAAACAAGCTCCCAAAGCATGGTATGAAACTCTCTCAGCCTTCCTGATTCAAAACAAGTTTGTCAGAGGAAAGATAGACAACACTTTGTTTATCTACAGGACAAAGCAAGATGTGATACTGGTCCAAGTATATGTTGATGACATCATCTTTGTCTCAACAAATTATACTCTTTGCAAACAGCTTGAAAAACTGATGACAGAGAAGTTTGAAATGAGCATGATGGGTGAACTCACATACTTCCTTGGACTACAAATCAGGCAAACTAATAAAGGAATCTCCATCAGTCAAGATAAATATACCATAAATCTCTTGAAGAAATATGATATATCTGACTGTGCCTCAGTGAAGACACCAATGGTCCCTCCCAACAACCTTGGATCTGATCTCACTGGCAATTCAATCAATCAAACTTATTTTAGGGGGATTGTAGGTTCACTGATGTATCTAACTGCTTCCAGACCAGACATATAATTCTCAGTCTGTCTAATAGCAAGATATCAGTCCAATCCCAAAGAATCCCATCTCACTGCAGCCAAAAGAATCCTCAGATACCTAAAGGGAACTCCAAGCCTTGGACTTTACTATCCAGAATGCTCAGGGTTTGACCTCAAAGGGTATTCTGACTCTGATTATGCAGGCTGCAACATGGACAGAAAAAGTACCTCAGGGTCCTGTCAATTTCTTGGAGGAAAGCTGGTCTGTTGGAGTGCTAAAAAGCTACAATCAGTGGCTATGTCTTCAGCTGAAGCTGAGTATGTGGCTGCTGCAGGATGCTGTGCCAATGTATTATGGATGAAAAGTCAACTCAGTGACTATGACATCCATAACAAAATGGTACACATCTTCTGTGATAACACCAGTGCCATTGCAATCTCCAACAACCCTGTCCTTCACCAAAGAACCAAACACATTGATATCAGATATCATTTCATCAGGGACCACATAATGAAAGGAGACATAGAACTTCATTTCATCCCTACTGAATATCAACTTGCTGATATCTTCACCAAAACCTTAGATGAACCTACCTTCAGGAAACTGAAAGCTGAATTGGGAATGCTTGACATTGAAAGTCAGCAACCTGAAAATCAATCCCAATCTCAGTGAGTTCTCTCTGAAATGGTCCATGCTCCCTGAACAAAACCCCAATACAACCTTCTCACTAAATGAGTAAGACTCATTCAGGGACCCTGACTTTGGATATTGAGCATTGAATGAGTAACTAAATGCACCAAGTATCAGTTACTTAAATGACCTAGGTTGGTAAACATACCAATTTAATATAGGAATATATGTCTCTTTATCCCGCTGTCATCCAAGTCAAGGGTCCCTCAAACATTACCTTATCCCACTTGGCATTAAATGCCTCCTCTCACAAGAAATATCCTAAGGATATTTTATTACTGCAAAATGCACTTTTACTGTGCACTGCAACTATTCCCTTGAAAACCGGGAAATTACCGCGGGTAGTGGAGTGGTGGCATTAAATGGGGTAAATGAAACTTTTTCAAAAACCGGCTTTACAAATCCTCATCTATGCAAAATTTACCCCTCTCACCACTCTATAAATACCCCTCTTAAAACCTCATAAACACACACAAATTAATTTCTGAAACAAAACTCTGTCAAAATACCTTCTCAAACCCAAAAATCTTTGTGTGTTCTTTAATCCTCAAAACAGTTTTCAGTAAAATATTCTCTGTAAACATTTACAAAAGATTTTTCTTCACCAAACACAAAAAGTTTTCAACTGGTTGATTGTTCTTGTCAAATATTTTCTAAAACCCTAAAAAATCTTTCAATGGAAATGGCAAGAACACAAAGCCTTCATATTGCACCTCAGTGGGTAGGAGATCTTGATAATGTTGAATTTAAAACAAACAATGTTATAGGCACTTTTGAATACCCCCTGATGTCCCAGCCTATAAGGGAATCATGAAGTTTATTCAACTGCCCACTCAAACAAGCCTTTACTCAGTCCCCTTCTATTATGTACCAAAACCTCCTCAGGGAGTTTTGGGCAACAGCTGTGGCCTATGACCCGACACCCTCTACTGATGAGACTGACCTCAGACCACTCAGGGAGTATCTCATCAAATTCAGTCTTTTTCATGGGGAAAAGTCAGTCACCCTGGACTATAAAATATTTTGTACATCAACAGGGTTAGACTATAATTCTGGTAACTATGTTGCCCATCCTGAACCCTTCACAGTTAAGGATGGGTTAAAAAAGATTGTTTTAGATCCAAAGTTATTGGACAGAACCCTGTCACCACGAACTCATTTCCTGCGGCTTGGAAGATCCTGTTCACATTTGTGATTCAGGTTCTCGACGGGAACCACTCATCTACTGAACAAGTTAACTCTATTCAGTTGATGGTGGCATATTGCTTGATGACAGGGATAACTCTCGACATATGGGAGATCATTTACAGTGATCTCGTAACCAACCTACTGAGCAAAACTAGGACGAAATACGTTTCGTATCCTTGGTTTGTCTCATGCGCTTTACAAGTGTTACTGGGTTGCAATTATCCTCAGGAATACAAATATTGTGCTTTACCTGGTATCCTGGGTCAATCAAATTTTCAAAAAGACCCATCCCAAGTCACTGAAATTGAATTGACGACCCATATGGTTGCTGTAAACAACCAGAGGGACTCAATGTCTCCAAACCCGGCTCTTAAAAAGAGGAAGGGGAAGTCTCAGACTGGGACTAAGACCAAACCCAAGTCTCAGGGCCCTGAGGCTTCTGGAGCACAGCCTAAAAGTCAAAGAAATCCCCAGACTGATCAGCCACCTAAAGGAGGCCAAACATCATCCACCCCGGTGACAACGAAGGACACTGATACATCACAGTCAGTGCCCTTGGTCCAACTACTACTCCCCAAGATCCAGAGGGAAACAAACAACCCGTTGGTAGGGGAGCGCCTTCCACACTGCTCAAGGATGACACTCGCCAATCACAGCTTTTGTCTGAGGGCCAAAAGAATGATCTCAAAGACTCAAAGGGAAATGAACAACCCGCTGATAGGGATCTCACTGCCACTGCTTCTAGGGATAGCACTGGGAATCACCCACCAGTGCTTGAAGGAGCATAGGGGGACAAAGACTCAGAGGGACAAATATCACCCGCTGATATGGAACCCATCACCACCACTGGACTGTTGACTATTGCTGAGGTTACTGACATATTATTTTCTGATGAAGAGCTGGCTGACAGTGAAGATGAAATACTTTCAGCAGGGGAAGACATTGACACTAATGTTCAACCTCAAGAACAAGAGCATCAGCCTGGTCCACAAGAGACTGAAGAGTCACCTGCTAAACCTGATGAACATGACTCTGATTCTTCTGCTTCATCCTGTCCTGAGGAATTTCAAAAGTTTGACAACATTCTTCCTCTGATTGAAAGACAGCTAGTTATGTGGATTACAAAGGCCTCAAAGAAGTTATACTCTAGAGTCACTGATACTTTATGGGATCAGCATGTTGAAGTAGCTGCTAGCTATGCCGATCTGAAAGCTGAAGTTATTGCTGCCCATACAAATGCTGATGAGCACAGGGATTTCATGTATGATAATCTTGAAAGGCTTGATGACAACCTGAAGAAATTTCTCAACAACCTTCAGGAGTCTCACACCAAGCTGGATGAAATAAAGGACTCCGTGAAGGAAGACCCAACACTTAACTCCAAAGTGTTGGAGGCTACTGAAGCTTACATGAAGCATTCCTCTAGCCTTGCTGAACTGATCCACATGCTTAAATCTGCAAATGTTCAGGGTCTTCAGTCCTCCCTTCAGTCTCTTCAAACAACACTGGGTTCTTTGGATGCTCAAGTTACAAATCTGGCTAAGGCGTCATCTTCTATGGCCTGGAATCTTGGGCCTAGAATGACTGCCCTGGAATTATCTCAGGCTAATCTTGCTGAACAAGTCACCGGTCTCAACAAGATACAACCGACATCAAGGCCATGGTCACGGAGATATACCAAGCCTTCAAAGGTCAAGCAACTCCAACTCCCCCCGTATCCTAGGCAACTCTTGCTCTCACTGATGTTGCAGCAACAGTTGAGGAGGAGAGAGCCACTGAAGAGACTCCCTCTCACACTGAGGGGGAGCCAGCTCAACCAGTCTCAGCAACTCCTATCTTATCAATACCACCATCAACAACAAAAATAATGACAATGAGAGTAACAACACCACCACCAATCATCACAACAACACCTCCGTTGGTAGCATCTTCTTCATCGGGCCAGGATAAAGGAAAAGCCATAATGCAAACACCTGAGCCTGAGAAGATTCCATATGTAATCGGCAATACACAGTACCTGCTTACTCCACAACAACTAACAGCCTTTCTTGAAAAAGAAGACAAAAGAAAGAAACTGACTGAGGAAGAAAGAAAAAGCAAAGAAGCACTGGTACAAGTAGTAGTTGAGGAAGCTGAAAACATTGGAATTGATCCTAAAAAGCTTCAAAAGGGTCAGGCTGGACAAAAGTTCAAAGATGCTCAGGCTGCTCAAATGGCTGCAATGAGGAAGAAACTGGATGAAAAGAACAGGAAAGCTGCTGGCATCAGGCAAGAAAGAATTGACCACTACAATTGGTCAATGAAAAGCAGAAGGCTACCTGAAAAGATCACTGATGTGAGAATCATCCCCAAGTCCAAACCACTGGCAATGAATGTCTACATAGGGATGATAAAAGGCACTTTGAGGTTCATGATCCCATGAAGTTCACTGACTTTGGGATCACTGAACTTGATGAGCTTGGTCCCATCATATCAAAGAAACAGAATGCAGTAGTTAAGGAGCTGATGAAACCCCTAAGCAAAAGGTATAAAAGACTGAGGGAAGCACCAGCACAACTCGGAATTCAGCCAGCTTTAACTGCACCTCAAGGATCTCAACCTCAATCATCCCAAGGCAAAAGGAAGAGGTTTGAATCTGAGCCTGAAATCAGAGTGCCTGGCCTGGACTGCAACAGGGAGCTACCAGAAGGTGTGAAGTTTGTTAATTGTCTTTGCATTGAAGAGCCTGAAAGAGGACTCTTCTTTATTGATGTCTATGGAAACCCAACATTCCAAAGGTGGAGTGATATTGATCTTACAGGGGTGGGTACAATGGCAAGTAATCTACCAGTGGCCTCTCAAATCCAAACTCCAGCAAATGTCAGGTTCTGCAATGACTTGAATGCTAAGATAAAAGAGCACCCTGACAAAGAAACACTCCTCAAGAAGAAACCAAAGCTAGAAGCACTGGGAATCCATCTTGATTGACATCTTATGTTGTATTATTTATCTTTTGTACTAGTGATAGGAACCATGTAACCTGATCAATAAACGATGTATATTTTTTTAAAATAGTCAGTGTTCCTTATTATGTTCATTAGTACATTCAGTGTAAGAAGAAGCCAATTGCTCACTTACACTGATCAAACACTTAGGCTATTTGTATATCCAAATAGGGGGAGATTGTTGGGTTCGGTAAATACCCAAACCCCTTATGTCTAGGATTTGAATAGAAAATATCATAAGTGTTTAATCCTTTAAACATTAACAACTCACTGAGCGCATAGTCTCTTAGTGAGCTGTCTTCAGGATACTCAGTAAAAGACAAATAAGAATTCTCTTCATTCAGTAAGGCGGAACTTAAGGGGTGAAGACTGAGTCAAGAAGAATATGGTGGATTCAGTGAGTGATGACAATAACTCACTGAATCCCGAAACTCCTCACCAACTACTTACACTGAAGACAAACTGAAGTTGAAGACTGAAGGAAATGAAGACTGAAGAATGAGCAGGACAAGGCGGGATAAGTTTGAACAGATAAGACGAAGTCCTTATCAACCAAAGTCAACTTTCCATGAATGGCTAACTATCAGGCTCAGTGTCATCACTGACTAGAAGAAAGCAGCCTTGTCACTTACCCAATATAGCCTTTGTAAACAGAGACAAAATACATCAATATTTTGTCTTCTATAACCTGTCAGTTTGTCCTTTAGGAAAGAGTTAAAAACCATACTTGTATAAATAGCATAAGAGTTGGAGTGGAAGATTTTAAGCTTGTGAACTAATTGTAAAACACACACACAAGCCATCTTTCACTCCTCCAAATACAACTCTGTCCCTGAGATAGCTCAGTGGTTCTTTGTAGTTGTGCTCAGACTTAGCCTGAGCTTAGTGAGGAGTTATTATATTTTGTCATTTCAATCTCGATTACTATTCCGCAAGTACTTGGGTAATGTATTCTTTTGATTCATTTCTAATAAAGAATATAAACGTTGAAAATTTATCAGTGTGTTTTTACTTATTTGATTTCAGTCATTATTCACAATCAGTATGTTTATTGTCTTAAGTAGGGATGAGCATTTCGAACCGAATCCCGGAACCGAACCGGAACCGTACCGAAACGGTACAGATTCTTGAAATACGGTACGGTACCGGGACTACAAAATAAGGTGAAAAAAAATCGGGAACACTAATTCAGTACGGGACCGGTACCAAATTGGGAAATTCCCGAAAGAAAGCGGGGAAAACCCGATTTCTCAGTACCGGTACCGGTATCCAAATCCCGTTCGGTACGGTACCAGTACCACTAATTTATGCTCGCGAAAAAATCAGTACCACTAATTCAGTACGGGATCAGTACGAGACCGGTACCATGCTCATCCCTAGTCTTAATTATTTTTAAAGGATTGTGAAACGGGAACAACAGTTGGAATTGTAAGGAAATAAGATGAAATCCAATTCACAAACACTATATTTAGAGGTGGTAATTTGTGCTCCAAATAAAAAAATTTGCTAAATGGGCAGCTTTTTAAAAGATTTGAGCACATTTAGTCTTCCTCTTTTTTTGAAATGGGTATATATTGCCCATTTATAAGTTAAATGGGCATAATGGGCACATGTTTTTCTCGAACATTAAATTGTTTTTAATAAAAAAAACTTATAGATATACTATATTTAGTTACTCAAATATAAATGAGGTGTTACGTTTGAGGATATTTTTTTGTCGTTTTAGGTCTTTCTAAAGCGATTCGTATAACATGAGTCCTTTTGACTCGTGCCCGTTGGGCTAGTGCCCGTTTAGCCCGTTGCCCGTGCCCGCCCGGCCCGCCCGTTTTGCCACCTCTAACAATAGCACTTAACTAATAACAATTGGCCGGCATTGCCCCAGTCATATTACTACACCACCGCAAACATCCAATTGACCAATCAATGAGGGCTTTTAGAATAGGTCATTGGGGAAGGGTCAGTCGGCACTCAAAAAAGGTGCACGTGGTCAAGGTTTTCCCACCGATTTAAACCTTAGAAGAACTAATAACAAAAAGTAAAAGTTGAAGCAACTAAAGAAACAAATACTACCCTTTCATCCCATCGAGTAAAAACCGAATAAAAGGGAACACTAATCTTGGTTTAAATTTGCACTTAGCAACGACGAGAATTCATTTTCACATTTTCTAAATGCGAAAGTTTTTTTCAGCAAGACGTCAGGTGGAAGGAAATCCAAAGATAGAAAGTAGTTCCTATAATGTTTTAAAAAAAAAAAAAAAAAAAAAAAAAAAAAAAAAAAAAAAAAAAAAACTTCAAAAAATCAAAAGAAGCTTACAACAAGCATTAAAGCTGATTTCTTGAGTTTTTGATTATTACTAATCACAACATTCCAAACATGACAAAGCCTTCTGCATAACATGGTATTCATGTCATTGACAAGAATAGTTTCAATTCTCTAATGCATGAACGAACCATTGGTTTATATAGGTACATGGGCAAACCATCTCTTAACAATCTCAAAGCATTCTTCAGGCTTGTACTCTGGAGCTGTGTGGCCAGCGCCCTGCTCAAGTAGAAAATTACAAATGATTTTAAATAACCATATTCGTCATAGATACTCAATATATATAATTTGTTATACCTTAACGGTTGCATACGCTAATGAATAGTTATCGTTGACATATGTGGTTTTGTATCCAGCTTCTTGACCATTGCATTACCATGCGTCCCATTTACTGTCTGTGATTGTCAAATTTAAAGTGTTTATCCAATTATATGTGCCGACGTGTGAAACCTTCATGTCATGATCTCCACTGTATCAAAAAAAAGTAGGAGCGAATATAAACTTAATAAGCGCACATATATTAGGACAACCAAAAAGGAACAAGAAACCCTAGATAATACCTTAAAATCAAAGCTCGACAGTCTCTCTTAAGTAGCTTTTCATGATAGACAACACTACTAAGGACATTATACTCGTATAATGGGTGTGAACTTTTACCATACTCGTATTTCATATCATTAATACATAGTAAAAACTCGTCCACTGTACCCTGATTGATGCCATCATATATACCCACAAGATCATTTTGTTTGTTATACACTAAGATAATTATGAAGTTTCACTTATTAATCTTTACTTTATATCAGTTACTATACCTTGCGTATGTTTAGTGCTTTCATAACATTAGTATTGTTGGCCCAAAGTGGTGCATAATCATAAGTGTCTTCCTGTGGAAAGAAGATTGAATGTAAAATTATTTTTGCATGGAGAAAAAAGATACAGGATAAGAGGTGAGGAATAAGTACTCGACAAAATGTATCCTTTCGTAATGATTTTGCAGGGACCATTTTAATTGGATTGGCCTTTAGTGATCTCGAGCTTCCCCTGTTCATTGGATTTATGGTTTTAAATAAACTGATCGTTTTATTGCAACTAGGTTCCAAGATGTGTTGTATGTTAATGCCTTTGACGCGCTGACATTAAAGAAAGATAATTGTGAGCTATGTATATAAGATTAATAATAATGATAAGCAACACTTGATAGTTATACAATTCACTTACTTTGTCTATTTCTTTGATATCTAACATGCATAGCAGATTGTTGGGGTTAGCCTCAGCATACTCTCCATTGCAATCCTTTTTTGTTGACTGCAATGCTTCACCATATTAAATATTTTTCTTTGCTAGTTTGTAAGAAAACATTTAAAACTGATAGAATGCTAATGTTATTTCTTACCTCAAATAAATCTTTGGATATAAGTGCCGTACGATAAGCATATTCTAGCCTAACGTTTACATCACCAGCTTTGTCTGTCAATGGGTTTACTGCGAAGTATCCCTAAGGTTTCGATAGACAAATTCATTAGTAAGATCACTAACAGTTGTTACTTTAACAGCTTCATGTACAAGACACTTTTTTATAATTAACTAATTTCCGTGGCCAAAGTGCCTTTCGCATGAGTGATCCATCAACATAGAGGTTGTGGGTTCAAATCTCAATGAAGACATATGTGAAGTGTATAATAGTTGTGTAAATGTTTGCTTTTCTATCATAAACACTAATTTCCACTAATATTGTCCTTACCTTAATATTAACTATAGGCTCTAATCCTTCCTCGTTCCCTTTAAATGAGGAAAAATAAAAATTAGATACCTTCCTAATAAAATATATTTAATAACCTTGTTTATTGATATAAGTATAACATATGAGATTTGTTACCCATAGGTGTTGTTTGAGCTTACCATTATTAATAATGTTTCCAAATATAAACTCACGTAATATTAATACAAAACCTTAGTAAAACTCATTTATGTTAATTATATGTGTTGAAATAATGTATTTATAGAAATTATAAGTTTATATTTGGAAACATCGTTATTTAAGGTATGCTTAAACAACACCCATATGGTTGTTAGCAAATCCCATAAAATATTGATGTACAAAAGTAAAGCATGCAGAAGCGGAGACAGGAGGGCGCAGGGTGGACATGTGCTCCCCTAGCGAAGAAAATTGCAAATATAATTTTATAAAATATTTTGCTATTTTTGCCATTCCCCCCCCCCCCCCCCCCGACCTAACAAACCGATTTGTAGTGTAGTTTTTAAAAATTATCAAAGTTTGTCTCCTCGACTATAAATTTGTACGTGGCTCCACCCCTCAAAGTATGATACCTTTATATACTTCTTCTGTGATCATCGGAATAACTATCCCTTGATATGAAACTCCACCAACATAAAAAGGGTTTTTGATAAATTTTGGATGACTTCCAACAAACTACAGTACATAAGAAAATCCCGGAATAAGGTATTGCATTCAAAACTAATTTTTGTTTAAACTTATCTAACTTTTTACTCTTCATGCCACCTTCCTAATAAATTCAGCCGTTTGAGACCCCGATAATGTATCACTGCTATGAGCAGCTTCCAAATTTTTTGTATACGAAAACCCTGTTGTTGCCGGCGCATCCAAATATATGATACTTGCCACCTTTGAAACCCCATATGAAACATTGCAATAAGATTAGAAAATTTTGTTAAGCCAACAAGAGTTAGAAGATACAAATACTAGAATTAGGTACTCAAATATATATGTAAACCTACTTTTGTCCAAGAATAAGGATCTACTTGTAAGGCTGGGACATCGTCTAAGTAACGTCCGTAGTCGATTTGCATTGGACCTATAAAACATGTGCATGTATCACTTTGTTGAAATAAAGTTATGTTTATGTATGCATTGGTAGAGGAATATTAATAAACCCTAAAATATACAAAAGCAAGAAGGATCAGCTCATTTGGGGTCTAATTTGTTTTTCTCAAGTTTAAATTCATTGGAGTATTATAGTTAGTTGCATAAATACCGATTGCAAAAAAGAAACCATGAAGAGTGCTACAACCAGGTCCTCCCGCAAGCCAAATTATGAGAGGATCCTTCTCCGGGTTCCCTTCAGACTCCACAAAGTAATAGAATAGCTGCACCGCTTCATCTTCTCCTACTCCAATATACCTGATTCATGTAACACAATTTACAGTATCTATGCATTGCTTACAAACGTTACTAATATTATTTATGAACAAAGTCGACAAAAGATTATGGCTCCATCCCTGTCGGCCGCGCATGTGTGTAGACAGTGAGAAAGAACCATACCCAGTTTCTAATTTGAACGGGAGAGGACCTGGATAGCCAGGTAAGGTTTTGACAATGGTTTGAGAGTCGATAAGGGTGCTGGAATCCAAAAGGGCCATCAGGAGAAATCCTGTATATATCAAATTTAGTGAAATTTTTTGCTTCATCTTTACTTAATTTTCATAGCGAAAGTGTTGGTGGAAGTTGCAATTATATGCAGGCTGGAGTTAAATGATTGGGCCCGATCGTGACCAAATGTATTAGTATCATGAGCTGTATTTTACGAATGAGTGGTGCACTGTAACACACTACAACTCGTATTTAATTTCACGTGCATGTTGTGTATCCACCTACTGCAACACGTATTAATTCCTCGTGCGTAATTAATGGGAAATGCAAGTTCATCTGAAATGTGTTGCTGTTGTTATTCTTTATTTTTCTCATTCTACTTTTATTTATTATTTGATCATCACTCGCGCGTATATTTCCTAATGGACTTTATGGGTGATGTTATTGGTACCCTTGGCTTATAAAAAGTAGCATCAATGTTTCATACCTTTTACCTCCTTTGACACTCTGTTTACAGTACAACATAGTTTTTATCAGTTTCTGTTTCGTGTTTTTTGTTAGTCTAATACTTTTGACTTGTTTAACTTTATATTTTTTATTTCGCATTTTTCGTTTCACAATTTTATGATATAAAAAATAATAATAATAATAATAAAAATAAAAAATAAAAAGTATTACTTGTAAAGGGGTGAGATCAATAAATATCACATAAAAATTAAAGATCAAATGGACAATTCTCAACCATTCATTTTTTATTAAATCAATTAAATTCACTTTCACCCTTATATTTAAAAATTAAATATGTCACAAACCGTTAATAGTTAGATAAAACTAATTATACCATTGCGACAAAAATAAAATTATCTTTCTATAGAGATCCAATATTGTATACTTTCGACGAACTTATTTTTTATCGTTTTTTGCGGGTTTCGATATATTACACTATAAATGAAAATTTTAGAAATACTCCTTTGTGTTAACACAACCCGTAAACCCTAAAAACCTTAACCCCTAAATCTAAAAAACCCTAACCCCTAAATCTAAAAAACCCTAACCCCTAAACCGTAAAAAACCCTAACCCATAAACCATAACCCCTAAACCCTAAACACTAAAAACCCTAACCCCTAAAACCCTAACCGCTAAACCAAAAAACCTAAACCCTATCCGCTAAACCGTAAGAAACCTAAACACTTAACCCCTAAAAAGCTTAACCCAAAAAAGTCAAACCCCTAAACCCTAAACACCTAAACCCTAACCGTAAACCCTAAACCCACGAAAAAGTAGGAAAAAAAAATTTCGTCGAAAGTATATGATGTGCGATATCAAATTAACGATCAATGGTTTGTGAGATATTTAGTTTTTAAAAATGAAGGTGAAAGTTTATTTTATTGTTTTGATGAAAAAATGAGTGGTTGAGAATGATTTATTTGATCTTTAGTTTTTATTTGATCTTTATTGAACCAAACTCTACTTGTAAAAATAAGGATTCTTTATAACCTATGCCGGACTTTATATATAGTCTACAACTTAGACCAAACCTAAGACAACAACTTAGACCAAACTTAAAGTAGGCAAGTATATCAAATTATTGGAGTATATAAATAAGAATTTTGGATCAAATGATAAGAAATCTTAAAATAATAAGAATGATAAATAGCTATAACTATATATTAGAGATGCGTCAACTTGAATTAGATGTATTCTTAAACTTTTAGATGTACTATACTATATTTTCTAGCTAAAACTTAGATGCATATACGTATATTAGATGCATTTAATCAAGTTTGACGAATCATATGTATTTTTCGTCATCTGCTTGTCGAATTTGTTGCTAGTGCCACTTTGCATTGTTTTCACTTAAAAATCACTTTCAAAACTATTTGAAATGCAATTAAATGAATAGAGATGCATCTAATTTAAGTCGGTATATCTATATTGATTTCTCATCATTCTCATTTTAAGTTTTTCTTCTTAATAAATCTCTACCTTATAAATAAGAACAAAACTTATGCAACCATCTTTTTGAGTATTTAAATTTTACTTGATGTGAGTAATCAATCTTTTATAACCCACACTAAACAACGTCTGAAGGCTATGGTAACTTTATATATAACATTTTACAAAGTAAAACCCACACTATTGATCTTAACTTTTTGAGTATTTAAGATCAATTTTACTTAACGTGAGTAATCAATCTTTTATAACCCACACTTAACAACGTCTGAAGGCTATGGTAACTTTATATATAACATTTTACAAAGTAAAACGTACTATTGCTAATGTGCCCTGCATAGCTTTACTAAAAGCTTACTATTTCATAAGGGAAGTGATTTTCACACTATCAAAAGTGATTGAGACACTCAAATTTTGAGTGTTTAGACATTTATACCCTTACAGGATAAACATAACTAAAATGTGAGTGTCCCAATCATTTTTTATAATGTGCAAATCACCTCTTATTTCAGAAAGTCTTTCAAAGACTTTTTTGCATTATAAAATTATACTTTTCAAAAAAATTGCAATGACTTGGTATACTCGAAATGTTTGAAGCCTTTTTAAATGTTGTACAGTTAAAAACATTTATTGCAATCAGTTTTTGATACTCTGTATTAAAGAAGTAATATAATTAAATGTTAAAAAACATTTTAATGTTTTTGCATTGTGAATGCTCTAATAATAGTGATCGTTATGACTGGATAACACTATAGCTTAAGCACAGTGGTTTATATGTGTAATTTCACAAGAAGTTTATATCTTGACTTTTCACTACATAATTATATATATATACTAAAACTCATTGGGGGATGAACAGTACCCCGTGCATGAACAGTACCCCGCATGAACAGTGCGCACAAAAAAAAAAAAAAAAAAAAAAAAAAAAAAAAAAACTTTAGCAAATTCATTCCCGTGAATAAAATGATCGAGGGCAACGCACTCCCGTCGCAACGTGCGGGTTAACCCGCTAGTTTATAAGAAAAAGACATTTTATATAGTACTTAGTACTATTATTTTCAAGTTATTTAAAGTCTACAAGTGTTTTATAAAGGTCAACGAATTCAGCTATAATTCATAGTTTAATATTCATAATAAAATCATAATTCATGTTTGGACTCGCACTCTAACTTCAATCATGATGATCATAAAAATTTTGCATTTACACGAATATAGATAACAAAATTACATCTCATTTTGTATTGAACCTTCAAAGCTAATTACTAAAACTATAATAATTGAGCCATCGGATAAACAAACAACTATAAACTCATATTAGAAGCTATATGTGGCGTAAAACCCACCGCAACGCGCGGGCAAGTTCCTTGTTGTATATATATACAATATTTGAAGAGTAATGAACACATACAAATTTAATAAAAGTTAAATATGAAAGTAAACAATAACTTTCACAGCTGCTACTCATAGAAGTGTCGTCGAAAGATCATTGCAGTACACACTTAATTTTGTATACATATACTGAGTTAGGATCAAATGAGAAGAAATATTAAAATGAGAAGAAATATTAAAAGGAGTATGATGAAAAGAAATCAAAACCACACATTTTATATGCACATAAAAAAACGATGCGTCTCCCTTTGAAATTCTCCCTTTTATTTGAAATATGTGGCTAAAATTTCTTCTTATTCTTCTTATTTTAGTTTTTCTTCTCACCGGATCCCTTACCACATATATTATGTTTGTATTATTTTTTGTAAAGGAAACATTTTCACCCTTAGATTACTTCACAAGGATTGCCACCATGGTATTTTTAATGGGCAAAATGAGAGATCAACAAAAACAAATTCATCTCTTTATTATTACCATACTACCTCACACTCTAACAAACTATCTAAAAGAAGCACATATCACTTTTCTTCATATGGTATTCCCAGAGCCATTACGACCAGCGGACCACCATTTCGACAACCGGACCACCCACTTTGATTGCCGAACCACCGCACACTCAAACCATGGTCCATCTTTGTTGTATATAAGAGGTATTAATTTTAGATCTAAATAGATTTAATGTTTTTGTTTGGTGGCTTTTAATTTTGGTTTTATACACTTATTTTGTTTTGGTGTTGTATTAGTTGAACATGTACAGGCTTTTAGAAGGTGCTCAACTGCTCACATGCCTAAGGTGGATGTATTATAAATACTAAAGAAAAAAATATTATAGGAAACCAAGATATATTGTAATGTTTGTTGTAACGGGTTGGTTGAGTATATTTGTAAGTTTATATGTGTTTTAATGGTATATAGCGACCTTTAAATAACGATTATGTGTTTCGTAAAAATATCTGATTATTGATTCTTAAAAGTTTTATTGTTGCATTTTGATAAAATAGCAACATGCTTTATAAAATGTACCGACTTGAAACACTTACTTTTTTATTAACATATAGACCTACGTACTTTCAAATTTTGTTTCGACTTCACCCATATTGCAATAAAATAATATTATTTTAATATAATATTATATTAATATAAATCAGTCATACGGGTGAAGTCGAAATAAAATTTGAAAGTACGTGGGTGTATATGTTAATAAAAAAGTAAGTGTTTCAAGTCGGTATATTTCGAAAAGTACATGCCTATTTCATGGCTTTTACCCTTTATTGTTATATAAAATATTAAAATTTTAACAGTTTTATTGTTACATTTTGATTTTTAGTTTCTGATTTATAATTACATAAAATATTAAAATATTCTGGAAATAAATAAAATTATTTGGGAATATATAAAATTTATTCAATAGATTTGCCATAGGTTTCACACAAAATTTTCTGTTATAAATCTGTGTGAAGTTATTTTGTGAGAAATCTTTGATGCAAATTTGTGAGAAATAACTCAGTAGGAATTTTTTGTAAGAAAAATGTGAAAAACCCGTGGGTAATTAACCAACGTAATACACACGACATTCCGTGGGAAAAATAGTCAACCATGTTGGGAAAATCAGTGGGAAATATTTACCCACAAGGTTTTTACGCACCGAATAATTTCATGTGAAATCCGTGAAAAAGGGCATTTTTCCACGAGATTTCCCACGGATTTTACCGTGGGAAAATCATGTTTGTGTAGTAGTGAACGTCTATGGCTTGTTGTGTTTCATGCTTACCATATGTTGTTATGTTCTTGATTATCTCATTTATATGGGTTATATGATTTTGTCCTATTTACCTAAGGCCTTTAGTCTAAAGGTATGCGAGTTGCCCACCAACCTAGAGGTTGTAGATTCAAGCTTCGCTGGAGGCATTTGTGAGATAGGTGGTATATGTGTGAAAACAATTGTTGTTATAATATATATATATATATATATATATATATATATATATATATATATATATATATATATATATATATATATATATATATAGAATCTAGATCAAATAAGATCAAACTTAAAGTTGTTAAAATGAGATCGAACTAAAATTTGACAAGAGATACTCTCCTTACAATAAAAATAATTTTTTTATTTACTACAACTAAAATTGTTAAAGTTTCGATAGATTTATTTTTAAAATTTACGAAACCTATGTGATACACTTTGATTAGAAGTTTAATGTGTATCAGGTTTTTGTATGTGTATCAGGTTTTGGAATATTTATTAGTGTAATGTATATCAGGTGTATCACTAATCCAAACTCATGTACCATTTGGTTATTAGTTGCTAAAATGTTAATTTGTATTAAAATATTATTTTTTTGTGTATGATTGCTAAAATTGTTATTTATAAATGTTTTAGTGGTTTTTTAGATTTGATCTTATTTTTACAAGTTTAAGTTTGATCACACACACACACACACACACACACACACACACACATATATATATATATATATATATATATATATATATATATATATATATATATATATATATATATATATATATAGAGAGAGAGAGAGAGAGAGAGAGAGATAGAGAGAGTTAGAATCAAATAAGAAGATTACTTAAAATAAGAAGGAATAAGAAGAACTATAACCGTAAATCCGAGATGCACCGACCTAAATTAGATGCATCCTTATAATCTTATATGCATTATAACGCACCATAGTGTGTTTTCTCGCTTTTAATTAGATACATATACGTATATTAGATGTATTTCATGATTTCTCTTGTTTTTTGTTCCTCTATACGTGCCGAAATTATGGAAATCAATTTGCACCATCTATACATCAAATTAACTTTCGAAACTCAAGATGTTGCATCTATATGAATAGAAATGCATCTAATGCAAGTCATTGCATCTCAAATGCGTGGTTTTGGTCACTTCTCACCACTTTTTATTTTAATTTACTTCTCACTGGATCCCTACTATATATATATATATATATATATATATATATATTGTCCTATTTTCTTATATAATTTCGAGTAGTATGTATTTTTACATATGAGAAGATCTAAAATCATTTCTTAAGGAGAAAAAGAGTAGGACGCCATAATATCTCACCACTTGTTTCATGCATCAAGGGTATTATAGGTATATGAAAATCTTTTGAAACTGATGCATCTCGTATTTTTAGGTGATTCAATATATGCATCTAAAAAATATTTCCTCTCTAATCTTTCTTCTAAAATATTGCTTCATCATAATTATTCTATAATTTGCTTCATATCTGCAGATCGTAATACCATCAATAGATTATATCACATATAGTTTTAAATTCTCATGTTGCATCAAAAAAATACGATGCATCTTCCTTAATCCACCATTATTATACAAATTCAATCGCGATGCATTAATTTTTGTATTTTATTTTATTTTATTGTAATCAAAATACATATCATTTATAAGACCAAAAGGGTTTTGGCTCAGTTGGTACCCATCTTCGAAAAATCCACGAGCCCATTGGAGAGATTTGGTGGATAAAAGGTCATGGATTCAAGTCTCAGCTCCTGCCTACTCCAGTTGCTGCCCCACTGGGCCATGAGAGTTGCCGGAGTTAGTACTTGTGGGGTAGACAATGGCAGGTGCCAAAAAGACACCCGGGATCTAAGTATTCCCGCCAATTCACACCTTTATGGACATCTCATTTATACGAACTGGTTTCATAAACATCATAAGATGAAAAAGGAAAAAAAAATACTTCACATATCATCTTCTGCATCTTAAGATTAATGATACAAATGTGCATCCTTATCGAAAAATACTAATTAATTTGCATCATAATTAAATTATTGAAGAAATGATTTGCATCTTCGTTAAATTATTGAGCAAACTGATTAGCATCGTCATTGTCCCAATCATCATCATGGCCATTGATTTAGGCATTGATCATCATCAATGATTTCTTCATCAGTCACCATCATCATTGTGACAACTCGCATTTTCAGGTTAATATTTAACCATAAACTTAAAAAAAATTATTTTAAATATTTGAATTTATGCCTTTACGTATAACCGTTAGGTTAACACGCGTAAAACACAAAACTACTTTAAATGTATACTGGCACTAGACTAAGTTTAGTCTATGTCAAATAAATACTTTATGGCTTTTATAAGCATGTTTTTATAAGTCTATACATTTGGGTTTACAAGTTTTACTTAAAATGTCTACGTCTTGCATTTAAGTTCATGCATGCATGCATAAATTCACCAACTTTCTCACAAATAAGTACCTACACATATACACCTTTATATTTATCAAAAATCAAAATACCCCCCCCCCCAGCTTACAAAATCCAGCCCCCATATATGTATACAAACACAATACTTTTTTACCTCAAAACACTACACCACCTTCTTTATACAACCTACAAAAGTGTCAAAGCCTTGAAGACCCAAACAAGCCTTGGTCCTCACCCCTTGCACACCCAATGGAGGCTTGTGAAGCTCTTGAATCATTTGATCATGCACTATCATGTGATTAAATATGAGACTATTCAAACATCCTAAACTATGGCTATAATAGGAGCCTCAATGTTAGTCATTTCCTCACGCTTGCAAACACATATCACTCCACTATTTCTCTCTACCCTTGGACGACTAAAAACACACACATACAAGGATCTTTCAAGCTTGTTTCAATTTGGTTCAAGAGTTATACATAAAATTAGGGTTTTGGGTGCTTAACTAGGAATTTCTAGTGAATTCTTGGGTTTCTTGTGCACTTTTGATCATCAAACATCACCAACACTTGTAAGCCTTCCCAAACTCATTTCATTCATATTAACATCTCATTATTGTTTTTATATCAACACTATATGTTTGTTGTGCTGTAAGTGTTTAAAAAATTAGTTTATCAAACCCTAAAACTCCCAAATTCTCATTCGACTTTAGGACACCATTTCACTACTTTAAAATAAATTTGGGCAATTCTCCTTTAAACTACAGTTATATAGGTGTCTTAGGTAGTTCCCGACAGAATATCGTAATTTTTGGAATTCGTTTAGTATTTTAAACATGCTATTTAAGATAGGGTGTCTGAAAATGAATAAATCTAAGTACTTGTCACAAAGCGCCTAGACGGAGGACCTAAACTACACCACATGAACTCTAATTGGAATTTTGGTTAGGTAAAACATAGATATAACTGTAGGAGTTGGAATTTTAAAATTTTAACGAAAATCGAATGAGTTATAGTCGGTTGAAGTCGGGTAAAAGTTTCTGTCCTACGTTAACAGCAGGTCAACAGTTGTTTGTGTATAAATCGACACCTAAATCATGTTTTCACGAACCAAAGCCTTAATTTATTTTAAAGTAGACATATTTACCTACGTTTAGGGACTTGAATGGATAAAAAAGGGCTAGAAACAAGGGAGATACCCCCATTTAAAGTCGGATTTAACCTAAAATCAACAAATTTTTATAGGTTTTTGATAACAAAAATGCATTTTGCTTGTTTTTCTTGAACGTTTTGACTTGCGTAACTTTATAAAACTTCACTACAAATATATAAGGGTGATAAAACTCTATAAAACTCATATGCATATAGTACATGTCGTATCATTCTTAAGACGACTTATTTATCTAGATCATGTTTAGGATTCTTTGTTCGTTGAACTACGTTATAATTTCCCGTTTACACTACTTACTTGAGGTGAGTTTCATAGCCCCACTTTTACTTGTTTTACTACTCATTTTGAACTACTTTGGGGTGAGAATCCATGCTCGTTTTACTTAAATACATGCTCATTTACTTAAATACATTACTCGTTTTACTTAAATACATGCTCGTTTACTTAAATACATTACTCGTTTTACTCATGGACACAAGTACTTAAACTTTATGGATTGACACTAAGTTACCACATTTGCCAAGAAGTCCCCACTATCATGAACCGTTAATTACGTAGTAAGCGCGAATGTTGTGAATCGATCTATTGGGTTGAAACCCCCATCCGGGTAAGTAACGTTTACTTGACCAGAGGTACCGGTCAAAAGGACGCATTTGATTTGAGGCACTCTAGGTGTTTGGCAAAGAACCTATCGGGGCAAACGGACCGACTGTACTGCTCAAACATACATATACTTAAGGCTTTGGTTTCATGAGCTTATTGCGATAGTAATACTTTCCCTGACATTGGATTCGTTACAATGGTTACTAAATACTTTTTATGATACTCTGAGTGAAGCAATAGTCACTAAATCTTTTCGTGAGTGAAGCAGTAGTCACTAAAATCTTGTGGTCCACGTTACTATTTACTTAAACCTATGAACTCACTAAACTTATATTAACATTTTAGCATGATTTTCTCAGGTTCTTTATTTCACTAGTTTGGACCGCATGGAGCATAGCATATAGTTGTATTTTTGGATTTCAATACGACGAAGATTCGTTGTATTTTAACTTATCGTTCGATTTCAAAACAAAAATTTTCATTATATTTTGTGAAACTCTTGGGCTATGTATTGTAAAACATTATTTGTTTGATCAAACGAGTACTTTTTCAAACGACTCATTTAGAGGTCGTTATTTATATCTTATGTCTTTGTGCTATGAAGTCACGCCCCCAATTACCTTTCCGCTGCGACATTTTGGGGGTGTGACAATCATCAATTTTAGAATCAACCAACATCATCGATCATCATCATCGTCATACAGTTTCAGCTTCAATCATCGACATCAATACGTAAAAACATTATCGAACAAAACAAATAATCGGTCAAAATCAAAGAACAAGAATCGCGTGGATTTGGAACATCAATTTAATACTACATAAACATGATTCAAATTAAGATGAAAATGATAAACGAAACAAAAACAATGTAAATTGCCAATTGATCATCATCAATATGGATGGAATATATAATGAGATAGTTATTGGAGAGAGGAGTTGATTTCCCATTTTTAAAATTATTTAAAACTGCCAATATGTTTAGATGTAAAAGAGTGTGAAAATATCAAAGTAACCCTCCATCAAATGATCTCCTACATTTATTTAGCTTAGTATATTTATTTACTGAGGAGTGATACACCCACTCAAAATCATCCACAAAAGAATCTCACACGCTGAGGTGTCATCCCGTGCCACCTCAGCGTGTGAGATTCTTTTGTGGATGAATTTGAGTGGATGTAGCATTAGTGTTATTTACTTGAACTCTTCTTCCTTTTAAGAAAGTTCGTGACATATTTATCCATTAACATTAATGAAATATGCTTTATAATTTACGTGATGTTAATTATAATGTCTTTTCCCTTTACACTTTTATTATAATACATGTCTACTTTATAGGACACCGCCAAGGACGGACCTAAGATTTTCAAATGGGTGTTCCACTTATTTTTCAGAAGGGTATTGCACAATTTTATTTTATACACAAGTACTAAATTTTTCACCATAAAGAATTTTTAAAACTCAAGTTCCAGTATAAAGAAATAAAGTAGCAAAAAAGATTATCGGGGGTTGCATGTCTGGAAAACGACACTTTTTGAAAACAATTTACACTCCGTGACTCAAAATTGGGTGTGGCCCCTGCCACACCCGGCTCCCACGTGGGTCCATCCCCACTGCTATATTGGTTGAGAATTTTAACACACATTATCTTATGTATGTGTTTGTCTAATCTTATATTTTGGTCTTAGGCTTATATTTTACTAGCCTATAAACCCGTGATAAATCACGGGTGGCTTATAAAAATTGTAAAATATACATAGTTAAATACCATAAAATTGAATGAACATGTCACATACATACCCATGCAACTATAGCTAAACTCAAGTTCGACTCGTCACCGCATAATTTTAAATCGAAACTTTTAGAATACTGTCTTACAAATTACAATTCCTTACAACATTTGATCGAACACCCTTATATGCGCTCCTTAATGCACTTGACTTATTCTACACACCATAGAAGAATTCAAATTATCAATGACAACATCAAATATATTTCAATTACAATAGATGAGTCTAGACCTCAAAAACAATGATACAGTTACTTTACATGAAGTTAATGAATAAACCAAATGAAACCTGAGTTAGCACCAAGTTGACATACTAAAATTCCAATCAGAACTTTCTCAAGACATCTCCAACTCAACCCATCAAAATCCAAAGACGCATCACGTTGACGTTACAATTTAAACACAAATAGTGAATGATGATACCTATGAGATGAAGATGAACATGACAATCTAAGAGAGGAATGGTATGCAATCGTATAGATTTTAATGGGATAATCGAGTTTCCTACAATAAAGCAAATGATTCGGCTTATATTGCATGATGGCACAAAATAGAAGTAAACCATACCTTTTGTAAGACGGAAGGCGAGATTTTTCTCACTGCTTGATCAAAATGTACAGCTTTAATCGTATGTGGCAGTCCATTCAAGAAGCTTTGTGACAATGATCCTGATGTTGCCTCAAAATGAACCAATGTAGAAGTGTAGAAGTTACACTACAAATAACTTTTGCTCTACTCTCATATGTCTCGAGTGACGAACACAATACATAAGATTTGAATTACTTTGTTTTTGCAGTCAATCCTTTGAAAATAACCCACTACTTATAAGCCACACTCCGCCTATAAACAATCAATGTGTTTACGGTTAACATATATCCAGAGTTCAATACATTGCGAAAAATAAATCATGGACTACAACGTTATGAAGAATTAAAAATAAATCATACACTTGGAATATATCACTGTCTATTACTGAAACATGTATCATTTTATTTTTGTAAATGTAGGACATGTTAATAAGGATGATTTCATAACTTATAAAAGAAAAAAGATGACATGTACAGGTCATTACTCTATTAGTAAGAGCATTACATTTTATATATCATTCGATCCCTACACCCAAAAAATATGCCTTGGTTAACAAACACATAAATATTTGAAATAGTTCAGTTACTATTCGTGCCGAAAAAAAAATAATGAATTGCAAAAGTCTAATCATAATAAAGTACTATTTGATAATGCTTTCAATAATACCTCAATGGTGTAGTTCTATCTATAATGCTTCGTCCCACACACGGATTAAAGGCACCAAATGTACTCACTGCACATGTTTATACAGAGGGACGGATCTAGTTAGTAAGAATGGGGGGGCAAATGCCCCCCATGGCTAGCCGATTTTGACCTTTTTTCGGAAGTGCCCCTCACCCAAAACTCAAATTGCCCCCCACCCACATACTAAAACCCAATATTCAACACTGTCTAAAGCTTTATAAATCCTTCATTTCAAAGTAAAAATACTCGATTTATCATTACAATAATATTTTTTTTTTCCAAACACTCGATGTATACCACTTCTAAAAGATTTAAGATGAGGTATAGCAAACCCAACATGCACTCAAGTCCAAATTTTTAATGTATACCACTTCTAAAAGATTTAAGGTGAAAAGGGAATATGTACGAAATGTACCCCCATCTCAATATTTCAAGACACAGACAATGCTTCACAGGTTCCGAAACACCAAATGATGTGATTTTGCTGCATCGACTGCATATTACAAGCAAAAATAGTTAGGAGGTTGTTATGATAAAATCAAAAGATATGCACAAAATAATTAGGAAACAATTGAAGAATATTATAACCGATTTATGAAGAAAATAATTTAGGCAACAATTGAGTAAATAAAAATCAATGAGAAAATCATTCAATTATAACCGGTATTGAAAATCATTCAATTATAATTGGTTAAAATTAAAATTAGTTGTACCCAAAAACCCACAAACCAATCGATTATTATGTAAACCGACACAAAGGAGATGAATAATAATGATGTGGATATGGACATAAAAGTGTCTTACCAGTTATGAATTGAGAAGCTTGAATAACCCAAAAACCAAAACCATTGTATTGAATCATACATTTTACAGACCTTGAATAACCCAAAAACCAAAACCATTGAATTGAATGATACCTTTTACAGATCTTGAAAACCTTTGAGAATCTCGATTAGAATAGTGTGGTTTTAAGACCTTGAACAGATTTGACATATTACTGTTGTTGTTGAATATGCGATTACATGTTGACCAAAAAGGTTATGTTTTATGTTTTGAATAAGATGGATATAATTTATGATATGCGAAAATTGTGTTTTATGTTATGAGATGTTGACTAAAGCTGAGATGTTGACTAATTGACTAAAGCAGAAGTTATATAAATGACGTGGCTTTGATGAGCTGGCTTTATTCACATGGGCATTGCCACGTGGCTTTTATGAGGTGGATAGATTTTCGAAAAAGCTTCTTTTATTATATATATAGATAAGAAACTTATGGCTTATAAATAACAATCTTATAAGCCCATCCATAATGTTTGGTTTAGCTTGTTATACTTAATGAGTTAAAATGAGAAAAAAATATATGAACATAAAAAAAATGTAGTTATTAAATAAGGGTATAAAAGTCCTTTTATAAAACTTTTCTTATATAAGTTCACCATTCTTAAAAAAAGCCACAAAATTAGGGCTAATCAAAACCACCTCATATAAGATCGTAAACCTAACTATATAAGCTTAGCCAAACACTACATTAGGCTTATTTTTGTTATATAAGCTAATACGGTCATAAGTCTTCTAAAATAGGTTTAAACAAACACCCCCTAAATATCATGTTTTAAAACACTGGCTTAAACTACCAAGTCAACGATTAACCATTTAACTCTAACAAACTTTAAGCCTAGTGATATAAGTTGTTAAATTTATTCATCCTTATAAACCACGAGGTTTAGGTTTCGCTTGAGTTAAATTAAAGTCTCGTTCGTTTTAAACTTTTAGTGTGTGTATGCGTTTACTTTCCAAAGAAGAAAATGCTAAATATAACAATAAGAGTTATATTTAGTTGAAATTCGCTGACAATAACCCTGTTAGTTTTATTTTTACGGTTACTTTATTTAAGGTAAGTGATATATCCACGGAGCAATTTACTTCACACACAGAAAAGTAATGTCCTTTGACATTTATGCCCTCACAACACTTTTCCACTCTTTTCTTTATTTAACCGCCAGTACCATTTGGTCTTTTTTTTTTTTTTTTTTTTTTTTTTGAGTAACCATTTGGTGTCTTCCTCCTTTTCTTTCCTATCATTTGTTGATTTTCTATGTCTGTCAATATCATGTACATTATTTTTAGGTCACTAGTTTTACAACACAAGCTTATAGAGAAAGAGATGAAGGCGGATGAACAAGTATCACACACACACACGATATACTAAAGACGGTTTAGGCGTAGAGAGTATGTGAAAAGAAAAACTTGAACAACCAACCCTCAAATGAGGGTTTACAAGATTATTTATAGGAGGGAACCTAGGGCAACACTCCTAGTTCCCATCCTTTCTTATGTGGGCTTGGGCCTCAGCTTATGGGCCTTCTACATAAGCTGGACCTTAAACAAACATAAAGGCCATAATAAAGCTACCTATTACATATGAAATATAAATACTTGAAATACTGTTTAGGAGTGATTCCAACAATCTCCCCCTCAAGTATATATGAATGTAAACGGTGAAGGCGTTGATGTAATAGTAGCTGTGACGTCTTCTGACATTCTTCTTTCTTGTGAGAGGAATTGCCTTGATTCGAACAATCTCCCCAGTGTAGAGAGATCGTTATCTTTGAACAGTTATGTTTTGACGTCATCTTTAACTTTGTTCTTTGATCATTGTTCTTTGTGGTGAAAGTGATAGTATGTCGTTGTCTGCATCAGTCTGCCTCAGGTCTGCTTCGCTGCTCCAGTGTCTCCACGTCATTCTTCAACATGCTCACACGCTCTTTGACGGTGGAAATCAAAAATGATGAAGTTATTTAAGTCTTTAACTTTGTAGATTCTTTGGTTTGACGAAGAATCATTCTGACTGTTGTGTTGCATTTGAATAGAACTTCCATTAGTGATGATGATGGCGTGAGCATGAGAAGAATCAGCACGATCATCCCGCTCCGGAGCTTCCATAAGAAGAAAACATTTCAAACGGTTAGTAATAAGCGGTTTCCGGCACTTACAAGTTTGAACTTCGAGAGTGTCAACAGCATATTGTGAAGACACAACTCTAATTCTTACAAAGGCCGTTCCTGAACTGGAGTCCCACAAGTGAGATAGCGCGATGTACCGAAGTACATCTACAGTTCAGATGAGTCGCTGAGGTACACCGAAGCATCACCTCACGACTGTAGACCGTTTGAGACACACTCCGCGTAATCCACGGGGAGTTACCGAAGTGACCTGCTTTCAGGGCTGTTTGATGTTGACCCTGGCAGGAGTTTCCATTCAATCACTGAGGATCACAGATGTGAACCTCTCATAAATGTTCTCGACAGATTGTTAAGATCTGTGAAGGACTCGATATGTACCACTGAATCACTGATAATCTTATTTGTTGATCATCAAGTGATTAAATGTCAAGTGTTCCTAAGAGATCTTTTGATGAATCTCGTGGCTCTAGACTCAATAGTGCGTTTTGGTTTTCCTGAGCGGAGACTAGGGAGAGGGTCTCCTTCTTCAATACCAGCGATCTCTAAGAGAAAGCCAATAGTTTATGTAGGGTTCCCTGTGAGAATGAAACAAGCTTCTGTTGAGAAAAACTTGAGTGGCTAAGAAGGTTTAGTGCATGCGTCACTGGGTCCATGACGACTTTTAATCTTCAATACCAGTGTCACTAAGTGACAACCAGTAGCATATGAATTGAACCCGGTGTCTGCCCTAAGTTGAATAATCTGGAGGGCTATTTCTTTTCACCCTTTTCTTTACATTTCTTTTTGATTCTTCAACTCCTTCTTTCTCCGATTCTCATTTTCTCCTTTTTACAATCATTCCTAAGGACTTCTAACACTAACTAATGGTAATGTCCTTGGGTAGATCCCTCCGCCTCTGGCGGATCATAGGACGGTTATTCCTAACCTTAGTCACCATATAACTCCACGACTAACCTATGTTTGCCATTATAACCACTGTAAGTTAAAATATCTCTCAAAGGGTTTGTAAATGAAAAACATGTTTGAACCACTGTGAGAGATAAGTTTTTGCATAAATACTCCCCCTCCACATGTGCT
The DNA here is from genome assembly GCA_019973895.1 of Chrysanthemum seticuspe. Lineage (NCBI taxonomy): Eukaryota > Viridiplantae > Streptophyta > Magnoliopsida > Asterales > Asteraceae > Chrysanthemum > Chrysanthemum seticuspe. The sequence continues at coordinate 268,743,972 of BPTQ01000004.1, forward strand.
TAATAGTTTTAATGGTTAAATGCACAGTGAGGAAAGAGCGCGCACTTTTTGAATTGATTCACTAAAGATAGACAATCCCCCGCGAGACACGGTTGCGTTGCATAGTTAAAGAGTTACATTGTCGGCTTTTAGGTGACAACTAGCTCTAATAACTATCTTGAAGGTGTAGACAAACCTCGAAAGGTTGTCATACCCGTCAGAGTTCATGTCTATCAAGAGTTTCTCGAATGGTACTTTCTACTTGGACAAGTCCTTTGCGAGACACGTTTACATCACTAGCGAACTAGCTTGAAATTATTACCCGTCCAGGACAAGTCTTTTCTAGTTACTAACAGTTTAGTACTGTCAATTCGTAGGTTAAGTCTGAGGTACACAGATTCATTTGCATCTTGCACAACATATTTCTTATCACACAATTTTCTCCCCCTCAAAAATGGCATATAAAATGTTATTTTTGAACGGTTGACAATAAATATGACCATTTCGAGTTTTGCGGGGAGAGTGACCACTGTGAACAATTTGTGAACAAAGTTTTTAGTTCAAATACTCCCCCTCAACTAATGATATAAACGGTTGAGGTTTTAAAATCATATGGGGAAGTACTTGTCTTTTTGAGCAAAACCTTGAAAAATGAAAGGTTTGATAGGTTTTACTCAAAAATAAGAAGCTTTCGCTCCTTTTATAAGGATTGTGGCACTGAGGCGTACCACAGGGTCCTTTCTTGACAATTACGGGTTGTACACTGTTATGTGTGCACAAGCCAGTACACATATAAAATCATGCATCCAAAATTTTATGAAGGAAACAATTCAAGGGGTACCAGGAAGTGCAGTGATGTTCCCAGGAGTGCGCATAGGGCGTTGAAAGCCGGTGATGTTTCTCCTGGGTCGACCACCAACATAGCTCTCCAAGCGTCTGAACTGATCCCTTCTGAACAACCGTTCATCAATCATGGTGATGATCCTTCTCACATCCCTCCTTTCCTGAGAGTTCCAGCGCTTAGGATTCCCAACTTTCAGGCGTATATCCTTCAATCTGTAGGCCAATCCATCCCTAACCATCTTCAAGGTATGATCCCCGAATTTATGGAGCTCACTACACGCCATTAAGCAGTTTCTGCGAAGTTCACTGCAGTAAACAATGCCGAAAGGTTTGCTGATGAGCGTAAGTTGTTTGAGCTGGTTGATGTCAGGAAGATCAAGCTGTGGTGGAGTGAAGTTTACACGTTTCTGATATGATTCAACAGTCATCTGGATATCTTCGACACGTTCTTTGATCACAATGCGTCTAATGAAGATGAGAACTGACTTGATAAATTCACGTTGAACTTCAGTCGAGAATTGTCTCATACGACCCTGTACTTTGGCAAGGTACAAGTCTTCGATGTCGTTGAGGGACAAGTTCTCAAAGTCAGCCTCTGAGAATTCATAGTCCTGTTCATCTTGTCGTTTAACTATGATATTCTTCAAGAATGTGTAGTCCCACTTAGACTTGAGATCAATGTGTTTGATGGCCACGATATCCTTTGAGCAATACACTTCATGTTGAGACTTCTGAACCAGGCAGCTTCTGTAGTAGATTCTTCGGCGCTCAGGCCAATGATGAATCCCATACACTGCATCTTGGTCGTATGCTTGCACGTTGTCAGAAAACAAGTGATTTGCACGTTCCTCGATAGCTATGCAGTTTGAGTAAATAGCCGCTGGGAATGGAAGAGTTAATGATGTAGCGTATTTTCTTGAACCATCGCCACCATGGAGAAGAAATTCCAGGTCTTTGTTGAAGAAATATCTGAAGGGAATCCTTGGTTCATCTGGTTGGCCGATTGTTGGTAGAGGTTTGGTCCAGTCAGTGTAATATGGAGGGTTGTTCCGTTTAGTGAAGTCGATGTTTGCTTCTGGGTTGAGCCAATCCATGTTGTTAGACATGGCTCGAGCAATGTTTTCAAGGTGATATTCAACCTCGATTGCACTTTCCGAGCTGTTTTTCAAAAGGAGGAATGCGTCATTCTTGATGCGCTTCAACTCGGATTTCGTCATCTTCTTCACACGGAATCTTTCTTGCAAGATTTTTGCATGCTCCAAGGTACTACCGTCTACCAATTCTTGACCTTCTTCAGGGTAGGGAGTGTCGTTAACAAGAGTAGCAAACCAATCAAATTCTGCAGTTTTATCGTCATCAAGCCATGATACGACGTCATTCAGAGTCGTTTTCTTCTTCTGTTTTGAAGGTTTGGATGATGATTGTGGTTTCTGCACTTGTTTAGGTGAGGTGGGTTGTTGTCGGGGCTCAAGGACCTCTTCATCGTCACCACCCGTGTACTCAAAGTAGTCACCTGTTTTATGAGTCAGGGGTGGTAACTCGGAATCGTCCCGAGGTTTATCAGTAGAAGACCGAGGTGATGGAGACTTATGTTGAGAAGAAGTCCGATGTGGAGGAGGTGGCATAGATGTAGATTGACCAGACTGCTTCGGACGTTTAGGTGCAGAGTCCTTATCCTTATCATCGTCATCTCTTGGTCGTTTGGATTGAATGGCTGACTCCTTGCATGGTGATCTGAGTTGATAGTCAAGTAGAATTTCGAAAAATTTAGCTTCATCTGAAGTAAACGTTCCAGATCTCTTTGACATTTGCATCACAAGTTTAGCGATTAACTCAGATTCAGAGAGATCAGCTTCTTTTGCCATTGTATGTTTAACCAATGCTACGATGTTAGGGGTGAGTTTTCTGGAAAATACTTCTTTTGTCACACTGGGGACAGTGTCGAGAAGAAACTTGTGAGTATGATCTCTTGATGTCTTCTCCAGTTCCGTATGGACTTTAGGAACGATATCCTGGAGGTACTTGTTAGTGTAACCTTCAATCATTTCGTTCAGTTCCTCTTGTCGATGACTCTTCATGAACGTCTGGACAAATTTCCTTTCTTTCTCCATCTTGTCTATCTCATCATTTAAGGACTGAATTTGGTCAGCAAACCAATTCATTTTTCTGTAAGTTATGTCCTTCTTTCTGATTTGTTGGACAGCTTTTACAATCCTTTTATGAGACTGAGAGATCCAAGACTTTGGTGGTTTCTTCACTGATTTGGATGATGATCTGGTTGACTTTGTTGATGGTGGTAATGATGAGTGAGACGAAGAATCCGATGATGAGGAGACATGAGGAGACTTCATGTCCTTAGGAGTTTCAGAGGTTTTCTCCTTTGAGTGTGTTGGACTGTCTAGAAGAAACTTTGTATAATCATCCTCGTCATCCTTAGACTTTTCTTTCTCAGTTTCCTGTTTCTCAAAATCATACTCAATGGTGTCTTCAACAGGCGGTTGTTGTTGCAGAAGAGTGGTGGCACCAGATCCCTTATCGGGTTGATTAACCGCATCAGGATCTGGAGAGGAGTGGGCAGCACCACTTGATCCTCCGGGGCCACCCATCTGATCTTTAGCAAATTCAACGGCCTTTTGAATGTGTCGGACATTGTGAAACTTCTTCCTGTATGATTTATCCAATTGCTCTTCTTCTTCTTCTTCAGAGCTCTCATCATAAGGTACAATAGCTGGAGTCTTCCCTTTTTCTTGGACAACTGGAGGACTTGGAGGTTTTGTCACTGAGGCAGGTGTTTCGGTTGCAGTTGCAGAGTAATGAACCTCTTCATCTGTCTTAGTATCTTCAGAGCTCTCGTCCCTAAGTTGTCTTTGAGGTTCAAGTGTGGGAATAGGTTCGGCTTCCTTTATGGGAACAATCCTTATAGAAGGAGCTTTCCTTTTAGGAACCTTCCTTTGACTCACAGAGCTTGTTGTGCTTCCTGCACTTCCTCTTCTGGTTCTCCTTATAGGTGTTCCAGAAGATTTTTCGTCAAGATGACCAACTTTGCCTTGTCTGACTGCTTCCAGATACCTTTGGTACGATTCTAGCTTTCTGACATCTTCAGTTAGAAGGAAATCTGGCAATACAGCACCTTGTTTCTTTGTGGACGTTTCCTTGATTCTGACAGATAGAATAGGTTCCGTCAACATGTCGTGATTGTCGGGGTCATTGAGCCTCTTGGGAATATCAGGATGAAGTCCAAGTGCTCTCTGTATCAACAGTTTAGTATATCTGATGTAGGGGATCTTTGAGCCAAGTTTGTTGAGAAATGACATCATGTCATCCCAAATCAGAGCTTCAATAGCGATGTGTTTCATGTTGACCAATGCCCAAAATATTTGCAGTTCTATGAGCTTAGGATGCTCATAGCCGCTGTCACGACCAGAAACAGACTTGGTGATGATCATGTAGAGTGTTCTCCATGGTTGAGGAATACTCTTAAGCTCTACGTGAGAGTGCTTGGTGATTACTCCTGTAGCCTCATCATAACCGATATTGATTAAGAATTGGAGAGTTAGCTCTTCAGCAGGTGTGGCATAAAGTTTGGTTGGATTGACTTCAGGAATAAGGAGAGCATCCCTTAAGTCTGCAGGTGTAATAGTGACTTGTTTGTGGTTCAGAGTCACTGTCACAGCAGTCCTTCCTTTGACCCTTTCCATAGTATTCCAGAACTGTTGGATGTAGATCTCAGGAATGGTTGCAGAGTAAGTAAGCATGTTCTGATACGGATGAGTTCTCAGAATATCAATAGCAATAAGACATGAAGATTCAGAGCAAGTGAGGGTGTCAAAGTCAACATGGAGGTTATTCTTTCCTATCTTCATTGGATAGCCATGAGGATAGATATCAGCAATGGAGAGAACTTCAGGTGCATCCACATTCATTTGTTCAGCCATGTCGTGATCTGAAATAACATTAGCCAAAAGAACCAACATATCGAAAGACATAATGTTAGTCAACAAAAGGTCTTATTGTCTAGTTATTGAATGTATAGTGATAATGATTGTTACGAGTCCTAAGTCACTTGTATGTTCAATAGTTCAATGATATCGTGAAATGTATCGTGAGTTAGTTAACTTTAAGTTTTAAAGTTTATTTTATCACTTATTGTTCACAACATATCAAACGATTTAAGTTTATTAGTGACATTTTTGGATTCGTGATGATATGATTAGTTTATTTACAAGTTTGTACAAGTAACAATTCATCATGAAGGTGAATCCAGGGTTAAGCGTAGTTTTGGCAAAGATATGCGTAGACAGGAATGATATATGCTTAGGCGTAAACTTACGCGTAGAATTCTGACTTACGCTTAAGAAATGTTATGCGTAGGAAAAGGAGACCTTATGTGTAGAGCTTATGCGTAGGCATATATTTACCTTACGCGTAAGGCTACTCGTAAGAGTTGACCTTATGCGTAGAGGTCACTGTTTACGCATATCCTTCACAGGATACGCGTAGTCCATTGTAGAACCTTATGCGTAGACGCTACGCGTAAGACTAGTCTTACGCATAACAAGCTACGCGTAAGGTGATCCTTATGCGTAGGTTAATAACCACCTTGATTCTGAATATTACGTGTTGCAAGCCTGAAATAAAGCATCATTTCAACAAAGTTAAAACCATAGCATTCGTTTTATGACAAATCAAAACACATTTTCACAATATATCAGTTACGCGTAGAACTGCATACGCGTAGACTAAACCCTAGATCTACGCGTATGAGATCTAGCCACAGAATATGCATACAACTGATTCTGGGAGGACTAAGAAGCATATAGAGTTGTTTTGGTCAAGTTTTAACATCAAAAGTGTCAAGAATCAAAAGTACCCAAACCGTATGAACACAAAACCCTAATTTCCATTTAAGACTAATTAGTGTTTCTGGATGTAATCTGGGCCTAGATATAATCAATTCAACTTGATAACAACCTTATACGACAATATTTTTCACCAAAAACGTTCTCATATGGAAAGACCCAAATCCACGCATAAACCCTAGTTTTCAAAAATCGTAGATTCGTGATTCTGGGTGTGTTATGAGCATAGAGATGATATCATAGATGTTGTTACAACATTTTGATACAATCCTTTTAACCATAAACACACAAATATGATTGTGTGTTCATATACTTACGCGTAGAACACACAAATCAATATTTCACATGTTTTAACCGTTGGATTTATGAAAGATTTAAAACCATTGTTTAAAAACATAATCCAAACACAGAAACACTTACAGTTTGATAATCGAAAGCACGGATTTTTAAAGCGATTATGGATCGTAGATGATATTAGGTGAAATATTTAATGTGATGAAAATAAATGTGGTGGGTGGAGTATTTTGTATAAAGTAACTTTAAGGTTTTGACAGTTTAGGTCCCTCCACCTTTTCCATTTTCATCCAAAGCTTTTTAACTTCCAATTTTGGTTACCAAATGAAGATTTTAGGAAACTTGACGACACTCCCCCTCGACTTGAGAAAATAATGAAAGGTTATTAATTAAAGTCCGAGGAGTGTCTTTGAACCAGGAAATGTACCACCATTTGTAAAAGAATCAACCGAGATGTGATAACATGCAAGTACACAGATGTTTTGAAACAGTTAATAGATAATTTTCTCCCCCTCAACACTTGATCGGAAAAATACTGAATTTTGAAAGATAAAAGTGTTGACGGAAGAAATGTACTTGCCATGTTGAAAGAAATATAGATTAGGAGAATATTTTTGTTGTTTTTATAGGATTTTATATTTTTGTATTTTGTTTTTGAAAAATTTATTTACAAAAGAGGTTTTGGTGTTCGACAGGTTTTTAAGACTGTTTTAAGAGGTCATCCAGTTCCTCTTGAGTCAAACACCTCATACCAATTCGGTGGACCAACTCATTAAACCGAGCGGGAGGCAAGGCTTTGGTGAGCAGATCTGCCAATTGGTATTCAGTACCCACAAAGTATAATTCAACGGTACCCTGTTCCACATGGTCCTTGATGAAATGATAGCGTAGATCGATGTGCTTTGATTTCGAGTGCTGAACTGAGTTGCACGAGATTGCAATGGCACTCCGATTGTCGCAGTACATCGGGATTCTGTCAAATACATAACCATAGTCTTTGAGTTGTGTTCTCATCCAAATGACTTGAGCACAACACGCGGACATGGCTACATATTCTGCTTCAGTAGATGACAGCGATGTACAATCCTGCTTCTTTGATTGCCAAGACACCAGTTTATCACCGAGAAATTGTAGTGCTCCTGAAGTACTTTTCCTTGAGTCTAGGCATCCTGCGTGATCAGCGTCTGAAAAAGCGATTAGTTCAAAACCAGAATCCTTCGGATACCAGATCCCCAAATTAATGGTTCCCTTGATGTATCGGAGGATTCTTTTAGCCTCAGAGAGGTGGGTTTCAGTTGGTCGCGACTGATAACGGGAGCATAGATAAACAGCAAAGACAATATCAGGTCTGCTAGCTGTTAGATACATGAGAGACCCAATAATACTTCGGTATTTGGTAGGGTCAACCAATTTCCCATGTAAATCAGCATCTAATTTCTTGGTATGAGCCATTGGTGTGGCATAAGTATCACATGTATTCATTCCAAATTTGTTTAACAGTTCAAGGGCATATTTGGACTGACTCAGGAAAATACCACGGGGTGATTGATGAACTTGCAGTCCTAGAAAGAACGTAAGTTCACCCATCATGGACATTTCAAAATTTTTCTTCATTAGTTTTGCAAAAGCGATTGAAAACTTTTTATGTGTTGACCCAAAAATGATGTCATCCACGTAAATTTGAACAATTAAGATGTGTGCCCCATGATATTGTATAAAAAGAGTTGGGTCAACCGAGCCTTTGGTGAAATTATTGGCAATGAGGAAAGATGATAGCTTATCGTACCATGCCCGAGGGGCTTGTTTGAGACCATATAGAGCTTTGTTCAGTTTGTAGACATGGTTCGGGAACTCAGGATCAACGAATCCATCTGGTTGGCTGACATAGACCGTTTCTTTAAGTTGCCCATTTAGAAACGCCGTTTTGACATCCATCTGATAGACCGTCATATTCATATGAGCTGCGAACGCGAGGAATATCCGAACAGCCTCAAGACGAGCAACCGGAGCAAAAGATTCTTCAAAGTCTATTCCCTCTTCCTGACGATAACCCTTAGCAACTAGCCGTGACTTGTTTCGGATGACATTCCCTTCAGCATCCAATTTGTTTTTCCAAATCCATTTTAAACCAATGACGTAGACTCCTGTTGGTCTTTCAACCAGTTCCCATACTTCAAGACGTTTGAATTGGTTGAGTTCTTCCTGCATGGATTCAATCCAGTTGTCTTTTGTCATTGCATCCTTAATGTTTTTAGGTTCAGATTGGCAGACAGTGAGTGCATAAATGCAGTGTTCACCGTCTGAGTGAAGACGTTGTCTCGTAAGGACTGGTTGATTCGGGTTGCCAATAATGTTAGCCAGAGGATGGTCTTTTGTCCATCTATGTGTAGAGGGTTGATGTTGGTATACATTGTGCAGATTCTGAGGATTCAAATGGTTTGTTGAAGATTCCGCGACATCTGGTGCAGCAGTCTCATTGGCAAACGGGTTGAAGAACGCATTTGGATCAAAATCTGCAGGTGGGGGTACTTCATTCAGAATATCATCAGCTGGTTCATCATTGTTGGAAGCGGTGTGTTCAACTGTTGTGTTGGAGTCAATTGGTGTAGGTGCATCTTCAACAGTAGTTGTTGTAGCAGGTGTAGCAGGTATAGGAATATTATCAGGTTGTGCAACGGAAACAGCGGATACACCAGGAGCATGTTCATCAATATCGTCACAGAACAGAGGAGCAAATAACCTTTCCATTTGTTGACGAGTTAGCTGAGGGCTTTCTTCAGCTGATGATGCTGGTTGAGGGAAGTTTAAACGGTTGTGTCCGGGTTCTAAGCTGTTATACTCAGAAGCCATTTCCGTGAGTTCATCGAAATGAGCATGAATCGTTTCCATTACTTCCTTAGTTCGACGATTCCAGATTCGGAAACCTTTAGAATTGTCACAGTATCCAATAAAGACTCCAATATCAGCTTTGGCTTTTAGCTTTCCAAAATCATCACAATCATTATTTGGATAGCAAAGGGATCCAAATACATGAAAGTGTTTGAGGTTCGGTTTATAGTTGTGGACAAGCTCAAAAGGTGTTTTGTTGTGGCGTTTTGTGATCATAGAACGGTTTTGAGTATAGCATGCAGTGGATACAGCTTCTGCCCATAAGTAATCTGGAAGTTTAGCATTGATCAACATTGTTCTTGCAGCTTCCACTAACGTTCGGTTTCGTCTTTCAACAACTCCGTTTAGTTCAGGTGTCCGTGCAATAGATGTTTGATGCTGAATTCCCACTTTCTCATAAAATTCACGAAGGGTTTTGTTAACAAATTCAGTTCCTTTGTCTGTTCTGATGATTCTGACGGTGTTGCGGAGCTGAACCTGTATCTTTGTGAGAAAGGTGATGATCATTTGTGGAGCTTGGTCTTTGCTACGAAGAAAGTAGACCCAAGTCCATCGTGAGTAGTCATCAACAATTACTAAGATGTAGCGTTTGCCATTGATCGTTTGCACGCGCATCGGGCCACACAAATCCATGTGAAGAAGATGAAGCACATGCTGAGAGCTGTGTTCCACCTTTGAAGGAAAATGAGCACGAGTGCTTTTCCCTTGTTCACAGGCTGAGCAAAGGTGATCTTTTGAATACCGGAATCGTGGGAGTCCTTCAACTAGTTTGTGTCGAGCAAGGTTGGTGATGGTTTGAAAGTTTAGATGTGAGAGACGACGGTGCCATAGCCAGGATTTTGTAGATGTTGCCTTGGAAAGTAAGCAAATGGGAGAGGAAGCAACCATGTCTTGCATAGAGATAGTGTAGAGACTAGAATTACGCGAGCCAGACATAAGATCGTTTCCTTGTAGATCACGAATGAAACAAGTTTTCTCCCTGAAAGCAACCTCCAAATCTCCATCACAAAATTGACCTACTGAAAACAGATTGTGACCGAGGCCTTCCACATAGTAAACCCTGCTGATTTCAATGTTCCCATTAACATAATCTCCGTAGCCCATGATGGCTGCGAAGTGATCGTTCCCGAATCTGACAGTGCCAATGAACTTTGCAATAAAGTTTGATAACAGTTTAAGGTTGCCTGTCATGTGTCGGGAACATCCGCTATCAACAATCCAGAGAATGATCTGTATCACCTGCATTACACACAGACGACACAGATGGAATAGAAGTAGATGTGGAACCCGAAATGTTAGAGGGTTCCGAAGCAGATACGTTAGACATACACACATTTAGAATTTTAGGCATCCACTTAAATCCTAGTGTGTTATATATCCATTTCTGCCATCTGTAACTACTCTTTGCTTTAGTCTTAGTGAAAGCACTAGGTGGTACTACATTCTTAGGAGGTGAAGCGGTAGCTACTGTGAGAGCAATGGTTGCCTTAGAATCTAAAGAAGGTGGTATACCAAGCACAGACTTAGAATGATTAGTGGGCCTAGAGGTATTCCGATTCTTAGGATTCCGTAATCTAGAGATTATAGCTTTAGCAACACATTTGTCATGACAATCAGAATTCATACTCTTTTGACAAATATCACAAGGTGCATCAGACTGAATATCAAAGGTACTTAACGGTTTAGCATTCGTTACATCACTATTTCTATTACATTTTCCAGACGCAACATCTATAGTGGAAGTAACATGAGTTTTATTCAGATTCCTAGGGTGTTCTTCTACTTTAGCATTCCTTATTGATCTTTTCTTAGGTCGCAACTTCCTATTCTTCGTTTGAGTGCTCCTAGGCTGTGAAGTGCGGACGTTTGGAAAAGATGCAACTATTCCTGTTTCAGTAGAGGGAAACACATTAGCAACTTGTGATTTGGCAGTGGGAATTCTTGGTTCACGATTACTAAGTGTGACTGGTGCTAATCTCTTAATCACAGTAGGCGGGAGTTGTTCATACTTTCCTAACATTTCCCGTAACTTAGAGATGGTGTGAATCAGATCTTGATTTTCAGAACGAATATTACCAGCAAAATTCATGACATCTCTAGTGTGAGCAAGATAGTGATCAAGTTCATTAGATGCTTCAAGTCGAGTCTTTTTGAGTAAATCAAATATGACACCATATTCCTGTTTAACTTTTAAAAGTTCTTGTTCATATTTTGAGATTTGACTTTTCAAAGACACGTTTTGATCATCCAATTGCTCAATTTTATGATCAGAAGATTTTTCACTCAATTGAGCGATTTTCTTTTGAAAACTGAGTTGATGGTTGTGAATATCTTTTTCACACCAATGAAGACGACGTTTTGCATTGTTAATTTCCGTGTGTAATCGTTTATTTTCAGCTTTTAAAGACTCGATCTGAAGCACATTATCGGTGTTCTCAACAGTTACAATAGTTTCAACAATATCAGCAGAGATATGATCAGATGCATATGGCAACGAATAGAATAGCACAACATTATGGATATCAGCACAGATAACATCTTCCAAGAGTCGATCAACATCTTTTCTTAACAGTTTCTTTTTGCGTTTTGTGTTAGTGATAGATGTTTCTGTTTTCTCGAAAAAGTTTTTCATTACCCCAAGTTCCTTATGAAAATCCTTTTCCCAGGCAATTGCACAACTTTTCAAGTTTTTAACATTAGGTAAAAGATTTTTCTGAAAAATGTCTCTTTGTTCTCGCGCCAGAGGCGATTGAAAATGTTCAACTTTGATTTCAGAGCGATATTCTATCTCATGTTGTAAAATTTTGAGGTCAGCCATGAAAATATCAAAATATCGAAGTATTTTTCGATCTTCAGGTTTTGAGTTTACTTCACTAATGGAAGGTAAAGGACCATAAGTTTGTGCAAAGTCTGTTTTGGGATTAACATTAGAAGACTCAGGTGTTTTGATGATAACCCTTGGTGTGTTAGAAGTATCCGTTGGTGTGACGAAAGTGACCGCGTTTTTATAATTAAAAGGTTTGTTGTAAACAACGTTTTTTAATTTTGATCGACTCTCGTCTTCTGCATCAAATTCCTCTTGACGATGATATTCAACAACACTCATGACAGTATTATCAATTTTGTATTCTGCACTGGAAACTTCAGGAGTTGGTTTGAATGATTTTGAAAGCTTTGGTTTGTAATCAGCTAGATTTTTTCCATATCCTTTTGGATTGGGTTTTAAGGTAAACTTTTCAATAGCTGTTACTGATTCACCATGTTTGTAAACAACAGTTTTAAACTCTTTAAGTTTGTTTTGCAAGCCGATAATTTCTTCAAGAAGGTCATCTACCCGATTTGTTGAATGCTTTTTGTATGCGGAGAACTGTTTTTGACAAATTAACAACTCAGCCTTAGCTTTTTGATTTTCCAAGGTGAGAGCGTTAATTTGCTTTTTATGTTCGTGTTTCAGTTGTTCTAATTCAGACAACAAAGCATTCTTCGAGGCGGCTAGATCACGCATCTGTCTCTCTAGATATTTTTCGTTTTGATGAGATTTTGCAAAAGCGGCTTCAAAACCTTTTTCACGGTTTTCTTGAATTTTGAAAAAGTTGAGTTGCATTTGTAAACATTCAAAATCCTTGGTTAACAGTGCATTTTTGCTTTTTAAGTCCTTGTTTAATGCATAACATTCCTCCATTTTGATTTTATGATCTTGAAGTAACTGAGCAAAATCCGGATGAGGCAACAGATCATCTTGTTCAACGTGAGTCTCAACATGATCATTCTTCAGATCTTCAAGTACGACTACGGAGTCAATTTGATTATCAAAGGAAACCATAAGGTCATCTTGATCGTCAAATGTAACTACAGAGTTAACTTGAAAATCATCAGAAGAAGATGTAAAAGACTTATTTTGAACAGTCTGATCCGTGCTGGATTCAGATATTGGCGGAGATATTAGTTCAGATATGATGATGGTTTGTTCGGGTACCTGAGACAAGCCATCAGTGTCATACACTGGGCCTGTATCACTCATGTGCAGCTCATGCATATTAGCCATCAACATAACAGCTGCATTCGCCTGCAAGTCCTCCATATCATCATCTGAGTCTGCATCTGCCATAAAGCTCTGTTCTTTGTCTGTAAGAGATCCACCAGCTTCATCCTTAAGAGCCAAAAGTAAGGCCTCTTTGAAATAAGCACTGCCCCTAGTCCTTGGCTTTGGGCATGCATTAGCCAGGTGTCCCTTCTCATTGCAGTTGTAGCATCTAAGACCATTTAACCGATTATGAGCATTTCCTTGTTCCACCACTTGAGCTCTGTTGTTATTCCTACCCACAGCATTAAACCCTTGACCACCGCCCATCTGACGACCATAATCACGATTCTGAACTTCAACACGTCCATTGTTCACAACAGCTTGAGTCCGAGTGTTAGATGAGGAACGAATACGATTGTTGGATTTGTTGGTGTAACGGCCAAAAGCATTAGCAATCATCACAAATCCTTGTTGCAATGCTTCGAATGGATCGATTTCCTCAGTAGCTTCACTGACATATGCTTGAGCATTGTTGCTGTATGGAACCAATTGATTTTGTTGAGGTTGAGGTTGTTGCTGTGAAGGTATGTTGGAAGCAGTTGGTTGAGTTGCTTGTTGAGAGGGATAATTCTGTTGAGCATATAAGGCAAGTTGTTGATTGTCCGGTTGTGACTATTTAGCAATTTGAGCACGGAGAATCCTTTCCCGATCAACTTCCTTTTCATGAGGCTTCAAGTAATCGTACAACAATCCATAAGTAGAATGATGCATATTCTTCGCTTGACGGAGAAAAATGACATACTTCTCCCATTCTGGACCAAGACTACTCAGAAACTTAGTATTAACTGCAATTCTTGGCATGATGATGTTGTGTTTATCCAAATCATTGATGATGTCTGAAAACCGATGATGATAGGACTCTAGTGTCTCTCCAGGTTCAATCATGAAGTGTTCATAAGCCAAGTAGATTTTGGATTCCAAATCCTCCTGATTGAGTACAGATCCTTCCATAAGAAGACGAATATGATCCCACATTTTTTGTGCAGTCTTTTGAGCATCAACACTACGAAGAATTGGGTTTGGTAATCCTAAGAGGATGTATTCCATTGCAAGTTCATCAGCTTCATAGTGTAGAAGTTCTGTAGCATTGAGATCTGCAACAGTAGCAATGTTGGTTTGTTCATCTCTTGGTGGAATAGCAGTTGGATCTCCGGGTACAATGACGGTAGGCATCTCAAATGGACCTTCCAAGATAACCTTCTTTAAGAACTTTCCATGTGGCTTCTTTAGATCACAGAACCTAAAGAACCTTATCACCCATTGATCGTAGTTTCCTGGAGTGAGCATTGGAGGTCTATCAAGTGATCCAGCTTCATGAATTGATTGTTGGCTGCTTAAAGCTTCACACATCTTAGCAAACCAAGTGGGTTCCTTCATAGTGGTCCGTGATGGATGTTGATTGAAATCGGTTGTGTAGGGTTGAACTTGAAGGCTTGGTTGTGGTTGAACCATTTGTGGTTGTGGAATTGCACCAATTTGTGGAGTATGTTGCTGATTAAATTGTTGTTGATAAATAGCTTGTTGTTGATTCCATTGTTGATGTTGTGGAGTTAATTGTTGTTGTTGTTGATGATTATAAGTGTGAGGGAAATAGTTAGAGTATGGTGGTTGAGACATGATGATAAACTTGTGTGGTAAAGATGGATCTTTGTAGTCGAATGAACCTTTGTTGATGAAGTATCCTTAGGCGTAGAAAAGACAAGAACCAAGTAGCACTTATGCGTAAAAACACCAAAAGTTACGCGTAACAATGAGGAGTTACGCGTAGGTTTTAGTTTACGCGTAAGCAGGATAAAAGCACTAAACTTATGCGTATACAAAAGTTAGGCGTAGAAAGTTAGGCGTAGGATTACCTTATGCGTAGACCTGAGTTTACGCGTAAAGTGAATCTTATGCGTAGAGTTTCTACGCGTAAGCTGATGCTTATGCGTAATTTTAGGGTTTTTGCCCAAATGATCTTTTACACTTCACAGTGCAAAAGATATCCAAAGTCGACGTATTTTCAGACTTATCCAAGTAAGAAAACACGGAATAAACCAGGAAAATGAAGATCAAGCCAAGAACAAAGTTACGCGTAGAACTACTTGTATAACTAGGGTTTTGATACGCGTAATCCTACTCGTAAGAATGATTTTGTCCAAAGATGTTTCTAAACCAGTTTTTGTGTGATGAGATAGCTTCAATAACACCAAAATAACACAAAAGTGTGAAACTTGATGATCCAAAGCACCTAAAACAGTTATGCGTAGGATAACACTTTCGTACAAAAACAAGCTTAAAAACAAGGAAAAACACGTAAAGTTCCAAACTTTTTGCCAAAAACCAATAGTTTAACACCTAATAACGTTGAAAGTACACGAATCTTGGATTCAAAAGTGTAAAAAATCAGTTTTTAAGCGTGACCAAGTTTAAGAACCGGTGTTACGCGTAGGACCAAAACCCACTTCAAACACAACGATTCACCCAACTATCTGGCGATTGATACCACTGTTAGGTCACTAGTTTTACAACACAAGCTTATAGAGAAAGAGATGAAGGCGGATGAACAAGTATCACACACACACACACACGATATACTAAAGACGGTTTAGGCATAGAGAGTATGTGAAAAGAAAAACTTGAACAACCAACCCTCAAATGAGGGTTTACAAGATTATTTATAGGAGGGAACCTAGGGCAACACTCCTAGTTCCCATCCTTTCTTATGTGGGCTTGGGCCTCAGTTTATGGGCCTTCTACATAAGCTGGACCTTAAACAAACATAAAGGCCATAATAAAGCTACCTATTACATATGAAATATAAATACTTGAAATACTGTTTAGGAGTGATTCCAACAATTATACACAACTGTATATCATCTAAGTATGGAACATCGTTTAACACACTAGTTGAAATGAGGAATAAATCAAAATATAAACATGGAAGTATGGAACATAATATCCAGTATGAGAAAAAAAATAAAAATAAACACAAAAACCACTACGGTTTGTTTGATTGAGTCTACAAAGTTCACATACTCGATACTCCATGACATAGTCCATACTTTGATCAGATAGTCCAACATTCAACATAATTCTAACATCAAATCCAATTAGCCCACATCACTAAAAGAAATAATAATATGCATGTTACGAATCACAAACACCCATTAAGTACATTGGAGAAGGATTCTCTCAAGTTGTTTTTACAACTTAAGTCAAGTTAGATGTGTGTGAGCCATTAGATTTGATCAAATGGCTCAAATCAAAAGAAGTTCTTTTGATTTGAGCCATTGGATCAAATCCAATGGCTTACATCCCCTTAACTTGACTCAAGTTATAAAAATAACTTGAGAAGATCCTTCTTCTGGTTTTAAATCATTGAAATAATTTTTAGTTTCATGCTATCTTTTGAGAAGATTAAAGGTTGATTGTGCTGATGACGGAGTGGCCAATGAATATGCAAGAAGATGGATTTTGGTACTTTAGAAATCAAAAAATGTTTCAAAGTGGAAGGAGATGAGAGGTGTAAAAACTTGAAAAAGTCAAAGAATATAATTGGTTGTTGGGAGGGTATAAGGGTAATATTGTAACATATCGGATTTCACAAACACATCAAACCAAGGTTATATTAGAGCGTACACTATAAGATTTTAGAGAGAGAAAGTGGAGTGTTCTAGAGAGATAAAACAAATGAAAGGTTAGATTACTCAATGAACATCCAACCCTCTCCCTTGTGGGGAGAGGGCTATTTATACATAGTATTACGCCCTCCTATGGGCTGTAGATCAGGCATACAATGGGTAAAGACCCGTCCTTCCTCCACGGTGATGCACTAGACTAAACTACGCTAATAACTAACTAATAAATAACGTAATAAACGATATGTCTACGAGCTAACTTATGCAAGATTATATTTGGGGTGACCGATACTTCACTGTGGAATTTCCAATTCCTAACAATCTCCCCCTATGGGAGGTCACCCCATGATTTACATTTTGCATCCAAGCATTCTAATTAATCTTCAGTCTTGAGCTCGTAGATTTCAATTCATCAAAATATTCAATCTTTGAGTTTTTGTGGTGATTTCTTCATAGTCCAACTACTTTGTACAATAAGTGGAGGTTATAGAGTTGATCCACATCTTGATGACATTCGAGCTTTCTATGAGATCATCAGCCACCGTTGATCTCAGCATCACCCTTTGTTGTGTTACCTTCATGTGGTGTTGTGACAAATGGACTGACATGCTCACATTCTGGATCATGATGTCTTCTTATCAGAGTAGCGGAAGCTTTAGTTGATTCATGATATTTGCAGCAGCGTAGCAGAAGCATGGAGTATAAATATCTGAATCGTTGATGAGCTTATCATGATTTCGAAGTAAATGTGTTGTGTGAGCATGCGGCAATGGATTGACCTCTCAATTCTGATCAGCTGCAAACGTCGGGTGTACCTGTACACAACAGTTAGCAATAAAGCGCACGAAAAGTATCTTTGATCACTTTCGTTGAATTGAGGTACACGGCCCACGGTTCCCCATTGATCAGTACAAGTACTGCCTGTGATCAGGTATAATTCCGAAGAATCTCCTTGACAGGGTTTCGCAGCTGCTCTAGCTGTTCTCAAACCGGAACGTCTCAAAGAAGACAACACGGAGTGAGTGAACCAGCAAATTGAGATTCACTGATTGATGAAAAGGGATTTGAAAAACAATCGTGTACTGCTCAGTATAACGCGGTTTTGCAATACAATGAAGGTTTTTAAGGAAAATCAATTAGCAATCATACACTCCTTTTATTTTTGAAATATTAATACACAGTCGATGTGCTAGAGAAAAGAATGTTAAGCACAACGATCGGTTTTTCAAAGGTATCCGTCAATCCATTACCTGAACCAAGATTGATTCATAATTTTGAATCGCCCCATTGTTTCTGTTCAGTTGTAACATAGTTGATCTATTGGATGGATCTCACATACCACCTACCAAGAGCTTGTTTGATGTTGGCTCTAGAAGGCTTTCCATCTTCATTGTGAATATGTTTGCATATCACTCAGATGTTCTGGCAATACCACAAGGATAATGCGTAGGACTCTTAAAATATATTCTCTCTTTCCACATTGTGTGAAACAGAGAGTCTTCATTGACAGTGTCCTAATGAGATTTATTGATGATCTCGTGGCTCTAGACTCAATAGTGCACATTTGGTTCCTATGACGGAGACTAGGAAGAGTGTCTCCTTCTTCAATATCAACAATCTCTAAGAGAAATTCGATAGATAATGTAGGTTCCCCGTGAGAGTGAAACAAGTCTTTTTAAGAGGAACTTGAGTAGCTTGGGAAGTTGTAGTGCAGTGCATCACTGGGTCCATGACGTCTTGACTTTAATACCGGTGTTACCTTAGTAACCACCAGTAGCATATGTATTGAACCCGGTTTCTGCCCTACGGTTGAAATAATTGAGGGCTATTTATTTTCACCCTTTTCACATTTATTTCTTTTTCATTCTTCAACCCCTTCCGTGCTTATCGAGACTTCATAACTAGAACCTTGTTGGGTTTATTCCAGTTCTAGCTCTGTCTCAGTCCGCACTCTTCCCATTTCTCACGTTTCTCCTTTTTTCATCATACCTAAGGACTCTATACTATTTAGTGCATTGTCCCTGGGTAGATCCCTCCGGCTCTGGCGGGATCGTGGGAACGAATACCTAACCTAACCATCCTTATAACTCTATACATAAAGTAAGTTTGGTCAGTCTTTTGGTATTGTTCTTCTTCTATTGGAGCCAATTAAAAACCATTTGAGAATCAATTCAAGTACTTGTGATACATGATTTGAACATTTTGTACCTAAATTGTTTTTGATATTTTTAGAAAAAAAGCTCCCCCTCAACATGTGCATCATATATATTTGAAATAGTTTTAGCACATGGAGACAAGAGGACTTGAAAATCTCATATTTAAGAATGAAAGATTCGATTCTTTGATCAACAATTTCTAAAAGATATCAACATCACTTTCCCAATCAAGATTAGTATTTTTCATATTTAGTTAAAGACATTTTTGGAAAAGGATTTGGTTTTCAAAAGAATTGCTCCCTCTCAACATGTGCATATAATTCTGAAATTGTTTTGCACAAAGAGGAAAGAGTTCTTAGAAGTACTTTCACGATCATATTGCCACACGGAAACCGTTAGAAAATCAATCAAGGTATTTTATGATGAAACATATGAATATTTGTACCTTGAAGGTTTATTTTCCTTTTAAAATGCTCCCCCTTAATATGTGCTTCGAGATTTGAAAAGAGTTTAGCACATATTAGAGCAGTATTCACATTGAGACAAATTGGTCACCTTTTATCAGATTGCATATTTATATCACATTTTTTTTCCCGATCAAAAATTTCAAATCCTTTAAGATTTTGGATCTCAAATGATTTAAATATGTAAGAAACAAAACTTGTTGGAGAAAAATGTGTCAGGTTTTATTTGATCTGAAGTGGACTACTCTTAGGTTCCTTTTTTAGACTAAAAGGGAGACTACAATCCATAACCTATCACTACAATATACATTATAATTATAGTTGTTCATAGTACAACCACCACATTACATAGATCATAATACATAACAAAACTACTACAGGAAGATGTCTTCATTCAGTTCTTTGCAGCAGCTTGTAATGACCTTCACGTAATCTACCACCCACAAAACTTTCAAGGCTGTGGAAGATCTTTCTCGACTTAAGTCTTCGTCCGATCGCAGCAATGAACTCTTCACACCTCTTCAAATCTTGTTCAGACCAGAATCTTGTTTTGTTCCACGGCTTCAGGTCAAGTTTGATTTCCTTCACCCTTGAGTTCAATTCTTCTTCTACCATCTTGAGTGTACCATTACTGAACTTGTATAGCTCGCACAGCCTCATTAGCATTCTTGACCCGTATTTGTTGGTAAAGAGGACTGCTCTGGGGGTGTCAATCATTGTATAGTCGTGACGAAATTCATGTCATGTGGCTTCCCATTGTGGTCTTGTTAGATTGACCTGAGTCTGGTAGCTTTCCACGCCTAGTTGAAAATCACCAACTCTTTGTCGAATGACTAAGAGGGTGTTTGGCAACTACATAAAATTGATTATTTGCGTTATACAAAACCATGTTTTCAAAAAGTATGGGGCTACCTGCAGTTCCAAAACGTCGTTTTGAGAGCTATATAATGTAAATAATTGATTATTGAACTTTTTTGCCAAACACCAAAAATGAATTATTTGCGGTTTCAAAACGCAATAATCAGATAATATATTTTCAAATCGCAATCCCAAGCACCTCCTAAGCCCCTGATCCAAAGATTGACAGCGGCAAAAAGAGCCTTCTTCTCACGAATAGGTAGATGGTCAAGATGTCCTTGGAGGTTCAGAAGATAGAGATCTTCAAAGTCACTTGGCAGCAAATGTTTGAAGTCGTTTTCTTCTATAACTTGATCTTTCAAATCTGCTCTTCTAAGAACAATCTTCTTCAGATAATCATAGCCGTAGATTGAGAAGATCTCTACACTGACCACACTTAGAATACGCAGCTTGGATCGAACAGCTTTGCGTCTTTTTTCAGCACCATGTCTATCAATGTAGAATTTCTTCTTCTTAAACCACCAATGAGAAATGCCGTATGAGGCAGCAATGTCATACACTTGTTCTTTGTCTGCCCAGAATTGATCAGGTACCATCTTCTCAAGACCCGGATCTATGTAGGTTGTAGCTTTCATCTTAGAAATCGATAAAGCTGGTTTTCTGTCTGCAGTTCAGGCACATAGATAATCCAGGTCATGGTTGAAGAAGAACTCTGATTGGATTGTCAATTATCCTAGTTCACCACCGAGAGGAAGATGGTTGTTCACATCAAACCGACTGATATGCTTACTGACTTGATCATTCAGCATTTTATGGCATTCTTCCATCTGGTATTTAACCAATCGGATTGGATTGTCAATTATCCTAGTTCACCACCGAGAGGAAGATGGTTGTTCACATCAAACCGACTGATATGCTTACGGACTTGATCATTCAGCATTTTATGGCATTCTTCCATCTGGTATTGAAGCTAACTGGCATCAGAGTGGAAGACTTTGATGATTTCAAACGCTAGGCCTTCAAGATTTTTCGGAGGGATTGACGAGATTCCCTTCTTCTCACAAAACCATTTCATGAAGCTTCCCATATCCCTTGTGATGTGAAGAAGAGAGTCTTCTGCTAGGGCTTCATAGTTGGTCGTAATGGTAGTTGCCCAATTGTTGTCAGGGATTATTGAGTCAGTGTCAGGAATGGACCATGAAGGTTCAGGAGTTTGAGGTTTATCTGTGATGAGCCAGCTTTGAGTCATGTCCTTTGAAGGTGCAACTATAGACGTTTTGTTGCGTTTACCCACAATATAAGCGTCCCACCAATCTTCTTCTTCAATAACTTTGGGGATATGCTTGGTGGAGACGTCATCGTCTTCTGATTTTGACTCTTGAGCAACATAAGACTCTTCGTTAAGCATCTGGTCTTCAAGGATAGAAGAGAATGTGGGTGTAAACCTGGAATCAACCGTGGTCCAAGCTATAGACGTCTTCTGAGTACCTTGACCACCGAATGAACTGGTTTGATTAGAGGGCTTCGGTGGAGATGTTGGTGGATTTGTCATAGTAGTTGTGGTTGTGCCAGAAGATCCACCAGTACCAGAAGTTCCAGCTCCACCAGTTGGAAGAGGAGGAGGAGGTGGTGAAGATTTAGGACCTTTATGCAACGACTCCAACATAGAAGTCCTCCTTTTCTTCTTTGCCTCTCTTTCTCGAATGTCCTCCAGAAACTGTAAATGATTATCGTGCTTTATCGATTCTTCGAGAGCCACGTATAACTTCTTATGGACCTCATCCAGATGCTCGTTAGCGTCATACAATTTATCTGAAAGGACTGCTCTCATATCTGAAATGGGTAAGTCTTTAAACCGTTGAAGCAGTGGAGCTTGCATTGCCCATTCTATAACATCTTTAACTTCGGCTTCAATGGCGTCTGCTACAGCTTCATCGAAGTTAAGGTTCTCATGCTTGGAGACACGACGATTGATGACGTTGATAGATTTAGGCAGGTGCCTCTCAAGAGCTTCAATACGTTTCGCGGCCTTGTCGAGCAATTGCTCAGATGTTAAGATCAGAGGTGGTGACGCCGGTGGTGTGACAGTGTCACTAATTGTGACAACTGGTGATGGAACATTAGCTGGTTCAGGTGGTGGAAGTGCGGTTGTTTGAGCAGGTTCAGGTGGTGGAAGTGCGGTTGTTTGAGCAGGTGCTGACATCGGAGGGATGGTTGAGGTGTCTTGCTGAATGGTGACTGAGAACATAGACTGTACTTCTTCCTTTTCATCGTTTTTCTTGTCAGACTCTATGTCTGAGGGTCTGTCCTCAAGGAATTGATCACCAAAGGTAAAGTCAGGCTCCAGATTCTTTAGTGATGACAGAGATCCAGTGGATACGTTTGATTCTTCCAGGCGCATGGGTTCCTCAGATCTTTGCTCAAGAATCTCCTGTGTACCTTTCAGCAGTTCATTACCCTCAACTTCTGTAATTAGTCTGTCAGATTCCGTTTGTTCAATCTCTGTTTCAAGCACTAGAACTTCTTCAGTAGGGACTGATTCCAGGATTTTTGATTGTGTATCCCTTGAGGCTGGGGTTTCATCAGGTGCATCAGCTACATCTTTTTCCACTCCATATTGTACTTGTGCTGTGGATGATTCAACATCACTTTTCTTGAGTACAAATTGGGAAGTTGTTTTTGGAGGTGGAGAAGAGATGGTCAGTAGCATTTGAGCGGCTTATACTGCTTTGACTCCTGCAATCCCTTTCCCTTTGTCTTGTGTAGCAGGTGTGGTTTGTCAAGGTGTTGGCACTGGTTCTCGTAACACAACTCCTCCCACTGGAGGTCTCTGAGACATGTTTAGGGAATCCAGGCTTTGTTGAATCCCTTGTTGTAGTGCAGCCTCATCTTCATCTATTAAACTCATTTGACTCTCAGTATCCTTGGATCCTTCGTCTTTTCCCTTTCCGGCTTCTCTCTTTCTCTTCTTCTGCTTTTGTGATGAAGTGTCAGTAGATTGAGTTCTATCAAGTCTCTTCTTGGGAAGGGCGGCGCATGAGGTTTTAGAGGATGATTTAGCACGAGAAGTAGACTTTGAAGACTTGGGTTGTGAGGGATCGGGAGTGTCATCAACATTGGATATGGATGCCCTTTTCTTGTATTTTCTGAAGTAATCAGCCTTCTTAATGTTGTCTGTGAGAAGAGCATCAGGAATTGGCATTCCAAAGATTTCTTTATTAACACCTTTGGCAACATATTTAAGGTTACCAAGTACAAATTCATCACTTGCTTCATGGAGGACTGACTCACTCCTTGGATTAAACAGATGTGTCTGTTGCAAGAACTGAATGACGAGCTTCGAGAACCTTACACAAGGAATTACAAGTTTGTTTATGGCCTTCCTTCCTTTGGCTTGATTAAGAACATTTTGTCTGTCAGTGATGAATGTATCCATAGACAAAGAAAATTCCTCCCAAATGTGTTCTGTGACACCAAGATCCACCCCTTTGACAATCCCCCACAAAGTTTGCAGAATAAGAGCCCTCACTTTATCGAACCATGAAGTTTTACCGGTTAAACATAGGTTGAGAATAGTAGTAATGGCTCTCCATGGTTGATACATGTTGGCGGTGATGATATCTGAATCCCTTGTTACGTTAACTTGATAACTCAACTCATTGAGAAATTCTATTAGTTCTTCAGCAGTAGGTGGAGGGATGGATTGTTTTGCAGGGTCACATGGAGTGATTTCTAGGGCTTTACTGAGAATCTTAGAGGTGATTTCATATTCTTTATCATCAAGCTTACAAGAGTAAGTGGCTGAGATCTTGTCCCAAGTAACAGTGTTCCAAAATTGTTGTAAGTAGATGGAAGGGATCTTGCATCGCTTGGTCAAGGCACTAAAAAAGTTAGTGTTTTTCAGAATATCAATGGCAATCCTGAAGATTGGATTTGGTTGTGTCCTATCCATGTCCACATAGCAGTTGCTTTTGGCTATCTCAACCCATTTATCTTCTGGAAGAATTTCCTTGTCTGTAAGAACTGTGGGTAGAGTAGAGGTAGCAAGGTTTTCGGAAGAGGTTGTGTCTGCCATTGAAATTATGTAGAATCACACATACAACGACAGTATTCGAGAGCATGTTAGGTTAGACATGGTTAGCCGATCAACCTTAATGCAACCTCATGACATAAGCACAATAAGTAGCATACATGACAAATTAACTTAAAGCAGATTGATATACTCAGAAAATAGGTTAAGTTGCTTCAATAATTTTCAAAGTAACAAATCACTATGACAAGGTTTTCTAGAGTCAAGTTGCTTATACTTAATTGTTAAAGACAAATTGCTTTAATAGTTCAAAAGTGACAAATTGCTTTAATCAGGATTTCATGAGGCAAGTCGCTTTGATGAATGTGTTACAGCAAGTCTCTTTAAACAATTTGTCAAAACAAATCGCTTCAGGTAAAACCAGAGACAAGTCGCTTTTATGAAAGTGTTGCAATAAGTCGCTTTAGTTAATTTGTCAAAACAAATCGCTTCAAGTAAAAACTAGAGACAAGTCGCTTTTATAGAATTGTTATAGCAAATCGCTTTAAACAATTTGTCAAAACAAATCGCTTCAAGTAAAACCAGAGACAACTCGCTTTTATAAAATTGTTATAGCTAATCGCTTTAATCAATTTGTCAAAACAAATCGCTTCAATTTAAACCAATGGCAAGTCGCTCAAAGAAAAACCAATGATAAGTCGCCTGCAAGCAATTGATAACAAGTAGCTACCATGAACACCCTATTGTATGGCAAGTCGCTATCAAGAATGTCCAACAATTTGACAACTCGCCATCACGAACGTATATGACAAGTCGCCACCAAGAACAACGTTTTGTATGACAAGTCGCCATCAAGAACGTGAGTATGACACAACCAAAAACACTCAAACATATGAAATAACAGGCATGATAAAAACACTACTACGATCGAATACAACTACGACACAAGCCTATACATAAACACATAACATCATACTAACAATCTCATAAAAACCTTACAATAATACGCAAGAGGAAGACCATGTGAACACACATATGCACCAACAAATCCAACCCAAGGAACCCTAAATACAACCTAATCTATATCACGCACCGCCATTAATCAAAACCACAAACTAACCTAGATATGGAATTGATAGTCGCAGATGAGTCAGTCGGTGGAATCACTTCAAATACGCTTTGACAAAGGCCACGTTAGAGAGAGAGAGAGAGATAATTGAGATTTTAGAAATAATGATGATTATGACAAATCGCTACCGCCTAAGTACTATTCTCATGTATCACGGATTAGCACATTCAGTCCTTATACCTTATCAAATTGAAACAAATCGCTAGATGCGAGTAATGATACGAGTGACAGGTCGCTAGACCTAATTGAGACAAATCGCTAGCACAAAGTTATGATACATGAGACAAATCTCTAACTTGATTGAGGCAAATTGCTATAGCTTAAGTACCATTCTCAAGTATCAATAAATGACACATTTGATCCTTGTATTATGACAAATAGAGACAAGTCGCTACCAATCTTAGTATCACACATAAATTTGTACTATTGACATGTTCAGCCCTTGTACTTAACAAATTGCATGCAGATACGGTCGATAAGTGGCATTTATGTAAAGAATATGACAAGTATCATACAAGACATAACATGGATAAGCCATCTAGCACAAGGTACATAAAGAAACATGACTTAGCCATTCCACGTAAAGAAACATGCAGCAGCAAACCAGAAAGCACATTACATACATCTAACAATCATGCAGAGATAAGTTGAAAGATTCTCCCCCTCAATCAATGTCACGAATTAAGAGTGAGTTAACATTGATTGAAATACAACCCCCTTTTAAAATAGAGTATATCTTCTGTTTGAACTTCATCTAAGGACCCGTGTTATTATTGAATGACATTTCTAGGACCGTAGATGTTATCGATAACAAGAGATACATCTTTTATTAGATTTTGGGTAAAAATTTACTTTTGAGTAAAGATTTAAATTTAATAAATTTAAAAAAATTTAAATACACTTTTTTTTTAAACAAACGTAGATTAATTTGTACACGGATTAATGAGAACGAGTCCTGAATCAAGGCGAACAGGAGTCAAAGTACGAGGTACATCAATTCTGACAAGCTACAATTCCTGAGTGAGCAGTCTTCATTTCTGTTGGAAACCAGGTCATGATGTTCATGATTGAATTGAGCATTGTACCTAAAAAAGACCGAAGACAAATTGCACTAATAGCACATGTAGTATTGCAAATAGATGGGTTAGTGACAGTTGTATCCTCATTTTTAGATGTTGTACAGTCAGGTCTAGGAGAATCATTGATGGAAATCCCTTTAAGTCCGATATTCTTGAATATTTTCCCTGTGGGTATCCACTTAAAACAAGATTTATGAGAGTAAGTCTGTTTAGATCCTGTGTACTTAAATAATCTACCAGTAGGTATCCACTTAAAATAGCAGTTAGCTGAGTTAAATCCTTTAGCAACGGAAGAGGATGTAACCATTTCCCTGTTTAGAACATTGGTCCTTTTGCAATTAGTTTGTTTCTTAGGGGAGTGTTCAGCCATTTGATGCTTCTTATGTGGACTAAATGATCTTCTTATATTCCAGATCTTAGAGTGTTGAGCATTAGAATGAGAAGGCTTTAGTGAAACGACTGACTTTGGCAAAATGGTGTTCTCTTTGACTTGGGAAGCATTTCTAGATTTGAATGGTTTAATTCTTTCTGTCCTAAATGCATTTGGTTGCCTAACAACAGATCGATCATTAGCCCTTTGTGAATTTGGTTTATCCAAGGTAGACAATATTGTAGACTTAGTATTCTCACCATTCCTAGTAATTTTCCTAAGCTCATTTTTTAAGGCAACTATTGTGAAGCTTTTGTTCTGAAGATTGGTGTTGAGGGCATCTATGTCAGCCAACAAAGAATTATTCTGAGCTAAAGATTTTGTCTTATTCTCTAATTTATTCTTCCTTAATGACTCATTTTCTCTTAATAACTCAGCCACACATAATGTCAATTCATCATTCCTAGATTTAATCGCATCACTAACCGCACAGTTAGGATTGTTCATCCCTATATTACATTTCTTATGCAGATCTGAGAGTTGAGTTTTCAGATTACATATAGTTAAGTCTTTGTCCAGAAGCTGGGTTTTTAACTGGTTAATTTAAAAAAATTCTCGAAATTCTGGGAATTCCGGATTTATGCAAGGTTTTGTAGCAAGAAAACTTTCTTCTCTTTGTTGTATTGCAATTTCTAAGGAAATACAATGTTTTTCAAGGATTGAGTATTTGTTTGAAAGTTCATCAAAAACCCTTTATTCAACCATTTCATTTGTTTTAAAAATTCTAGACTCAGTCTCAACCAAGAAACATTTATCAAAATCATGTTCAGGATTAGGATCATTTTGTTTAGGTACATTAGCAGATATATTATGTTGAACAGTAAAGGGTACCTCATCACATGACACCTGTTCATTTTTCGGTCTGATTTTTGCATTCACATCATGCATAACAAGAGTCACTGAACTGATGGTTGTTTCAAGCTTATCTGTCTCTGAGTCTCTACATTCGGTGTCAACTGATCCATCATCAGATGTCATACTGGTCTCAACACAACAATTTATTTATTGTTCCTGACATTCATTCACCTTTTTTATCACAACATCCACATCTAGTGTGTCAGGAGTTACAGAGTAGCTGGTTTCATCATTCTTTGTTGTATCTAATATTATGCATTCAGCATCACTCGATCTTTTAACTGTAACATTGCCCGACTTATCGCAACTTTCTCTTAGATACTCATTCATGTTATCATTTTCTTGAGCAGCTTCCTCAATGTACTTTTCCACATTATCCATAAGTTGAATAAATGTATTGATGAACTCATGGATTTCCATTCCAGTATGTTTCTTGAAAGAAATTCCAGTCACGTGTTGATCGAATTCTGCGGAATATTTCCCATTAATGAATGGCTGAAATTGGTTGTGGATTGCCTGAAGTGCAGCATTGGAATCATCCTTTAATACCTTCCTTTTGGTAAGTTGAAGCTTCAGTTGTTCTAAATTCAGCAGCAAGGTTCTCGTCAATGTAGGTAAGTCCTGGCGGAAGAGAGCACTACAAAGTTCGATCCATAATTGTGGATAACAGCTATATGAGGTGCAAGTGAAGCAGCTGATAGGGCTCAATGCTTCATTCCATTTGCTTTGCATTATGTATCATTAACAAGTGTGTTTTTTTGTTATTTGACTCAGAATGTGAAATGTCTTGATCATCCTTTGCTGAATCAATTATGGTTAGCTTATCTGAGTAGCATACACTTTCTTTGTTCTGTGCGGAATCATAGAGTTTGAGTACATTGGATATTATAGGATCAGTGGTGTAGGGCATTGTGTTGATAGCAGATGACACGTCTTAATTTTCAAAGGTAGATGGATATTACACTCAAGTCGCTCGCACTAATTCACCAAGTCACTACAGACTTTGAAGACAACTCGCTACACACACAAGTTGCTAGGTAAGCAAACTGCTCAAGGGACAAGTCGCTTGTGACACAAGTCGCTATAATGACAAGTCGCTTGTGACACAAGTCGCTATAATGACAAGTCGTTAGTGACAACTCGCTAGACAAAACAGTACGACCACTACGTTGTCCTTTTTGTCGTTTTATCTCAAGAGACAAATCGCTTAGTGCTCAAGTCGCTTCACACAACAAAGACAAGTCGATGAAAACGTAGAGACAAGTCGCTACGAAGAACTCTAGTCCGTGACACAAGTCGCTAGTTAGAAAAATTCAAAAACAACACTTTTCAATCCAAAACCAACCCAACCACACTGATTCAGGCCTTCCAAATCAAAACCTAAACATTTATAATGATTCTAAACACAAAAGTACAATCAAAATCTAAACTTTAACACAAGAAATGGTCCAAATGATGCAAATACCACTAAACTTTTTCAACCCCAAAAAACCATATATAACCACTAGAAATCCAAGAACATGTAAGAGAGATGATCAAACCATGGCTCTGATAGCAATTGTAACATATCGGATTTCACAAACACATCAAACCATGGTTATATTGGGGCGTACACTATAAGGTTTTAGAGCGAGAAAGTAGAGTGTTCTAGAGAGATAAAACAAATGAAAGGTTAGATTACTCAATGAACATCCAACCCTCTCCCTTGTGGGGAGAGGGCTATTTATACATAGTATTACACCCTCCTATGGGTTGTGGATCAGGCATACACCCGTCCTTCCTCCACGGTGATGTACTAGACTAAACTATGCTAATAACTAACTAATAAATAACGTAATAAACGATATGTCTACGAGCTAACTTATGCAAGATTATATTTGGGATGACCGATACTTCACTGTGGAATTTACAATTCCTAACAAATATCGCATAAATTTTATGTGTGCAAAGCAAACTCCTCCGTGTATTTATCAGCTCCCTTTATTTAAATACATTTTCAAATATAAATTCGCTTGCCTTTTAAACTTTTTAAAGAAAGCTTAAACAATAAAAATAGTTATGAAAAATATCTCAATCGGCTATAGTTGTTGTTGTTAGCAAATCATCTCAATCAGCTATAGTTATGAAAAATATCTCAACCAGCTAACTGATAACAATATTAAAACATGCATTTCCCCTTTAAACATAACTAACAGGGTATCCGCGTATTGCGGCGGCGGGTACCTTGTAATTAAAATTTTTGACGTGTGATTTTATGATTATGCGTTTTACGATAAAATAAATTCATGAATGTGCTTATAAATTGAAGGAGTTTGATAAAACATTTTTAATGGTTAGGGCTATGGATAGAAAACTTTAAAACTTTTTTTGAATAATGTTAAACTTTGTGTTGTCGTACACAACTGAAAATCTTTGTATGTACAACGAATGATCTATAACTCAAATTGGGCTTCTAAAATATTGTTGGACTTATTTGAAATAGATTGATTAGATTGTATCATCTATACTAACTATAAAGTAAAAACCACAAAATTTGAAAGTGAAAACTGAAAGTATAAAAGGAATATCTGACTTACTACACGACTGAAATAATTTAGGTAACTTTTAAAAACACGGTATGATTAATTTACTAATTCAAATAGTGAATTTCATATGCTCTTGTCTTTCATACGCTCCCATCTCTCTTTCTCTTTAAAACAAAAACACCCACATGATACCTCAACACCATCACAAAATAGCACCACTGCCAATTCGCTGCCACTACCACCATCAACAGATTTCACCACCAACATCACCGGTTCTTGAAAAATCTAGTGGCGTTTGAGTTTTGGTGGTTTCATTGATGATTCACTGGTCTCGGTGGTTTTTTTTTTTTTTTTTTTTTGGTTTTGGTTTTGGTTATGTTTTTTGTGGTGTTTGGCGATGCTTTCGGTGGTGTTTTGACCAGATCTGACCGATAAGGTGTCTAGGTTTGTTTGTTGTCTTTGGTATGTTTGGTGACCTCAAATTTTTTAAGATCTATCTACCGTATGGTGGTTTCTTGGTTTTGAGATTTGGACTTTTTTTTGTCTTTGTTTGAAATCTATCTTAGATCTATAAAAAATTCAAATTTTAAGACATATGATGCAATGAAAAGGTGTTTTTTTTTTGCTTGATGTGTGTTAGACTTTGAATTGTTGCCTATTTTTTATGGGTGTTTATGGCGCTCTCGGTTTGTTTTGGTTTGGTGTTTAGTGATTTTGAAATTGGGATTTTGATTTAAATGGTTATATGTGGGTTAAGCGAATGAACATTTTTGTTTGCATTGCCTTGAATCATTTTTTCATAAAATGTTTTGGAAAATTTTATCTAATAAGTTTATTTGAGACATTTTATGGTATTGTGATTATTTCAGTAGTTTAGCCGTTTGTATTGACTAATGGTGGTTTATGATGGTGAGATATATTCTTAGTGTGTTTTATGTTCATGCACGCTTTCAGTTGTTTTTTGTTTGGAGGATGTATTTTGAAGCCTTATTTGAGTTTTAACTTTTCGATGCTTTGAGATCTAGCCAATTAAGAAATATTTTAAGACTTTGGACATTGATGACGTATAGCACATATAGCAGGTTTACTGGGCCTAACTCGTGCTACACACATACTGGGCCCTGGCCCAATAACGAGAACAACTACGAATATTGGACCAACAGTAAGCCCAATAACGAAATTGGCTATAGTCCAAACTCAAAGACGCACGCAGGATACTTAGCGGACCAATCCTGCGGCCGCAGAAGGTATCCTGTGTCCGCATCCGCGATTACCACGGGACCTTATCCGACAAGGGTCCCACTCCGGCCGCTAACTCTTATATGCGAGTAATTAGGAAACCCTAGCGGTAAACCTCACCTATAAAAGGGGCTCTAATCCCCATACAAGGTACAACTTTCTCTCTCATAATAACACACACATACTCTCATTTCTCTGACAAGAATATGTACTTACTCTCACGCCGGAGTCTAATCGTGGGATCCGTCCTCACGGTAAGGCTAACGGTTTACTCTTTCTTGTGTAGGGACTCAATCAAATTACTTGGATTAGTACAAGATCAGCCCACCAACAGCTTGTTAGCCCAGTCCAACAAGCAACACTAACACCCATCACAACCCGTCACACTTTTTGTACTAACAATTTGGCGCCATTCGTGTGACCCAGTACACAACTGCGTTCTTCAAAAATGCTCACCGTAGGCACTCGGTCCGAACCAACTCCCGCTCCCGTATCCGCGGCACGAAACACGACGGGAAAAGGAAACAATGCAACTCTGGCGGAACTTGAAGGGCCTGCGTCCTACGCAGCCGTTAAGAAGTACTGTGACAAGTAATATGACCAAATCCTACCGATTGTGACAGAGAAAGTTCGCAACCAAAAAGAAAGGGCAAAGCTATATAGGCACTAAAAACTCAGCTAGACTTCCGTGAAGCGTCGCAGCACTCCGAGTCAAGAAGGCCGACTAGAAGAAGAGATTTGAGGAAAAATATCGAATCTCAAAAGCGTTGGAACACACGAGAAGGCTCTGAGCCAAGGCGTAGTTGATCTAGGTCACCAAAAAAGAAAAATGCTGAAAGAGAGGAGGTGTTCAAAAGACTGCCCAAGGATGTGTTTCACAGGCTAGGAGATAAGGAAAGAAGTGTCTCCGTGTACTCCAGAGATCCCAAGAAACCAAGTCGTCGCGGCTCTCAAAAAGAGAAGGAAAGCGGTTATCATAGCTCCTATTCGTACAGAGCCTTATTCTGGAAGATGTGAAGATAGCTGGGCATACTCGCAGAGGACTAGTCGAATTTCCAAAAGTGAAGACAGAAGAGGTGAATATTGGAGGTTCGGATCCAAAAAGCAGAAGTCGGACATCAATGACGATGACTTAGCCAGGCCATGGGTATGCAAGGAGACTGATCCGTTCACTCAGCGCATTCGTTATTTCGACATGCCCAAGAAAACACGAATGCCCACTAACGTGAAGACATACGATGAAAGTGAAGACCCGGAAGATCACCTAAAAAATTTCCAAGCAGCAGCAAAAATGGAACGCTGGGCCATGCCAACCTGGTTCCACATGTTTAATTCCACGCTTACCGGATCCGCTAGGGTGTGGTTTGACGATCTTCTGCTAGAATCGGTATATAGCTATGACGAGTTGAAAGAGGTCTTCCTAGCGAACTTCCTTCATCAAAAGAAATGCATAAAAGATCCTGTAGAACTTCACCACATCAAACAGAAAGAATGAGAAACTACGGAAGACTTCGTGAAGAGATTCAAGGCAGAGAGCAGGGATGTCAAAGGAGAACCAAAAGTCATGAAAATCTCCAGTTTCATGCACGGGATTACTAATCCCGAGCTGATTAAGCACTTGCATGATAAAATACCCATGTCGGTAGATGAAATGATGAGGTTAATCGCATATTTCCTACGAGGAGAAGTGGCCGCAGGCAACCACGAAAAAAAGAGATAGCTTCCCCAGGTGTCATGGAAGTCGCACTAACCTGGGCAGAAACAAGGCTTCAAAAAGGGATACAGAAACCAGCTCAGGACGGAAAGGAAGCAAGATGGGTTCACTCTCCTATCCAAGACACCAAAGGAAATATTGGCGTTGGAAAAAGAGAAATTCAAAACTCCTCCACCAATGATCACACCGATCGAAAAAAGAAACGCTAAAAAAATTGAGTTTCACGGAGAGGTAGGACATAATACAGATGAGTGCATGCATCTGAAAAGACAAATAGAAGAATTGCAAAGAACTGAGAAGCTATCAAACGTAATAAAGGTACTAAAACAAAACAGCAGAAAGGATCAATCCAAGACGCCCAAAAAAAGAGAGACATCTGTAAAAGATAAACCTCTTGCAATCCTAATGGTGCAAACCCAGCAATGAGTGACTCGACAAAGGATTACATAAAGCTTCTCTCCTAACCCGAATATCTCATTCCCATCACTAACCAAAGAAGAAGGAAATGACGGGCCAATGATTAATGAAGCAGAAATTGGAGGGCACTTCATACACCGCATGTACATTAACGGAGGTTCCGCTTTGGAAATCCTATATGAACACTGTTTTGAAAGGCTCTGGCCCGAAATAAGAAAGCAAATGATACCTGCCACAACCCCTTATTGGGTTCAGTGGGGAGGTAATATGGCCGATAGGACAAATATCATTGCTAACCAAAGTCGGTGATGACGAGCACTCAACATCAGCATGTGTGGAAAACTAGAAGGGGGTTGAATAGTTTACCGATTAAAACTTTGTTTTGAACCTTATTGAAAGATCAATTGATATTGATCTTAGATATGTTAGTGAATAATAAACAATATGCAAGCAATATATATAAAGAGTAAATAAGGAAAGAAACAATCAAACCACGACAAGTTGTTTATAGTGGTTCGGTCTACAAGGACTCTTTTTCCTTGCCCTACTCCACTACCCGAGTCTCACACTCGAGAGTTTAACTTCACTAGTCAACAAGCTCCTTTCACCGGCGGAGAAACCTTTACACTTCACTTACACACTATTTCCGACACTAAGCTAGATGTCGAGTTCTTTTCCAAGGGTTCCCACACATAATGTATTTTAAGGACTAAAATACTAACCACTCACACTCACAATTTTATGATGGTTTGGTATAACAATGATGTATGAATAAGACTAGATCATACAACAATAAAACAAACAAGACTTCCAACTATTTGTTGAAGCTTGAATATGCCTTGATCTTCTTTGCTACAAAAGAGGATCACTATAATGATATGAAACTGAGTTAGAAATGTTAGAGAGAAGGAATGTATGTGATTATGCTAGACAGGGATAAGAAAACAACTTGGTTTGGCTTGCTATTTATAGCCAAAATGTACAGCAGTCACCACGGACCACGGACCCCATAAAAGGGTTCCGCCCGTGTAATATTTTGGTGCCGCCGGGGTCTGACAGCAAGATTACCAAAATCTTATCAAAGTTAACCAAATCCATCCAAGATTGTGTAAGATATGTAGAGTCCAAATCCACACAAAATATCTAGTGAAATCCTCTAGAGATTTCAATATGCACCACATGATGTCATATGTTGTTTTCTATTTTTAGAAATATGTTAAATGTAAATACATATGTAATGTTTGGTTTTAAGAAAGCAAAACATGCTTGATCTAAAAATGTTAACATACATTATGGTTTAGAGGCATATAAAAAATATGATTAATCAAAATGTAAATGCTTGAGTGATGAAGATATTATTTAAGGGAAAGCTTGTTTTAATGTTTATTAAACTTGAGAAGCTTTAAGCTTTATAAAAATTAAATTTTCTTTTGTCGTTAACAAAACTTAGGTAAAGATCATAAAATGTAAATAACGTTTAATGACGATATTTGTATTAACAATCTCTCCCTTTTTGTTGAGGACAAAACATAAATTTTATTTGTATAAAATATGTAAAGTTTGTACAAGAGTTATAAAAATATGAAATTAATTTTAGAACTTGAAAGATTTAGATAAAGATAATAATACTAGTTTGTCAAATTTAGACATGATGTTTGACTTTTCAGAAAGTCAAACTATGCAGTTGACTTTATTTGAAAGTCAAAGTCTTCATTACTCAAAGTGTGATGTCGACTTTTCAGAAAGTCAAAGTATGCAGTTGACTTCTATAGAAAGTCAAAGTCCAAGTTCTATAATATTTCTTCCCCTTTTGTCGAAACAAAAAGAGAAGGCGAGGTGGAATATGTAATGAGCCCGAGCCATTATCTCCCCCTTGGCCAATGCTCCCCCTAAATTGGGTGCCAAGAGAAAGATACATGGATTGTGAAAAAGCTACAAAAAAATATGTTAGTAATAAGCATAATCACAAGTATATAAGCATTTCCAATCACTAGGGGTGTGCACGGTTCGGTTTGGGTCGGTTTTTGGCTAAAGTCGAAACCGAACCACAATGTTCGATTTTTGTAGAACCCAAAACCGAAATCGTTCGATTTTTGGCGGTTCGGTTTTTTAGGTTTGTTATCGGTTTCGGTTCGGTTTT
The DNA here is from genome assembly GCA_019973895.1 of Chrysanthemum seticuspe. Taxonomy (NCBI): domain Eukaryota; kingdom Viridiplantae; phylum Streptophyta; class Magnoliopsida; order Asterales; family Asteraceae; genus Chrysanthemum; species Chrysanthemum seticuspe. Next base: position 268,779,576 of record BPTQ01000004.1, read on the forward strand.
TCGGTTTTTTCGGTTTCTAACCGTTAATATTTGGGTATGACCAAATTATACCAACAAACTTGTTTTACGTACAAAATTAGTTATTCTTCTTTACTTTTTTCAATCTAAGCATAATAATGTTTATTGCATAATTCTACAATTACAAACATATAAATAAAATATACACATACAAGTGAACATACACTTAGTATAATCATTATCGAATACTTATTGATATATTCACACAAAACACGCGACACGACAGACACACATATAAATATAAACATTAAGATAAATATATTATAAATCCACTAACAAAATGAATATGAATTTATAAATTTGATTTATTTAGTTATTTAATCATATTATTTTAATTATATATTACTATATAATAAAACTGGTTCGGTTCGGTTCGATTTTTACGGTTTGGTTTTTGGACGAAAACCAAAACCGAACCGCATTTGTCGGTTTCTGAAAATATAAAAACCAAACCATCGGTTTTTAGTTTCGGTAGGTTTTTTTTGTTCGGTTTTTTTGGTTTTCGGTTCGGTTTCGGTTTTTTCGGTTTGTTTTGCTCACCCCTACCAATCACCATGTAACAATCAACAACAATATAAGAAACACCATTCACTTGTTAAAATTTTCATGATATGAAAATCATGAAATGGAACACAATGATGTGTTAGTACATAAGGAAAATCCTAAAAAATTTAAAAAGACAATCCTAGAAAATTAGAAAAATACAAAGAAAATCCTAATAAAATAAAAGAAAACTTAGAAAATAAATAAACTAGGAACCTCCTATTGAGGTGGTGGATGAGAAAGAGCGTTGATTCGCTCTAGGATGTGGTTGAGGATGAACCTCATTTCATCTTGAAGCTCATGGACCATCACCCGGGTCCGTTCGCTAATGTGGGCGGTCCGCTCACAATTTGAGCAACCGTGTCTAGGAGGGTAATATGGTTCATGATTTTGTGGTGGTGGAATGGTGGAGTTGTTGGTGTTGGTGGTTAGAGTGGTGATTAGGAAGGCTAGCAAAGCATTTTGCATTTGCATGGTTTCACTAAGGTGAGAGTCCACCATATTGGAGAATTTGTGGAGATGGTGTAGCTCGGCCTCTATCTCCGCTTTAGAGTGTGTATGATCATCCCACATGGATTCTTCGATGTCCTCTATATGAGGAGACAAGGATGGAGGAGGTAGGGTATGATCCCCATACAAAGGTCCATGAATGTCATGGTGAATAGGATGGAAAAGACGAGGTTGAGGTCCTAACGGGGCGTTTGGGTCAAAGGATGGACGTGGAGGCTCATGAGCTATTCGCTCAATTGTACCAAAGGATGGTAGTGGAGGTGGATTGTTGGGCCTAGGAGGCAAGTCCCTCAAGTCCTCCAAAAATGGGTTTGGAGATATAGATGGTGTGGAGAATAGCTCTAATGGTATGAGAGTTGGAGATTTAGGAGGTGATGGTGACTTGGATGTTTGGATGGGAGCCGGTGGTGGTGAGCTAGTAATTGGAGTCTTTGTTGGTGGTGGAGTAGTGACTACAATAGGTGATTTTAGAGGTGGTGTAGGAGTAGTCAAAGTGAGGAAGTTCTCATCTCTTATGGGAGATGAGATGGTTAGGGGAGAAGAATCGGAGGATGAGCTAATGTTGACAAAGCAACATGGTCTAACACTCATTCTAGCCGTTCTCTTACAAGGCTTGTTTGATGGAGAGGAAGTGGATGACTTAGTCATTTTTGCTTAAGCTTGTTCTAGTAGAAGATGAGAGAAATTTGGAAGGTGTGAGGATGATCATCTTAGAAGGTCTTAATTTATAAGATTGTGAAATTATGGAGAAATGTGTTTGATTTGATGTTAATCCATAGAAGAAAGGAGGTTTCTAATGATTGGGAAGTATTTTTAATGCTAGCCATATCATCTAAGTCAAGCCATATAAGAAGAATGGAGTGAAGAGACAAAGATATGCAATAAATGTGTTCTAATGATTGTAGGATCTTGAGAATCAGATCACCCACGGATTACAAGGAACCAAAATTTTGGTTCCTTCCTTTATGAAAAAGGGTTCCTGGGGTGAATTTTTAGAATTTTTGAATTTTGGTGGGAAATGGATATCCTATATGTCTAAGTGTGTTTAAACTAGTTCTAATATGAATAAAAACTAGTAAAAACTATCCTAGAAGCAAATTATGGTAATTTGGAATGTTGAAATTAGCAAAATTTAGAAAATTACCTGCAGTCCCCACGACACCAATTTTTTACACAGGCGGAACCAAAATTTTGGTGTCGTCTGGTCCGCCTGTACAGGTCTGGCGGCACCAATTTTGTAAACGGGCGGCACCAATTTTGTAAACAGACGTAACCAAAAAATTGGTGCCGTCTGGTCCGTGGTGCACAGAATTCTTCACAGACCGCATTTTTAACTATCGGGGACTTTTCTGAAACATGAAATTTTTCTTAAAACATATGGCATTAATTATTTCTAGTTAGGAACAGTCAATAAGGTATACACAAACATAGTGGAGCATTGATTTTGACCAAGGGCCAACGATTTTAACATAGAAGTAAAAATGGGTAAAATTTAATAACACTCGTGTGCTATCCCCCTGCATAAACCAGTTGGCATACAACATTGTTTCAAGTTAGTTTATCATCCTACAAAGTAAAAACACCCAACTAGTATCAAACAACATTGTTTTTATCTTGTTCCAATCACTCCTTAAAACCTCACTTATCCAACTTTTTGTAAATCTTTGTTATCATCCTTCCAAGGCACTTGAACATCCCCTTGGTTTGCTTAAACTCCACCAATTTATTCTAAATCTCAGGAAGAGATGCATAGTATTCTTGAAGTGGTAGCCGAGAATTTGGGAGACCGTCTTCGGAGCTATTTGATGATGATGAAGAAGGTGTTGGAGGTTTTGCCCTTTTATCTTTTGCCTTAGTCTTAGCCACTCGTTCGTCACTCAAGGGCACAAATATGTGATGTATGAGAGAATAATCTAGCATCAACCCTTTTGGATTTTGTGGAATGGGTGCAAATGCTCTATAGAGACGGGTGAGTAGCATCCTGTATGGAAGAGCAACGGAGCCTTGAGTAGGGATATCTACCATTCTCCTAGCAATGTAGTAAGCTAAGTTGAATGGTTGACGAGTGGACAAGTTGTAGAGCATGTGACAAAGGCAAGCATTGATATGGTCTCTATTTCCTATGGTGCTAATGGCATTGGCTCTAAGGAGTTCCTCCCACTTTTTGAATTTGGGCTTGAGCTCATTGAGTTCCATACCATATGGATCTCGGTTTACTTCCTTTCCCGCTTGAGTAACATGGGTTGGAGCTACCCTTTCATTAAAAAGGTGCTCACGAATGATGTCCTTGTCCACCAAAGGAGTTTGGTAGGGATGAGAGCGGTCATTGATAGCATCAAGGATAGTGAGTGACCACTTATCCGAGTAAACACATGTACCATGGTTAGGAATTCCTAGCACTTGATCAAATTGGTTTAGGGAGATGGAGTAGTCATTTTGATTGATCATAAACCTAAGAGCCATTTGATTATCCTCATTTGTGAAAGAGACAACACTAGCATAGAATTCTAGGACAAACTTAGGACAAATTGGTTCATCGATGTCAAGGAGACAATCGAAGTTGATAGTGGCTAGCTCTTGACGGAGATTAGTTCCGTCGAAAAAAGAAGGATGAATGGTCCTAGCCTCATGGAATTACCTTCTCTCTAGACTCTTAAAGATTTCAACTTGGTCTTTAGTGAGGCCCTTGGTTTTGTGATGTTGAGGGATGTAGTTAAGAGTGTCCTTGTGATCATAGAATTTTACGGCTACCATGGTTGTTCCTATGAGCAAGAATTTATATGTTTTAGTAAAAATAAAAACAAACTTAGTGTTTTTGTTCTAGTGTGTGCCTATATGAAAACAATTTGGAGTTGCGGTTATCTTGACTCATCTCATGCATAAAATGATTTTCAATGGGTGTGTTTGGCAAAAGGTGGGAGATAACCCAAACGCTCCTAATTCAATGTGGCTTCATTTGAATGTAACCGGGAATGCATATTAGTTATGCATTACCTTAGACATTATGCAAGTGATGAAAAATTTACGTTTCTATTTGTATTAACAATGAAAAATTGTTTTCCTACAAGTGAGAAACTTTTCAAAATTTTGACATGGGGTTTTTGTTTAATTAGAATAAGGCCTTATAGTAATTATCTTTTAAGTAGTGGGAAACATGATTAGTTTATGCAATGTGACAATGTAGTACCTAATTTCAGTAACTATTTATGCAATTTGCCAATTGAATTCATGTTTTGTACAAGAATATACATAATCCCCATGTAATGATTTTGTGCACAAATTAGAATCCTAGACTCAGAATTAAGAGAAGTAATGTAGTTAGGATACTTACAATGATGTTTTCTGTAACATATTGGATTTCATAAATACACTAAACCAAGATCAAAGAGGCGTATAATTTATATGATTTTAGAGAGAGAAAGTGGGATATTCTAGAAAGAGAAACTCATGGAAGGTTAGATTCAAAAGAACATCCAACCATCTCCCTTGTGAGGAGAGGGCTATTTATACAAACTACTACGCCCTCCTACGGGCTTTGGATCAGGCATACAATGGGTAAAGACCCGTCCTTCCTCCACGGTGTTGCACAAGGCTAAACTATACTAATAATAGAATAACAACTAACATAATAAACGATATGTCTACAAGCTAACTTAAGCTAGATTACACATGGGGTGATCGATGCTTCACAATATAATTTCCAATTCCTAACAATCTCCCCCTAAGGGAGGTCACCTCATGAATTACATTGTGAATACTAGCATTCAATTTAATCTTTAATCTTGAGCTCGTAGACATCAAATCATCAAGATATTCAAACTTGGTGCTTCCGTGGTGAATTCATCATTGTCCAACTACAAAGTATGTTTGGTGGAGGTTATATAGTTGATCCACATTGATGACCTTTGAGCATTAATAGAGATCATCAGCCATAGTTAATCTCAGCATCACCATTGTTGTGTTGCCAGCTTATGACGTTGTGACATTTGGACCAACATGCTCACATTCTTGATCATGATATATTCTCATCAGAGTAGCGGAAGCTTTCGTTGATTCATGATATTGGCAGCAGCGTAGCAGAAGCATGGAGTGAAAATATCAGATTCATTGATGCACTTATCATGATTTCTTTAGAGATGAATGTGTAGTGTGAGCATACGGCTATGGATTGACCGCTTCATTCTGATCAGCTGCAAACGTCGGGCGTACCTGCATACAACAGTTAACAATAAAGTGTATGAAAGTGTCTTTGATCACTTTCGTTGAGTTGAGGTACACGGCCCACGGTTCCCCGTTGATCAGTACAAGTACTGCCTGTGATCAGGTAAAATTCCAAAGAATTTCCTTGACAGGGTTTCGCAGTTGCTCTAGTTGTTCTCAAACCGGAACATCTCAAAGAAGACAACACGGAGTGAGTGAACCAGCGAATTGACATTCACTGATTGATAAAAAGATATTTGAAAAACAATCGTGTATCGCTCAATAGAAATTGTTTTTGCAATACAACGAAGGTTTTAATGAAAATCAAGTATCAATCATAAACACCTTTTATTTTGAAATATTTGTACACAGTCGATGTGCTAAAGAAACGAGTTTTTAAGCACAACGACCGGTTTTTCAAAAGTATCCGTCAATCCATAACCTGAACCAGGATTGATTCAAAAGATTGAATCGCCCCATTGTTTCTGTTCAGTTGTCACATGGTTGATCTATTGAATAGATCTCACATGCCACCCACCAGGAGCTTATTTGATGTTGGCTCCAGAAGGCTTTCCATCTTCATTGTGAATATGTTTGCATATCACTCAGATGTTCTGGCAATACCACAGGGATAATGCGTAGGACTCATAAGATATAATCTCTCTTTCCACACTGTGTGAAACAGAGAGTCTTCATTGAAAGTGTCCTAATGAGATTTATAGATGATCTCGTGGCTCTAGACTCAATTGTGCATATTTGGATCCTATTTCGGAGACTAGGGAGAGGGTTTCCTTCTTCAATATCAACAATCTCTAAGAGAAAGTCGATAGATAATGTCGGTTCCCCGTGAGAATGAAACAAGTCCTTTTAAGAGGAACTTGAGTGGTTTGGGAAGTTTAGTGCAGTGCGTCACTGGGTCCATGACGTCTTGTCTTCAATACCGGCGTTACCTTAGTAACCACCAGTAGCATATGTATTGAACCCGGTTACTGCCCTAAGGTTGAATTATTGGAGGGCTATTTGTTTTCACCCTTTTCTCATTCAATTCTTTTGCATTCTTCAACCCCTTCAGTGCTTAACGAGACTTCATAACTAGAACCTTGTTGCGTTTAATCCAGTTCTAGCTCTATCTCAATCCGCACTCTTCCCATATCTCACTTTTCTACTTTTTTCATCAAACCTAAGGACTCTACACTATCTAGTGGATTGTCCCTGGGTAGATCCCTCCGATTCTGGCGGATCATGGGAACGAATACCTAACCTAACCATCCTTATAACACCATGCATAAAGTAAATTGGTCGGTCTTTTGGTATTGTTCATTTCTTCTCGAAACCAATTGAAAAATCATTTGAAAAATCAATCAAGGTACTTGTGATATAATATCAAAGCATTTTGTACCTTAATTGTTTTGATCATTTAGAAATGCTCCCCCTCAACATGTGCATAAGATTATGAAATTGTTTAGCATATGGAGGCAAGAGTTCTTTGAAATAATTTTTTGATCACAATTTCCGTAGAAAGAGCCATTTGAATTTCTTTTGGTAATTTCTCCCCCTCAATATGTGCATAGGATTTTTGAAATCATTTTTATCACATAGAGGAAAGAGTTCTTTTGAAGCACAACCACGATCACAAAAGCCATTAAGAAACCATTTAACGCACAATCAAGGTACCTTATATAAAAACATGGAAATCTTTGTACCTTGAAGATTTGAATTAGTTTTGAAATGCTCCCCCTTAATATATGCTTCGAGATTCGAAAATAGTTTAGCACATATTAGAGAGCAGTATGCACTTTGAGACAAAAATGGTCATCTTTTATCATCTTTCATATTTATATCACATTTTCTCCCCCGATCAAAAATTTCAAATCATTTGAGATTTTGGATCTCAAGTGATTTAAATATGTATGAAACAAAACATTTGTAGGAGAAAAATGTGTCCGGTTTTATATAATCTGAAGTGGACAATACTGAAGTTCCCTTTTTAGACACAAAGGGAAACCACAATACATAACATAACACTATTACATGCATTATAGTTGTTCATAGTTGGTACACCACATTTTACACATTAAAAAAATACAAAACAGAAACTACTTCCGGAAGATGTCTTCATTCAGTTCTTTGAAGCAGTTTGTAATGACCATCACGAAGTCTAGCACCAACAAAACTTTCAAGGCTGCGGAAGATCATTCGAGTCTTAAGTCTTCGTCTGATTGCAGCAATGAAATCTTCACACCTCTTCAAGTCCTCATCAGTCCAGAATTTTGTTTTGTTGCACGGCTTCAGATCAACTTTGATTTCATTCACTCTAGAGTTTAATTCTTCTTCGACCATTTTGAGAGTACCATCACTGAACTTGTAGAGCTCGCACAGTCTCATTAGCATGCGAGTCCCATATCTGTCGGTGAAGATGACAGCTCTAGGGGTGTCAAGAAATCTATATTCGTGACGAAATTCATGTCCTGAAGCGTTCCATTGTGGACTTGTAAGGTTGATCCGGGTTTGGTAGCTTTCCATTCCTAGCTGAAAATCCTCAACCCTTTTTCGAATGACTAAGCCCCTGATCCAAAGGTTGATAGCAGCCGAGAGAGCCTTCTTCTCACGAGCCGGATGATGGTTAAGGTGTCCTTGTAGGTTCAGAAGGTAGAGATCTTCAAAGTCATTTAGCATTAAGTGTTTGAAGTCGTTCTCTTCAATAACATGTTCTTTCCAGTCTGCTCTTCATAGAACAATCTTCTTCAAGTACTCATAGCCATAGATTGAGAAGATCTTTATGCTGATGACACTTAGAATGCGAAGCTTGGATCTAACAGCTTTGCGTCTTTTATCAGCACCATGTCTTTCAATGTAGAATTGCTTCTTTTTGAACCACCAATGTGAAATGCCATATGAGGCAGCAATATCATATTCTTGTTCTTTATCTGCCCAGAATTGATCTGGAACTATTTGTTCAAGACCCTGATCAGAGTAGGTAGCAGCTTTCATCTTTGAAATTGATAAAGCTGGTCTTCTTTCAGATGAACGAGCACATAGATAGTCCAGGTCATGGTTGAAGAAGAACTCAGACTGAATGGTCATTTGTCTAGGTTCACCACCGAGAAAAAGAGGCATGTTTACATTGAAATGGCTGATCTACTCACTGACTTGATCACTCAGCATCTTATGACATTCTTCCATTTGGTATTGAAGCTGGTTGGCATCTGAGTGAAAAACCTTGACAATTTCAAAAGCTGGTCCTTCAAGATCCTTTTGAGTGATGGACGATATACTCTTCTGTTCACAAAACCACCTAATGAAGCTTCCCATATCACCAGTGAAGTGCAGAAGAGAGTCTTCAGCTGGGACTTCATAGTTATTAGTGATAGTTGATGCCCAGTTGTTATCAGGAATCATCGTGTCAGTCTCTGGGATGGACCATGAAGGTTCTGGAGTACGAGGTCTCTCTTCGGTGAGCCAGCTTTGAATTGTGTCCTTTGAAGGTGCAACTCTAGATGTGTTGAAGCGTTCACCTGACACGTATGCATTAAACCAATCATCTTCAGACGGTTTGGGAATATGCTTGGTGGATGCATCATTGATAAGGTTTTAAAAGGTACCTTTTTAAGGGGTCATTTAAGCCCTTATTCGATCACTTCTGTATCCGTTATTGCTTAATATCGTTCCTTTTCACTTTTTAGGTCTCTTGAAGGCAAAATGCTGGAATGATGCTTATTTGGACGAAAAGGCGCGAATATACGAAGAAAATGGCCAAAGTCAGAATCGAGACACTCAAAGCTGCTGAAACATAAGGCGACGGCGTCACTGCATATCTGCGACGCCGTCGGGAAGGAATTTTGCGACGGGTCAGAAGCGAAATTGCATGTTTTCAAGGGACGACGTCAGGTTCTAAAGGAGTAGGCCGTCGTTACTCAGACGGCCTAGATGCAGCCAAGACGGCGTCAGAGCTGAAGGGGACGGCGTCACAGTCATAAGGTGACGCCGTCGCAAGGTTTACGTGGCCAATACGAAACCCTAATGACGGCGACACGACGGCGTCACAAAACATAAGGTGACGCCGTCGCAGATGTAATCTTATATATAGAATCCGAATTTTTCAGTTTTTGTGGGTAGTCTTTTGGAGTAAAAACCTAAAACCGAACCAAGGCTTTCTTGTGCAGTATTTTAGGGTTCTAAACCCTATTATACATCAAGATAAGTATTTACTTCATTAATTTAATTATGTCTTTGATTATTTGTGTGTATGCTTGCATGTTCTCCATGTCCGGCTAATTTATTTGTGTGTTTGCTTAGGGAATATGAAACTTAATTATTGAATATTGATTGGTTGATACTTATCTTAGTTGACTAATGATCTAGAGTGCGCTAGATTATTCGTTGTGTACTTAATGCTTGACTTTTCTTTGTGAACTTTAGAATATAATTATCTAGGTAATTGTAGGATAAAGTATTCAAGGACAACCGTAGAGTAGGCGTCTATAAATCACTAGAGGATTTGTAAACAAGACCCTTTGGTAATTTCAAAGAGTTAGGGAAACAAGCACGCCCTATAGCCTTAGAATCACAACGCAACTAGGAATAAGGACGTGACAAATCAACCATCAATAGGAGATAATTAAGGAGTAGTAAAACCTAAGTAAACACATCTTTAAACTATCATACGAGTACAAATCAATTAGACATAGACTATCACAACCTTAGCTTAGATAATTAGATAATAGTAGAGTAATCGGTAGCAATACCAACCCCCCAAATCCAATACCCGAGATTCGTACCTTTTCAATTTCTAAAAAAAATATAAAAAGATAAAAAATAATCTTCCTCAACCTCAACCTTAGCGTAGTAACTTCTCACTAGCATTCCTATTCCCCTAGAGAACGATATCAATACCCGTGGCTTACCCTAATTACTACACTACAACGATTAGGTTCACTGCCTAGGGTGTTATAAAACTTGCTCGAAGAAAAGGAAGTTTCCTTGACCCCGAACGACGCGTGTAGCGTTATCAATCATCATCATCGGATTCTGACTCTGCTATGACATACGATTCTTCATGAAACACTTGAACTTCAGGAATAGAAGAGGATGTGGGTGTGAACCTTGAATCAACCGTGGTCCAAGCCGCAGATTTCTTCTGAGTTTCCTGATTTTCGGATGGACTAGGTTGATTGGGAGGTTTTGGTGGTGATGATGGTGGTTGTGATGGAGCTGCAGAAGTTGTATAAGAAGATCCTCCAGCCCCAGAAGTTCCAGCTCCTCCAGTTGGAGGTGGAGGAGGTGGTGGTGGCTTGGGACCTCCTGACTTATCAGTTGATTTCTCTAGAACAGTCTTTCTTTTCTTCTTGTCTTCCCTTTCTCGTATATCCTCCATAAATTGCTGATAATTATCACGTCTCATCGATTCCTCGAGTGCCTCGTATAATTTCTTATGTGTATCGTCCAAATGCTCTCTTGCTTCATACATTCTTTCAGAGAGAGTTGATCTCATATCAGAAATTGGCAAGTCTTTGAATCGCTGTAGTAATGGAGCCTTTATTGCCCATTCAACTGCATCTTTTATGTCAGCTTCTATTGCTTTTGTAACAATCTCATTAAGGTTAATATCCTCCAGCTTTTTGACACGACTATCAAGATTATTGACGGCGATAGGAAAATGCTTCTCAATAGTTGCAATACGTGACATAGCCTCCTTAAGTAATTGTTCAGTAGTTTTGACTGGAGGTGGTGAAGCAGGATGTGGTGAAGCAGGAGGAGTGGTGGTTTCACTAATGGTGACAACATTTGATGGATCATTAGCGGGTTTGGGTGGTGGAAGTACGGTTGAATGAGGTGGTGCAGACATAGGAGGGATGGTTGAAGTGTCTTGCTGAATATCAACAGTGTACATAGACTCAGCTTCCTCTTTCTCATTATTTTTCTTAAACGGCTCGTTATCAGAGGGTTTGTCATTTAAGAACTGATCACCAAATGAGAGATCTGTATCAAGGTTCTTCAATGAGGATAGAGAACCAGTAGACAAGTTGGGTTCTTCCAAGTGCATGAATTCATCAGACCTTGTCTCAAGGTTCTCTTGTGAGTCTTTCAGCAATTCTTCTTCATCATTTTGATCAAACTGCGTATTACTTGATGCAGGATTTTCTTCTTGTGCTTCAGATATCTCCTTTTCCAATCCAAATTGTTCTTGAGCTAAAGATGATTCAACACTTCTTTTCTTCAGCTCAAATTGAGTGGTAGTTCTTGATGGTGAAGAGGATATGGTCAGAAGCATGTGAGCAGCTTGTTCGTCATCTACACCAGCAACCCTTTCCCTTTGTCTTGTGTGATTGGAGTTGTATGGCGTGGCTCAGGTTCAGGTTCTCTTAGCACGACACCTCCAACTGGTGCTCTCACATTCTGACTTTCTATACTTTGCTTGATTCCAAGTTGTAGAGCCGCATCATCTTCATCAATCAACCTCGTATTACCCCTCGAAACCTCAGTTTCCTCAATGTTTTCTTTTTCCACTCCCTTCTTCTTTCTTTTATGCTTTTGGGTTATGGTGTCAGAAGGTTGTGACCTTTCACGTCTCTTTTTAGGAAGAGCAGCATAAGAAGACTGTGAGCCTGAAGTAGACTTAGCAGTTTTAGGTTGTGGTGGAGTGGGAGAGACATCAACATTAGCACTGGATCTGGAAGCCCTTTTCTTGTACAGTTTGAAGTGATCCGTCTTCTTAATATCGTTTGTGAGAAGAATATCAGGAATTGGCAATCCAAAGATCTCTTTATCCATACCTTTAGCAACATATTTAAGGTTGCCCAGAACAAATTCTTCCTTGGCATTATGAAGGACCGATTCACTCCTAGGATTGAAGTTAAGAGTCTGTTGCAAGTATTGGATGACAAGCTTCGAGAATCTGATGCTAGGAATCACAAGTTTGTTTACTTTCTTTCGTCCCTGAGCTTTATTCTGAAAGTTTGTTCTATCGGAGATTAATGTTTTCATTGACAACGAGAATTCTTCCCAGATACGTTCCGACACATTAACATTCACCCCATTGACGATACCCCATAGGATTTGCAAGATGGGAATCCTTACTTTATCAAACCCTGATGTTTTTCCTGATAAGCATAAGTTGAGAACTGTTGTCATTGCTCTCCAGGGTTGATACATGTGTCCGGTGATGATGTCAAAAGCCCTTGATATGCCAACTTGATAGCCCAAACCAATCAGAAAGACTATTAGCTCTTCTGCACTAGGTGGATGTTCAGATCGTATGGTGGGGTTGCAGGGAGTGATTCCTAAGGCCTTGCTAAGAATGTCTGAATTGATCACAAATTCCTTATCATCCAGCTTGCAGGTATATTGAGCCGTGATTTTGTCCCATTCAATGGTGTTCCAAAATTTTTGTAGGTAAATGGTGGGAATTGTGCATTGTTTGGTTAGAGCACTGAAGAAGTTTGTGTTTTTAAAGATATCAATTGATACTCTGAGGATTGGATTTTGTTGCAACTTTTCCATATCAACATAACAGTTACTTTTTCCTATCTCTGCCCGTTTATCTTCAGGAACGATTTCGTTGTCTGAAAGGACTTTGGGTGGAGCAGAAGATGTAATGTTCTTAGATGAGGTTGTGTTTGCCATTCAAGATCTAAAGATACACACATACAAAAACAATGATTGAGAGCATGTTAGATTAGATATGGTTAGTTAAGCAACATTGAATACAACCTTATGACATAAACACAATAGCTTAGTAACTTAGACAGAGTTCCCATAAGCAGATTGAGATAGATTGAGTGGCAATAGAGAGTTTTCAAGGTAACAGCTCCATTTGACACAGTTTTCGAGAGACAAGTTGTTTTAGAATCAAATTATTTAAAAGCACAGTTGCTATTAACTAATTTCATGAGACAAGATACTATTATGTGGATGATATAGCAGGTTATTTGAGACAAGTTGTCATACCAAGTTACTACAAGAGAAACCAAGTACAAATTGCTCAAACAAAGATGTTATAGCAAGTTGCTAAGAGTATGTTGTCAAAGCAAGTCGCTACATGAAAACTTGAATCAAGTAACTAATCATAAAATTACAATAGCAAGTCGCCTTGAAATAATTCAACATACCAAGTCGCCACTTGAACATTGAGCCAGCAAGTCACTAATCTTGAAAAAATAAGTCGCTATAAAAAATGATAGGACCAAGTCGCTACAAGATTAACGAGTTGCAGACTTGTAAGTACAAGTCGCTACCAACATTAATAGTGATAAGTCGCTACGAGTTACTTAGGTAAGTCGCTAAATAAGTATAAGCAAACTAATACGCTACCAAGAATATTGGTAAGTCCCACCAAGAACACACAAGCCAACTCGCTACGAAGAACACATCTAAGTCGCTATCAAGAACATTTTCTACTCTAACCAAAAAATAGCTCCAACCAAACAATCATTCATCACCATTACATGAGCACACTCAACTCGCAATATAGAACGGTTACAAATATCATCAAAATCACTTGCAATGACAAATAACATCAAAATCACTTGCAACGACACCCTAATGACGCAACACAATAACCATTAAGACATTCCAATAGCGCCTAATTATCCATCATACGCATGAAAAGTGATCCCATTAAAGCATATTCATTTACAAACCTAAGTGAGAATCAAGTGATGAGGATCAAATGCACGGTGGGGATCTGTGTAGAAAATAGTGTTAGTCTAGCATCTAAGTCATATAATTGAAAACAGAGAGTGTTAGATGCAAAACATACCACGCTAAGTCGCTAGGATGAGATGTGAACGAGAGAGAGAAAACACACAAGAAACTTAAGATTTTTGAAATAATGAATAGTGAACGGTAAGTCGCTAGGGTATAGAGAAAGGTTTTTGCAAGAATACCAACATGACACTTTCAGTCCCTATAGTTTTGAGACTCGTTAAGTAAGTAGCTAGCAAAGAAACAACCAAGTCGCTAAGGGTTTACAAAGCAAGTCGCTAACACAGTCTTGGTAAGTTGCTATCTATTATTACAAAAGCAAGTCGCTATCATATCATATTATGTATAATAGACATTTTCAGTCCATGAACTTATCAGATTGCAAACTAGCACATAGCACACATAGCATAATTAAGATGACATAATAGGATAAGCAACCTAACACATTGGACACTAGGCGATCAAGACAGAAGTGACCACGGAGAACAAGACAAGACAAAGACATGCATCTGAGCACAATACATAACCAACAATTGTGTAGATGTAAACGAGATAACTTGTAAAATTCTCCCCCTCAATCAATGTCACCAATGACCATTGATTGAATTAAACCCACCCGTTATAAAATAATAATATATCATTTGTTCGAACTTCATCTATGATCCCGTGTCATTATTGAACGACATTTCTAGGACCGTAGATGTTATCGATAACAAAGGATATATCCTTTATTAGTTTGAGGTAAATGACTAAAATTATGAATTAAAAGAATGATTTAAATTTTATTTTTTTTAACTGATTTGTACACAGATTTATAAGAGCGAGTCCTGATTCAAGTCGAATAGGAGTCAAAGCATGAGGTACGTCATTTCTGGCAAGCAACCATTCCAGAGTGAGCAATGTTCATTTCAGAAGGAAACCAAGTCATGAAGTTCCTGAATGAGTTGAGCATTGTACCTGAAAAAGACTGAGAACACTTTGCACTAGAGGCACATGCAGTATTGCAAATAGATGAGTTAGTGACCTGAGTGACCTCACAGTTGGATGTTGCAAGGTGTGATCTAGGAGTGTCATTACTAGACATCCCTTTAGGTTCAATATTTTTGAAGAGTTTTCCTGTGGGGATCCACTTAAGGTAAGATCTAGGAATGTATGTCCGGTTGGATGCTAAAAACTTAAATAATCTACCAGTGGGAATCCAATTGAAACAACTACTAGTAGTTTTGGATGTGAACACTTCCCCGTTATTACTATTTGTCCATCTGTAATTAGTTTGATTCTTAGGGGAATGAACAGGTAATTGACGCTTCTTAAGAGAACTAGATGGCCTCCTAGAATTCGTGATCTTAGGACTTAGAACATTGAACTAGGGTTCGGTTTTCATCATATCGGAATGAAGTAGTGAAGTGACTGTTTTTGTCAAAACAGTATTCGCATCAACTTGGGAGGCAAGCTGATGTGTTACCGTGGTGCAAGTTTTAAAAATTTATAAACACGATTTAACCGTCTAATTCTATTAACACATACGAGCAAGTATACTCATCCGTGATAGAAAAGTTGGGTAAGTCGAGATCGCCCCAAGGGATTTTTGTGTTTGAAATTGTTTTGATGAAAAGATTCCAACAAGAAAGCTTGTCAATGCTTCCGCAAATAGTGATGTTTATAGTAAAATTCAATAATAAGAAATATATATACTTGTGTGTAGTCTATAATCAATCACAAATAGTGTTCATGAAGGTATGGTGTAAACTCTTGATGTGATGCACAAATCATAAGCAAATGATCTCCAACCATGGTATATGTTTGTAAATATCATTCTAAGAACAAAAACATATAGGTAATCCTTTCGGTCCTTATCCTAATGATTATCCTTTAAAAATTCCATTTGTTTGCAACATGTTCTTATTAAATTTATTCTTACGAATCTTTCGACCTTTTCGTGATGAAAATGTTCCTAGTCTTGTTTTAATAAGCAAACATGGTGGTTGTCAATCACCATATCCCTATACTAGTTTGTCACTCAACTTTTTGGAATAAAACACAAGAGAAATCCTTTCGGTCCTTTTTCTTAAAACATGTTTTATCAACAAATCAAACCAAGACTAGTATTTTTCCAACAAACTTATTTAAACAAGATCATATATACATGCATCACATATTGAGAACACTAGTATGATTAACTACATCCCAACACACAAGTATATCCAAAAACTACTCCATGATAATAATAACTAAACACAAATCATAACAAAGTAATTCCAATAATTCAAGAGAATAGAAATCCATAACAAAGTTCATAGAATACCTAAACTTTTGTGATTACAAGAATTAGAATTCGTGGATTGTAGCAACCACGTGCCTCCAATCACCTAGATTCACGGTATAACTCCAAATTACCAAAACTATGGATGAGAATTGTTCGCTCCTTGCTTCTGGACATTTTTCAGTAAAGACTAAGCTTTTGGGTTGAATAATATGGTTGGTATTAGTTTTGATATAAACTAATACACTTTTGGTTGTGTCACACCTAGTAAACTAGGACTAGGTTCATTATATAGCCAAGTATGCTTGCTCAACTGACCAAAAACGTTCCCAACAAGTTAATATCAAGAAATGATCGGCCATTAATGATTATGGGGAGTTAAGGCAACAATAAATGCAACTTTGTGTAACTGCAGCTCATGTAACCGGATCGGTTGCGATGGCAACCGAATCGGTTGCGATTTGACTATTTGCCCAGCCGGATTCGGTTACGGGTCACGACCGAACGGCTGGGTGTTGCTGATTTGACTTTTTTGACTTTCTTATTTATACGCTTCATTCTTTGCTTTCGCTGATGATTTCCAAGGCAAAACTTGATCTTTCCTTGTTGTAGATACTTAGAAATCGTTGTGCTTCCCAATCATTGAATCCAAAAGCTTCCTTGCTCGACTTCCTTCTTCGAGAATCTTCCAAATGTGCATAAAAACTTCATTTCTTCTTCATTCGTGATACCTGGCTACATATACATACACAATACGCATCTTTTGCACTTTTGCAATAGTTAAGAGTAAATATAGCCGATTATCATACACAAAACCAACAATAACGCTACTAAAAACATGTTCATTTTAGGCGTTATCAAATTCCTCCACACTTAAGCTCTACTCGCCCTCTAGTAGGTCTAACATTTGCAAAGATTGATTTCAATGGTCTTGACACCATGGTTCCAAAAATGTAATAATTATCCCAAAAGAGATAATCATTGGTTTGCTTTTAATATGTGAAAACTTTTAAAAATGAACCAAACACTTTAGATAACATAACTAGAACACCTCACGAACGATTTTAAGAATTCACTCAACACTCATATATTGGTGGATATAGGTAAATCACTCAATGCCTAGTCATGATCAATGCTTTGACCATAAGCTTGTACAAGTATCAAAACAAAGAAAATAAATTCATCAAAGAGGGCTTTTATTCGGGTTATATCGTTAAGGCTAAGGGTTCATAAAGGGTATGGATAAGGCATGGGATGGTTTATGAAATTGGTGTTAAAAGAAAATAAAGTCAAGTCTAAACCTCCATGTTGCTAGCCATCATACAAACCACAATCCCGTAAATGATTATTTCACCTCTTCAAATATCGATCTCCGCAAATATGTATAACTCAATTTAGCTCATTGGCTAATCAATATCCTCCATATAGCTCATTGGCTAATCAATATCCTCCATATAGCTCATTGGCTATAACCATTTTTTATTTTTTTTTAACATAACAAAATTCCCCCACACTTAGTGTAAGCATACACCACACAAAAAAAATCGAGAAAGACGTCTCTTTCATCTATGATGGAAAATGGTACACACTATAAACAAAGTGTAGCTTCTTCATAATCATCAAAAACATTCCAACATTCCAAACAACTAGCAACAAACCAATAGACATGACAAGGGTTGGCTAAAGTTTAAAGTGTAAAATCTTTTTGTATTTTTCTGGATTTAACAAATGAAAAGATTGGCTCAAAGGTGTAACTAAGGGTATCTAGTGCTAAAGATGAGCACTAACAAATGGGTCCATATAAGGGTGGTTAACTAACCGATGTGGCTAGCTAATATATCATTAGATGTAAACGGAAGGCCATTTGGTTTTATCCTACGATGCCTCTTATCACTTGAACAAATTTATATCACTCGAGAGTGATTTTAACCGTAATGCATAACTAGTACAAGTTCTAGAATCGACATAATCACCGGCACACTCATAGCAAATATAAAACAAAAGATGTGTTTTATACAAAAAGAAACCTCACAATTGCGTGGAAAAAGGCTATAATGCGTGCTAGAAAATGCTATCGAATCCAAAATGAATTACTTCCGTAATTTGGTTCAAATCCAAAAAATTTCAAAAACCACATTTTACCATTGAAATTCTCAAGTTATTTTTTAATATTTATCAATAATGCGTGAAAACAACTAGACCATCAAGGGCGAATTCCTTCTAATCACTTGTATCCAAAAGTTATCTAAAAAATAAAAAATGCACATCATTTTTCCTATTTTCTTCCCTCCCCCATACTTAAGTTTTGCATTGTCCTCAATGTAATAAAATGAACTTCAAAGTAAAGAAAATGGGAAAAGAAATAGTTAAAAGATACCACGGGATAGAATATGCAACACGCACATTGGGTCATAATAAAGCATGTGAGTTATCCAACTCTAAATATTTGACCATCAATAAGCTTCCGACACATCCATCCTGCAAACAAAAACTGCAACACACAATACACAAAACAAAATAAAACAATCCAAATGCAAATGCTACTAAAAACAAGATAAAACCAAGCAAAATATGTTAATCATCCTAAAGAAATAGATAAAGAGATAGAAATAATATTGTTTAACACATCATAACCATTGTCTTTGAAACCACAAATCACGAATGATCCACGATCACTCGTCGTCCTCACTCATCTCGTCACCTTCTTTATCATCATACTCATCATCATCATCACTTTCGGTTACATAGTTTTCGTCCACAATCTCCGAACGAACTCTCCTCTTCTTCTTCTTTCCTCCAACTCCTGATGACGATCCTCCAACATCATAGCTTGCTCCACCAACCTCAGGTAATCGACCATATGTGGGCACTGGATCAGGAAATGGTGCGTACCCAGGATATGGATATGGATAGGGTCCAGGATAAGAAGTGTAGGGGAAAGGATATGGTGGAACATTGGGTGGATTGTAGGGTGGCAATTCGTAATTGGCCTCACGAGCCATGTGTTGAAAGACAGGCATTGAATAATCATTGATGTAGCTGTTTCTGAACATCATCGAGTCTCTCCACACATCCCTACATTGAATCTCATCTAAATGTTGGTTCCACTCTCCCCAACCTGAATCAAAACTACTGGACGTACCCGCTTGCACGTTCCCCGTTGGTATACTTTCCTGCTGCTATGGTGGTTGTTGTTGTTGTTGTTGTTGTTGTTGTTGTTGTTGTTGTGGTTGAACCCATAACCCCAAGGTTTTCAATTTCCTATTCAAAGCATTCCCAAAACCATTTGCACTCCACATCTCACTATACTTTGGCTCTCCACACTTAGTCAATTCTTTATCAACATAATACCCAAGATTCTTCGCCAACCTTGTCACAAAATGTCCTCCACAAATGTTGCTATTGCTCTTGATTCCCGGGGCTTTCCTAGACAAATACTCGGCTATCTGCCAAATTGCACTACCGTCCTTAGTTTCCTCGAGTAACATCATAACCCATAAGTCTGGTTTCTGACATTTGTCCTTGCTTCCATACCTATTAAACGGCCCGGTCACTATCAATTTGTGAAGTATCCTCATTAACGGATTCCTGATGGTCGCGGCATTCCTCCTAGTGCAAGAAGGATCTCCCACTCGATTCCAATAGGTGGGTATACTAGGAAAGTCTTTTTCAAACCTCCGAAGCCTCGAAAAGTGAGCTTCAAATAATCGATGATTAACCTCATGTGGCTCATACAAACCAAGAGCCACACCAAAAGCTGGAAAACTGTAAGCATGATCCCTTTCACAAAGCCTAAACCAAACACAAACTTCCTCCATCAAGTTTCGAACATTCACCTTTCTTTCAAAATACATGGTTGAAAAGAACTCCATACACCATTCTCGATAGACCTCTTCATTGATACTAAATGCTCTTTCCCATGACAAATCATCGAACGAATCCCCATCCGCTGGATACACATAAGATGTCCGCATCATTCTTCTCAACTCCTCTTCACAATCACACTCCTCAAACAAATCCCAATCTATCACCCTCGGAACCAAACATGTCCTATTTTGTAATTTCGATAACCTTTCCCGAAAAGCATGCTTCTCCCCGTCGGTGAGATCTTTGAACTTTAAGTTGGCATTTGCTTCCGTCTTCAAGCTATACTTAACTTTCTTCTTCTCGTTCCTTTGACAAAACTTCGTAACAATCTGGTTCATTGGAACTGGCCTCGAGCTTGAGCTACCTATAATAATTCTCTGTAGAAATCATAAATATAAGACAATATAAGAGTGTTAGAACAAACGGGAAGGTTCATGAAACCCTCTAAGGTCCACTTCAAAATTTCAAAAATTTCCAACACAGAACCTGGAACCGGATTCAGTTGCAGAGAAACCGAATCGGTTACTCTTTTTGACCAAATCCAACCGGTCGGTTGCGTTGCGCAACCGGATCGGTTATACAATCTGCATAAGGCTTTTGCCTTTTAAACCATTACTCATTCGAATTTTCTAAGTCCAATCCACTCCTAGACTGCATTCTAACATCCTCAATGATTTCTACATCCTTGAATCACTCTAAATTCGTTTTCCAAACCTCAAATCATCACACATTCATCATCTTAGAACTCAACTTAATAAGACCTATATTCTTCAATCATTAGTTCTAATCAATAATGTGGCATCTATCACTCAAAAAAACACATCATCTACCATTAGGAATCACCAATTGCAACTAAACTTGATTCACTAGCACAACCTAATTAAATCCGAAAATTCAATCATCTAATATTCATTCTATGTTGAATCAATCACTATAATTCCTTTTGCAATGCATTCCTATATCAATTACCCACTTAATCCAAAAATATCACAACTTAATTCGAATTATAACAAAAACCCCCAAATTGGTGACCTAATATGCAATTCGAATCAAATCCTCTAATTAAACCTCAGTTGAGTTAATTGAATGTAGATGCTTACTTGTTTGGGTGCCATGATGTTCTCCTACAACTTAAACAATCTTCAATTAGCTTCTCTTGGACGAATTTTGCAAAACCCAGCTGAAGAATTAGTGTGTGTGTGTTTTTTTATGGAAAAGTGAATTTTTGGTATATATACTTGATGTGTTACCGTGGTGCAAGTTTTAAAAATTTATAAACACGATTTAACCGTCTAATTCTATTAACACATACGAGCAAGTATACTCGTCGATGATAGCAAAGTTAGGTAAGTCGAGATCGTCCCAAGGGATTTTTGTGTATGAAATTGTTTTGATGAAAAGATTCCAACAAGAAAGCTTGTCAAGGCTTCCTCAAATAGTGATGTTTATAGTAAAATTCAATAATAAGAAATATATATACTTGTGTGTAGTCTATAATCAATCACAAATAGTGTTCATGAAGGTATGGTGTAAACTCTTAATGTGATGCACAAATCATAAGCAAATGATCTCCAACCATGGTATATGTTTGTAAAAATCATTCTAAGAACAAAAACATATAGGTAATCCTTTCGGTCCTTATCCTAATGATTATCCTTTAGAAATTTCATTTGTTTGCAACATGTTCTTATTAAACTTGTTCTTACGAATCTTTCGACCCTTTCGTGATGAAAATGTTCCTAGTCTTGTTTTAATAAGCAAACATGGTGGTTGTCAATCACCATATCCCCATACTAGTTTGTCACTCAACTTTTTGGAATAAAACACAAGAGAAATCCTTTCGGTCCTTTTTCTTAAAACATGTTTTATCAACAAATCAAACGAATACTAGTATTTTTCCAACAAACTTATTTAAACAAGATCATATATACATGCATCACATATTGAGAACACTAGTATGATTAACTACATCCCAACACACAAGTATATCCAAAAACTACTCCATGATAATAATAACTAAACACAAATCATAACAAAGTAATTCCAATAATTTAAGAGAATAGAAATCCATAACAAAGTTCATAGAATACCTAAACTTTTGTGATTACAAGAATTAGAATTCGTGGATTGTAGCAACCACGCGCCTCCAATCACCTAGATTCACCGTATAGCTCCAAATTACCAAAACTATGGATGAGAATTGTTCCCTCCTTGCTTCTGGACGTTTTTCAGTAAAGACTAAGCTTTTGGGCTGAATAATATGGTTGGTATTAGTTTTGATGTAAACTAATACACTTTTGGTTGTGTCACACCTAGTAAACTAGGACTAGGTTCATTATATAGCCAAGTATGCTTGCTCAACTGACCAAAAACGTTCCCAACAAGTTAATATCAAGAAATGATCCGCCTCCAATGATTATGGGGAGTTAAGGCAACAATAAATGCAACTTTGTGTAACTGCAGCTTATGCAACCGGATCGGTTGTGATGGCAACCGAATCGGTTGCAATTTGACCATTTGCCTGGCCGGATCCGGTTACGGGTCACGACCGAACGGCTGGGTGTTGCTGATTTGACTTTTGTTGACTTTCTTGTTTATACGCTTCATTATTTGCTTTCGCTAATGATTTCCAAGGCAAAACTTGATCTTTCCTTACTGTAGATACTTATAAATCATTGTGCTTCCCAATCATTGAATCCAAAAGCTTCCTTGCTCGACTTCCTTCTTCGAGAATCTTCCAAATGTGCATAAAAACTTCATTTCTTCTTCATTCGTGATACCTGGCTACATATACATACACAATACGCATCTTTTGCACTTTTGCAACAGTTATGAGTAAATATAGCCGATTATCATGCACAAAACCAACAATAACGCTACTAAAAACATGTTCATTTTAGGCGTTATCACAAGCCTAGATTTCGATGGTTTAAATCTTTCAGTTCTAAAAGCATTGGGCTGCCTAACTACAGTATGTTTTGAGTTGTTCTGAACAGTTGGCTTTCCCAAGGTTGATGGTTTTGCAAACTTTGTGTTCACACTATTTCCAATAGATTTCCTAAGCTCATTTTTTAAGGCAACAATAGTGAAGCTCTTATCTTGAATTTCGGCTTTGAGGGCATCAATGTCTGTCAACAAGGCGTTAGTTTGATTAATCAACTTGGAATTGGTCTCCTCTAAGTTCTTTCTTAATGACTCATTTTATCTTAATAGGTTGGACTCACATAGAGCCAGTTCAGCATTCCTAGATTTAAGTGTATCACTCATCTCATGACAATCACACTTATGCACATCTGAGAGTTGTAACTTCAGATTGCATATGGTTGAGTCTTTGTCCTGAATCTGGGTTTTTAAGTGATTAATTTCAAAAAATTCTCGAAATTCTGGAAATTTCTGTTTAATGCAAGATTTTTCAGCATAAAAGCTTTCTTCCTTTTGTTGTATTGCAATTACCAAGGAAATACAATGTTTTTCAAGAATTGAGTATTTGTTTGAAAGTTCATCATAAACCTTTTTTTCAATCATGTCATTAGCTTTAAAAGTTTTAGATTCAGGCTCAACCAAGATCGATTTCACAGTATTATGTTCAGAGTTAGAATCAAGTAGATCAGGTACATTAACACATGAATTACTTTGATCAGTTAAGGGTACCTCATCGCATGAAACATGTTCATCTGAAGATTTGTCATCAGTATTCACCACATGAATACTAGGAGTTGTCATGTAAACCGTTTCAACTTTTTCTGACTCTGAGTCTTTGAGATCAGTACAGCTGGCTTCATCCTCCTTTATTGCAACTGAAATTCTGCATTCGTCATCATTCATTTGTTCGACTGATCCATTGCTCGACCTATCACAATCTTCACATATCATAACTTGACACCCATTCAATTCATTCAGCATGTCATTCTCTTGAGCAGCTTCCTTGATGTATATTTCCATATTACCCATAAGTTGAATAACGGTGTTTCTGAACTCATGAATTTCCATTCCAGTGTGTTTCTTTAATGAAATTCCAGTCATGTCATGATCAAAATATGAGGAATATTCCCCCCAGATGAACGGCTGAAATTGATCGAAGATTACTTGAAGAGCTGCATTAGAATCATCAGTTGAGAACTTTTCTTTGGTAATTTGAAACCTCAGTTGTTCTAAGTTAAGTAGCACAGTTCTTGTCAAGGTGGGAAAATCCTGACGAAGGAGAGCACTGCTTGTTCGATCCATAGTTGTAGATAAAAGTAGTTTAAGGTGCTGATGAAGTAGTTGAAAGGGCTCAATGTTGCATTCCATTTGCCTTGCATCATTTGTCAATATCAAGAGTGACTCATTAGAATTTGACTCAGATTGTGAAGTGTTTTGATTATAAGTTGCTGAATCATCCAAGGTAGAACATTCTGAGTAGCAGCCTGTTTCATTATTCTGTGAGGTATCATAGAGTTCAAGCACTTTGGTAATTAAAGGATCAGTGATGTAAGACATTGTGTTGATGGATGTGTTTATGGATATTAGATATAAGTAACTTGCTTCACTTCACCAAATTGTTATAAGAACAAGTCGCTAAGAGTTAAGAAGACAAGTCGCTAAGCACCAAGTCGCTAAGAATTTTGACAGCAAGTCGCTAAGCACCAAGTCACTAAGCTGTCAAGTCGCTAAGAAGCAACTCGCTAACACCAAGTCGCTAACACCAAGTCGCTAGGAATCATAAGTACAAGTCGCTAACAAAATTGAAAGCAAGTCGCTACTTATACCAAGTCGCTAGCCTTAGTGGAGAATCCACTAAGTGTACTGTTTGTCGGCTTGTCTCAATAGACAAGTCGCTAGGACCAAGTCGCTACAAAAAAAACACTATAACTCGCTACTTTTTACTGAAGCAAGTCGCTACGATGAATATCACAACGAGAACCAAGTCGCTACCAACAAAAACTTCAAAAACACACTTTTCAATCCAAAACAAGCTCAACCACAGTGATTCAAGCAAGCCAAATCAAAACCCAAGCACATACAATGATTCTAAACATTAAAGTACACCCAAAATTCAAACTTAAATACTAGAAATGAACCAAATGATGAAAAAATCACTAAACTTTTTCAAACTCAAAAACCATCTAAAAACCACTAGAAATCCAAGGATATGTAAGAGATGATCAAACCATGGCTCTTGATACCATTTGTAACATATTGGATTTCATAAATACACTAAACCAAGATCAAAGAGGCGTATAATTTAGATGATTTTAGAGAGAGAAAGTGGGATATTCTAGAAAGAGAAACTCATGGAAGGTTAGATTCAAAAGAACATCCAACCCTCTCCCTTGTGAGGAGAGGGCTATTTATACAAACTACTACGCCCTCTTACGGGCTGTGGATCAGGCATACAATGGGTAAAGACCCGTCCTTCCTCCACGGTGTTGCACAAGGCTAAACTATACTAATAACAGAATAACAACTAACATAATAAACGATATGTCTACGAGCTAACTTAAGCTAGATTACACATGGGGTGACCGATGCTTCACAATATAATTTCCAATTCCTAACATTTTCTTCAGTGATTAGTGGGAGAAAAAGTCTTAACAAAGAGTTAGGTGTGTTTTTGATACGTTTTGGTAAAGTAGATTGTGAGGAAGAAGATGTTTTGTAATTAGAATATTTGCTACTGTTGTCACCATGCACCAGACGGCACCAAATTTTTGGTTCCGTCCGTTTGGTCATTTGGTGCCGTTGGAACAGTAGCAGATTTAGGCTAATTTATTTTATTTTGGTTGTTCTAAGGTTTAGGCTATGTATTAACTACATGTTTGGTTCCATTAATCCTAAGCCAATTCTAAGAAGATTAAATGGTTCTCGTTTGAGAGGTTTAGTTAGGATGTCGGCAATGTTGTCTTCGGAGGAAACTTTCTCAATTGAGATGTTTCCTTTTTGAACATTGTCGCGAAGAAAGTGATGGCGGATCATTCTAAACTAATGCTTCATGACCCCTAACTTATAAATTAATTGGCTAAAAGCACATTTGCTTGAGGACAAGCAAATACCAAGTGTAGGGATATTTGATAAGGTTTTAAAATGTACCTTTTTTAGGGGTCGTTTAAGCCCTTAATTGATCACTTTTGTATCCGTTATTAATTAATATCGTTCCTTTTCACTTTTTAGGTCTCTTGAAGGCAAATTGCTGGAATGACACTTATTTGGACGAAAAGGCGCGAATATACGAAGAAAATGTCCAAAGTCAAGAATCGAGACACTCAAGCTGCTGAATTGAAAGGGGACGGCGTCAGGTTATACCTGTGACGCCTTCGTAACAAGTCTTGTGACGATACAGTAGCCAAATTGCTTATTTTCAAGTGACGGCATCAGGTTTTAAAAGAGTAGGGCGTCGCATCTCAGACGGCCTAGATTTGATCCAGACGGCGTCAGAGACTCAAGGCGACGGCGTCACGGACATAAGGTGACGGCGTCACAATGATAACGTGGCCAAGACGAAACCCTAATAACAGCGACCCGACGGCATCACAAATCAAAAGGTGACGCCGTCGCGATTGTAACATTATATATAGAATCCGAATTTTTTTAGTTTTCAGTGTGTAGTTTTGTGGAGTAAAAACCTAAATCGAACCAAGGTTGTCTTGTATAGTATTTTAGGGTTCCATACCCTATCTTACATCAAGATAAGTGTTTTACTTAATTAATTTAATTATGTCTTTAATTGATTGTGTGTATGCTTGCATGTTCCCCATGTCCGGCTAATTTACTTGTGTGTTTGCTTAGGTAATATGAAACTTAGTTATTGAATATTGATTGGTTGTCTCTTATCTTAGTTGTGATTGACCTAGTATTGCGATAGGTCATTCGTTGTGTTATTAATGCTTGATTAATCTTTGTTGAACCTTAGTTTATAATCACCTAGAGTAATTGTAGGCTATACATCCAAAGAATACCTTAGTGTTAAGTTCATAAATCCTAGAGATTTTGTAGTCATTAACATTTGGTAGCTTCAAAGAGTTAAAGATAAACGCATACCCTACGACCTTAGAGACACAACGCAATAAAGAATAAGGACGTGACAATTCAACCATCAATAGGAGGTAACTAGGGAGTAATAAAGCCTAAGCAAATACATTTTTAATCGTCATATGAGCACACAACAATAGACATAGACTACATTCACCTTAGCTTAGATAATTAGATAAAACCCCCAAATCCAATACCCCGAGATTCGTAATTTCCATTTTCTAAAAAATATAAAAAAGATAAAAAATAATCTTCCTCAACCCCAACCTTAGCGTAGTAACTTCTCACTAGCATTCCTATTCCCCTATAGAATGATATCAATTCCCGTGGCTTACCCTAATACTACACTACAACGATTAGGTTCACTGCCTAGGGTGTTGAAAAACTTGCTCGACGAAAAGGAAGTTCCTTTGACCCCGAACGCGCTGTGTAAGCATATCAAGTTTTTGGCACCGCTGCCGGGGAATAGAATAGCTAGTTAGGAGTCCACCTCATTTAGGTTTCCTTGCTTGATTCCCATCAAGTAAACTTTTTTCCCATTTTTAGCTTCCTCGTAGTCTATCGCCCTTCTTCGTGACCTTTGTTCGTAATCCCATCATTTTTCATCATGGAAGGTGATTGCTCATCAACCAACAACCCACCACCGAATAAATCACTTTCAATCAAAAACCAACCTAATGACCAACACAACCGCTGAAACCGTTATGTGAGTAGAAACACCGACCTTCAAGATTTGTAAAAGATATTTGATAGTACAATTAGAGACGCTGTTGAGAAAGTGGTTAGCGCCTCTGTAGTTGGCTCCATGATCGACAGCAATTCAGAAAATGGTTTAGTGAATAGAAACGTGAATGAGGAGGATAGTGCTTATTTCAATCATTACCCCACTAAGGAAGAGGTTGCTTACCATCAATACATAATCGATAATCCCCGATCACCCATCATTAGGATATGCCCAAAGATTAGGAGAGGAAATCCTTGGACCTCAAAATTCCTTGTATGATCGGATATAGGAATGTCGAGCACACTTACATAGATACGGAATCTCCTATTAATGTAATGTCATCAGCTGTTTACAATGACATTATGAATGAGCGACTTAAGATTAGGAGAGACCTTAAGTATCCTGGTGGTGTTTGCAACTTTGTGGGAAGAGTCAAGGACATACACGTCTTTATAGGAAATTTCACCTACCTAGTTGATTTTGTAGTCCTAGAAGACATCGGATGTGTCATTGACTATAGCTTATCCCAAGTAGTGCTAGGAAAACCGTTTGTTGAAACATCTAAAATGAGCCATAACAAGTATGATGGAACGGTTAGGTTTAAGGAAGTAAATGATGAGATCACTTAAAGGATGCCTTGGAAGACGAATGAATATGGCCATCTATCCCTTTTTTAACGAGACAACATTAGAGCTTTTGAGGAAAAAAGCAAGGACGATGTTGAAAAAGGTTTTAAATTCATGTGGGAAAGAAGGAGGCTTTATTATAAGGATTGCTTGACACTAGGGCCTAGGTATAGAGTCAATGAAAATTTGTCAACATGATAGAATTCTCATTTAAAATGCAAAATGAAGTCACGTAGGGGCACGACTTCGAGTCTAGCTACAAGACTCATAAATAAAGAAAAGCGCTTCATGGGAGGTAACCCATGCTTAATTGTTTGCTTGTTTGTGTGTCATGTATCTTTTCTTGATTGTTTATTCTCATGTTTAAATTTGTAAAAATGCTTTATTTTGTCTTTAACCTCGTCTTAATTACATATAAAGGTATTTTACATAAGGGATAAGTGTAGGAAGGATTACTCACATTTTCAAAAGAAACGTGAACATGAGAATTACAATTAATTAAAAGATATACATGTGTGTTTGTTCGAGTCAAATGCTTGTATCGAGTCATAATGGATGTTTTGCAGGAAATTTTTCCATAATTTTTTCCAGAAAATCGCAGATCAGTTTCTGTCAGGATAACCTGACGGCGTCAAGAGGAGCAGAAACAACTTATCACTTTTTCTCGTTTTCTGAGCTACTTATAAATTTTTGGAATTTTCTAGGTCTTAATTTTCCAGAAAATCTGTAAACATCCATTCCACAAGCATTATATCCTAGTTTAGTAGATTCTTATATATATTATTACCGCCGATTTTACGCGAAGGTTTCGTTGGTTTTCTTCAAGTGTGCAGGTTTAATTTACCAAGAAGAAGATACATAAGATGAGAAGGAGCTTTTAACGCAAACGTTCTTCTTGAAGAAAGATGTAACCACCACTTTACACGGATCCTACCGAGCTAATCAGGGGAGTATTAGTTTCTTTCGTCTTTTATTACCTTCCATTATCATAACTTTGATACTTTCGGGAAACATTGGGGACAATGTTCAGTTTAAGTGTAGGGAGGGAAAATAAAACGGGAACTTTGAAACTATGCTTATCCTTGACTATTTGCTTTGTCCAATTTCATTTGTGTAATAAACCATGAGAAATATCAGTTAGGGTAATTTTGGAACCAAATTTAAAATTTTTCATGACATCTAGGAGTGGGTCATTAGTCTTAATAAAGCGTCTCATGGATAGGGAATTATATGACTAGCACAAAAACCTTTTACCACTTAAATTCCACCCAAAATGTGAGGATCTCCCTTAGATTTGTAGGAATTAAACCATTCATCTTTGATGCTTAGAGTGTGAACTGGTAGTATAATAGATTCTAGAACTTGTTTTGTGATGCATTCCGAGATCGCTAGTAAGACTACACTTGTGTAGTTAGGAATAACTAAATCATAAGAGGCATTAGGATAACCCTTGTTTGATACATGTAATATAATTACTTCTTCCACATCGGTTAAGTAATTCCCCCACACCCTTGCGTTGTACTTATCTTTAGTACACGATACCCCTAGTTAACCCCTCAGAGCCTATCCTTTTCGCGGTTCTCGTGATGTTTCGGTTTTCCAAAATATCAATGAAGAGCATTGTTTACAATCCACCCCCAAATGTACACACAAATCGCCTTAGCCTACCTGGTATGCACTCACTTTTAGTGCATTATTGTTATCACACTAAACCCTTAGTTCAATTATCTTGTTGCTTGCATAAGTTGCTAAGTCGAGTCATATCCTTTGTACACAGTTTTGGGACGATTGGGACTCATGGGAAAAGTTAAATTTTATGAAATGACGGGAAGGGAACGTTAAATTCAAATTCCCTTTATTTGCGTAATAATGTACTCCAAGTGTTTTAATCTTTTCAATTCGGGTCAAATTAGTGTTAGAGTAATAAAAACTCAAGTGTAGGGATGTGCCTATAAATCCCTATCATTTTGATGTTATCGTAGAGAATGGTAGAGTAAAAGTGTATGAAAAAAAAACATACGGGCTACCATTCTACATCTATCTTTAAATTTATGTTTGTTTATTTCAGTTATGTAGAGTTTAGAGTGTCGAGTCTTGGCTTAGCAACGCCATTTTTCGCATGCTTGTAATATAAATATTTTTGACTTGCCACCACTAAATCGCCTGTCCCACCAAACCCTTTGTTTCCCTACCGTAAGCCTATCATTACAACCCTTTAAAAGACCTCTTGGATAGTCTTTCCTAGGTGCTTACGCCAAAGAGATGGAGGTTTGATCTAGTCTCAAGCCTATGGTAATCTATGTACTAGGACCGATTAATGAGTGTCTATCTTCCATTTCCAACTTGTTATATTTCATATACACCCGAGAGATGTGAGTATCTAAACACCCCATGTGAGGTGCTAGTATGTAATTTCCGTGCTTGCTATGACTTTTGCGGGGCTTATATGTGTTATGGATCGTTCTAAACTAATGCTTCATGACCCCTAACTTATAAATTAATTGGCTAAAAGCACATTTGCTTGAGGACAAGCAAATACCAAGTGTAGGGATATTTGATAAGGTTTTAAAATGTACCTTTTTGAGGGGTCGTTTAAGCCCTTAATTGATCACCTTTGTATCCGTTATTACTTAATATCGTTCCTTTTCACTTTTTAGATCTCTTGAAGGCAAATTGCTGGAATGACACTTATTCGGACGAAAAGGCGCGAATATACTAAGAAAATGGCCAAAGTCAAGAATCGAGACACTCAAGCTGCTGAATTGAAAGGGGACGGCGTCAGGTTATACCTGTGACGCCGTCGGAACAAGTCTTGTGACGATACAGTAGCCAAATTGCTTATTTTCAAGTGACGGCATCAGGTTTTGAAAGAGTAGGGTGTTGCATCTCAGACGGCCTAGATTTGATCCAGATGGCGTCAGAGACTCAAGGCGACGGCGTCACGGACATAAGGTGACGCCGTCACAATGATAACGTGGCCAAGACGAAACCCTAATGACGGCGACCCGAAGGCGTCACAAATCAAAGGGTGACGCCGTCGCGATTGTAACATTATATATAGAATCTGAATTTTTTTAGTTTTCAGTGTGTAGTTTTGTGGTGTAAAAACCTAAACCGAACCAAGGCTGTCTTGTACAGTATTTTAGGGGTCCATACCCTATCTTACATCAAGATAAGTGTTTTACTTCATTAATTTAATTATGTCTTCAATTGATTGTGTGTATGCTTGCATGTTCCCCATGTCCGGCTAATTTACTTGTGTGTTTGCTTAGGTAATATGAAACTTAGTTATTGAATATTGATTGGTTGTCTCTTATCTTAGTTGTGATTGACCTTAGTTTATAATCACCTAGAGTAATTGTAGGCTATACATCCAAAGAATACCTTAGTGTTAAGTTTATAAATCCTAGAGATTTTGTAGTCATTAACCTTTGGTAGCTTCAAAAAGTTAGGGATAAACGCATACCCTACGACCTTAGAGACACAACGCAATTAAGAATAAGGACGTGACAATTCAACCATCAATAGGAGATAACTAGGGAGTACTAAAGCCTAAGCAAATACATTTTTAATCATCATATGAGCACACAACAATAGACATAGACTACATTCACCTTAGCTTAGATAATTAGATAAATAGAGTAATCGGTAGAAATACCAACCCCCAAATCCAATACCCCGAGATTCGTAATTTCCATTTTCTAAAAAATATAAAAAAGATAAAAAAATAATCTTCCTCAACCCCAACCTTAGCGTAGTAACTTTTCACTATCATTCCTATTCCCCTAGAGAACGATATCAATTCCCGTGGCTTACCCTAATACTACAGTACAACGATTAGGTTCACTGTCTAGGTTGTTGAAAAACTTGCTCGACAAAAAGGAAGTTCCTTTGACCCCGAACGCGCTGTGTAAGCGTATCACATTATTTAATGATTCATCTTCTTTTTCATTTTCAATTATTTCTTGACTTTCTACAAGTTGACTTTCAACTAAGTCATCATCTACCAAAGGTGATGTCTTAGAAGGAGGTAAACTTTCGTCGAATGTTATGTTCAACGATTCCTCGACTCTCATTGTTTCTTTGTTTAAAACTATGTAAGCTTTACTAGTTTGTGAATAACCAAGAAATACACCTTCATAAAACTTTGGGTTAAATTTTGTGAGATAGTATTTGGTATTAAGAATGAAACATTTACACCCAAATACTCTAAAATATCCTAAAGTCGGCTTCTTGCCTTTATATAATTAATATGGTGTTTTGTTCAAGAAAGGACGTATTAAAACTCTATTTAAAATGTATCTAGAAGTATCAACGGCGTTGCACCAAAACTTTTGAGGTATGTTTTGTTCATTAAGCATTTTTCTACTCATTTCTTGAATAGTTCTATTTTTACGTTCTACAACTCCATTAGATTGGGGTGTTCGAGGAGCCGAGAAGTTATGTGTTATACCATTTGTATCATAAAAGTTTCCAAATTGTGTTTCATTGTCAAACTCGCGACTATGATCCGTTCGGATTGACACAATGTTAACACCTAGTTGATTTTGAATTTTCTTGCTAAGTATTTCAAATTTATCAAAAGCTTCATTTTTAGTTTTCAAAAATAATGTCCAAGTTAACCTTTAGTAATCATCTACTATGACCAAAGTGTATAGGTTGCCTCCATAACTTCTTATAGCGGATGGACCAAACAAGTCCATATGCAAAAGCTCTAGACACTTAGATGTGGATACCATGTTTTTAGCCTTATGGCTACTATGAGTTTGTTTACCAATTTTGCAAGCGTCGCAAAAATGTTGGTCATATTTTAGTTTTGGTAAATTTCTAACTAGCTCTTTTGAGGATAGGTTTTGGATAAGTCTCATATTAGCGTGACCTAATCGTCTATGCCAAAGAGTAGAGTTATCATCTAAGGTTGTTAGACAAAGTTTGTCATTAGATGTTTTATCTATTTTCATGACGTATATGTTATTTTTCCTAACTCCTTTAGCTATGGTGATACCATCTTTTAGTATTTTACTACCATTTTCTTCAAAGAGTACTTTATACTTTTTATCACATAGTTGGCTAATACTAAGTAGATTAAATCCTAACCTATCAACATGAGCAACATTTTCAATAGTTAGGGAGTTATGAGCGATCATACCTTTGCCAATGATTTTGCTTTTGAGATTGCTACCAAAAGTAACATTACCTCCGTCATACTCTTGGTATGTTGAGAAGAGGCTTTTGTTGCCCGTCATGTGTCTTGAGCATCCACTATCTTTTGTCCATTCATCAGGTTCTAATCCAACTTTCAAGCATACCTATGACACAAATAACTCAAGCGTTTGGTCCCCAATATCTCATGGGTCCGTTTGGGTTAAACATACCATTTATTTGGTTCATGTATGGAAATGATGGGTAAGGGTTCCATGGCATGTAATTTGGAGTTTGATATGGTCTAGGGAAGTTTTGATTCCAACCGGCATGTTGATAGTTGGCTTGTATGTTGTGGTTGCTCTTGGGAAAGGAGCGTTTGGCAATAGGTGTTTTAGGCCGTTGTTGAGTAGTTTTAGATCTAAATTCATTTCTAGCAAGTTCTACTCCTAATGTAACAACAGGTTTTAGTTTAACAATATCCTTGGTTTTCTTTGTTACCTTGACAAATTCACTACGGTCCGTATTGCAAACATTCTGTCCTGCTGCAGTCCCCACGGCACCAAATTTTGCAACGGACGGAACCCTATTTTTGGGTCCGTCTGGTTCGTGTTGTACTGCAGCAGTTTTGACAGTTTGTTTATCTTTTTCGGCTATTTTGGTTTGACTATTTGGAATTAGTACTTCATTAAAACCTAGTCCATTCATGTTTCCTGGTATTTTTTGAATTCTAACTATTTCATCGGCACAAGAAATATTTTTGTTAAACCTTTTAAATATAGAGTTATGTTCGATGAGAACTTCTTGTGTGAGTTTTAGCTTTTCTATTTCAAGACTAAGCGCTTGACATGATTTGCAATCATCGTCATTTGCTTACCCTTTTTCTAATCATTTTGCCTTTTCTTTTAACTCATAAATTTCATTTTCTAAAAATTCCTTTTTAGTCTTTAAAAACTTGTTTTTAGTTATGATTTTTAAACTAAGCTCACACAATTGATTATATTATTTTTGCAAAGTGTCATCATCAATAGAAGAGTAAGATGAGTCGGTATGTACCTCATTTGATTCATGTGCCATTAGAGCGATCTCATCCTTGCTTGATTCTTCATCATCCTCACTATCACTCCAAGCACCACTTACAAAAGCTCGTTGAGTTTTACTTTTTGGTGGCTTAGAGCAATCTCCTATTAGATGACTTGTATCACCGCATCTAAAACACTTCCTTTCACCTCTTCCTCCTTTGTCATCTCGGTCTTTTCGGAATGGCTTCTTTTCATCTCGGGGTTGCCTTACGAACTTTCCTCTTCTTCTAAAGAACTTTTTGAAATCTCTAACGGCCATAGCATATTCCTCATCTTCACTACCGGAGCAAGATTCGTCATCATCACTAGATTCTGTTCTTGCCTTTAGAGCAACGGATTTGACTTTCCATCTTTTTTCTTTGATGATCTCCGAATCTTTCTCCATCACCATTTGGTGTACTTTGAGGTTTCCAATTAGCTCATCAAGTGACATTATTGAGAGATCTTTTGATTCCTCAACAGCCGTTACTTTTGCTCTCCACTTTGGATGGAGTGCTATAAGAAATTTCCTGACAAAGTTCTTACTACGAAAAGTTTCATCAAGTGCTTTAAGAGAAGTAATAATAGTATTAAAGCGAACAAATCCACAATCAATGGTTTCATCTTCAGGGATAACAAATTGCTCATATTTTTGAACAAGAAGATCAATTTTGTTATCCTTGACTTGTGAATTTCCTTGATGTGTAATAATTAAATATTCCCAAATCTCTTTTGCGGTTTCACACATAAAAATTCTTTCATATTCTTTTCTAGGTAAAGCATTATAAATCATCATTTTAGCTTCATTATTTTTAGCTATTAATTTCTTTTGATCATCAATAGAAATATCTTTTGTTGTAGAACTAAAGTTTCCTTTAATTATAACAAACTAAAGATCTATATCTTTTGACTTTACATATGTTTCAAAACGGTTTTTCCTATAGATAAATCAATTGGTTTCAAAGAGTGGTGGTCTTTGCATAGATTGCCCTTCTTTAAAGTTTTTGCAATCCATGGATCGTTATAAGTATATAGAATACAATATATTTTAGAAATTCTTGAGCAACGAGGCTCTGGTACCAATTGTGGAAAACTAGAAGGGGGTTGAATAGTTTACATATTAAAACTTGTTTTGAAACTTATTGAAAGATCAATTGATATTGATCTTAGATATGTTAGTGAATAATAAACAATATGCAAGCAATATATATAAAGAGTAAATAAGGAAAGAAACAATCAAACCACGACAAGTTGTTTATAGTGGTTCAGTCTACAAGGACTCTTTTTCCTTGCCCTACTCCACTCCCCGAGTCTCACACTCGAGAGTTTAACTTCACTAGTCAATAAGCTCCTTTCACCGGCGGAGAAACCTTTATACTTCGCTTACACACTATTTCCGACACTAAGCTAGATGTCAAGTTCTTTTCCAAGGGTTCCCACACACAATGTAATTTAAGGACTAAAATACTAACCACTCACACTCACAATTTTATGATGGTTTGGTATAACAATGATGTATGAATAAGACTAGATCATACAACAATAAAACAAACAAGACTTCCAACTATTAGTTGAAGCTTGAATATGCCTTGATCTTCTTTGCTACAAAAGAGGATCACTATAATGATATGAAACTGAGTTAGAAATGTTAGAGAGAAGGAATGTATGTGATTATGCTAGAAAGGGATAAGAAAACAACTTGGTTTGGCTTGCTAATAAACGCCAAAATGTACAGCAGTCACCACGGACCCCATAAAAGGGTTCCGCCAGTGTAATATTTTGGTGCCGTCGGGGTCTGACAGCAAGATTACCAAAATCTTACCAAAGTCAACCAAATCCATCCAAGGTTGTGTAAGATATGTAGAGTCCAAATCCACACAAAATATCTAGTGAAATCCTCTAGAGATTTCAATGATGCACCACATGATGTCATATGTTGTTTTCTATTTTTAGAAATATGTTAAATGTAAATACATATGTAATGTTTTGTTTTAAGAAGCCAAAACATGCTTGATCTAAAAATGTTAACATACATTATGGTTTAGAGGCATATCAAAAATATGATTAATCAAAATGTAAATGCTTGAGTGATGAAGATATTATATAAGGGAAAGCTTGTTTTAATGTCTATTAAACTTGACAAGCTTTAAGCTTTATAAAAATTAAATTTACTTTTGTCGTTAATAAAACTTAGGTAAAGATCATAAAATATAAATAACGTTTAATGACTATATTTGTATTAACAGCATGGATGAACTTTGTAAATGTGAGATCCCATTCGCCATATAATGGGATTATAGGAAGGCGAGGGGTGCGAAAATTGCAAGCGGTACCTTCAACAGCGCATGGAATGGTAAAATCCCGGTAGAAGGAGGAGTGCTCACATTACGAAGCAGCTGAATTGTTTCATTAGAATGCACAATGGTTTTCGAACCAATTTCGCAAGCCACAACAGAAAATCAACCAGTGGAGCAACGAATACATGTAGCAATACATCCGGAGCCTCCAGAGCAAACCATAGCCATTGGATCTACGTTATCAATAGAAGGACGTAAAAGGCTGTGCGACCTACTGAAGCAGAACCTAGACATATTCGCCTGGTGTCCAACGGAAATGACGGGCGTTCCAAGGCACATAGCAAAGCACAACTTAAATATACGTGAAGGATACACTCCAATAAGACAAAAGAAAATAGGCTAGGCACCAGAGAAAAATAAGGCGATCCAAGAGGAGGTGGAAAAGCTCGTGAACGCAGGAATCATGAAAGAAGTACATTACCACATGTGGTTGTCCAACCCTGTGATGGTAACAAAGCGTGGCGGAAGTTGGAGGATGTACGTAGACTTCAAATACCTCAAAAAAGCATGCCCAAAGGATGGCTAACCATTGCCGGAAATAGATTGGAAAGTCGAATCACTCTGCGGATATCCCTTCAAATGCTTCATGGAAACATATAAGGGCTATCACCAGATACAAATGGCAAAGGAAGATAAGGAAAAAATAGCATTCATTACAAGTCAGGGAATATTCTGTTATACCAAAATGTCGTTCGGATTAAAGAATGCAGGAACAACATACCAGCGACTGGTAGATAAGGCTTTCCACAAGCAAATCGGCAGAAATCTAGAAGTGTATGTTGATGACCTGGTAATCAAAAGCCGCTCGGAGGAAGAGATATTAAGGGACATAGGGGAAACCTTTAAAACCTTAAGAGAAATAAATATGAAGCTGAATCCTAAGAAATGCACCTTCGGAATGGAAGAAGGAATGTTCCTGGGATATACCGTGAGCACTAAAGGAATCAAAGTATGCCCAGATAAAGTAGAAGCGGTACTAAATCTCCTATCCCCAAAATGCCTTAAAGATGTTCAGAAACTGAATGAAAAGCTGGCAAGTTTAAATAGGTTCTTGGCTAAATCCACTGAGAAATCACTACCTTTCTTTAAAACACCCAAAAAGTGTACAAAAAAGAGTGATTTTCAGTGGACAAAAGAAGCGGAGGAAGCTTTTAAGCAGATGAAAAAGATGATAGCAGACCTCCCGACCCTCACGGTGCCCTAGGAAAAAGAGGAACTTATCATATATCTTGCAGCAGCAAAAGAAGCGGTCATTGCAGTCTTAATGGCAGAAAGGAAACGTCGATATACTTTGTAAGCTGAGCCCTGCGAGGTCCGGAAATCAACTACACACCCATGGAAAAAATATTATTATCTTTGGTACATGCTACAAAATGCCTGAAAAGATACTTACAAGCACATACAGTTGTAGTTATCACGGATAAGCCAATAAAGCAAATACTATCAAAACCAGAGGTCGTGGGCAGACTGCAGAAATGAAGTATTGAGTTAGGAGAATATGACATACAATACAGGCCAAGAGTATTAGTTAAAGGACAAATCTTGGCTATCATAGTAGAGCGTCCAAAAGATGATGAAGAAGACGACTCAATGGAAGAAGAAGAGGAGCTCCCGCAACCATGGATCCTGTTCACGGATGGTTCATCTTGCATAGATGGTTGTGGAGTAGGACTAATACTGACAGACCCGCAGGGAACGGAGTTCACTTATGCCTTAAGGTTCTGCTTTGGAGCAACAAATAATGAGGCTGAATATGAGGCCCTAATAGCTGGGTTAAGGATACCAGAACAAATGGGAGTTAAAAACTTGCAAGCAAACATAGACTCAAAACTTGCAGCTAACCGGGTTAATGGAACATATATAGCCAAAGATTCGGGGATGATTCAATACCTGGAAAACGTAAGGATGCTCTTGAGCAATTTCTAAATGTTCTCAATCAAACAAGTCCCTAGAAGTGAAAACAAGAAGGCGGATGCCCTAAGTAAAATATACCAGCTTCGCACATCTAAAAAAGCAAGTGTTGGTGGAACAGCTCAACCAAAAGTCAATAGAAGAGGTAGCAGTACTAGCAATAGTGGAAGAAGAGGGGTACACGTGGATGACCCCAATATATGAATACCTGACCAAGAAAATACTCCCAGCCGAACAAAAGAAAGCAAGAGAAATCAAGAGGAAGTCGCAGAGGTTTGCAGTGATTAACGGGACGCTTTACAAGAAGTCTTTTCTTGGGCCATGGTTATGATGCGTAAGACCCCTCCAGGTAAACTACGTGCTAAGAGAAATCCATGAAGGATCTTGCAGCATGCACGTCGGAACAAGGTTCGTAGTGGCCAGAGCCTTACGTACTGGATACTATTGGCCTACCATGCATGAAGATGCTCGGGAGCTAATCCTAGTATGTAAAGATTGTCAAGTACACAGACCAGTCCTGAGACATCCGCAAGAAAAGTTAACTCCAATAACTTCCCCACGGCCATTATACAAATAGGGAATTGACATCGCAGGACCCCTTCCGGAAGGACATGGAAAAGTCAGATTCCTCATAGTGGCGATAGACTACTTCACAAAATGGATAGAAGCAAATCTGGTTACCACTATTACAGGAAACCAAGTCAAAAAATTTGTATGGGAAAACATCGTGTGCAGATTCGGACTCCCAGGAGAAATAATATACGACAACGGAAAATAATTCCGAGATAACCCATTCAAAGACTGGTGCGAAAAAATGAATATAAAACAACACTTTGCTTCTGTTAAAAATCTACAAGCAAATGGACAGGTGGAAAGAGTAAACAGGAGTCTAGGGGAAGGAATAAAAGCCCGGTTGGAGGAAAGAAGCAAAAACTGGTTGGATGAGCTATCGCATGTTTTGTGGGCACACCGTACAATGATAAAATCCAGTAGGAGACACTCCATTCTCGTTGACATACGGAACGGAAGCTGTCATCCTTGCTGAAATAGGAATGCCCACATGGAGGACAGCAGAAGCAAACATAGACAAAAACGATGAGGCTTTGGAAATGAATTTGGATCTCCTGGAAGAAAGAATGGAACAAGCGGCAATACGTGAAGCAAAAAGCAAAGCACAAATGGAGAAGTATTATAACTCAAGAGTTCGCAACACAAGCTTCAAGCCAGGAGACTTGGTGTACCGTAACAACGACACAAGCCATGCAGAAGAAGGAGGGAAATTGGGACCTAAATGGGAAGGGCCTTACGAGGTCACTGAAGCATTAGGAAAAGGCGCGTACAAGCTAAAGGACCGTGCAGGAAACCCAATTCCACAGACATGGAACGTCTGCAATCTTAAAAGATGTTACATACATCAAGTGTAAGTAACCCGCCTCCTGTGGACTCCGCAGAGGAGGGTTGATATCAATTTATCTTT
Organism: Chrysanthemum seticuspe; assembly: GCA_019973895.1. Taxonomy (NCBI): domain Eukaryota; kingdom Viridiplantae; phylum Streptophyta; class Magnoliopsida; order Asterales; family Asteraceae; genus Chrysanthemum; species Chrysanthemum seticuspe. The sequence continues at coordinate 268,819,986 of BPTQ01000004.1, forward strand.
CTATATTGTAATATTTTTATCTTGAATGAAAAAAGGTAAAGCTTAGCTACCTTCACCAACTTTTGACAAATGTAAGTAAGACGCGCATACACTTGGGCAGGACCCATATAACATTATTCTGAATAACAAAAGCTTGAGTAACCACAAAATTAACTCAAGATACGTAAGAGATGTTGCAAGTCCATTATCGGGCGAATAACCCACAAGTATTCAACTAAGACTATTATAATAAGCACACCAGTGAGAAGATTAAAATAGCAAAAACTAAAAAGTTTCAAACAACAAAATGTACATATGATAGACAGTCTACAAACAAAAGTGTCGCGCTCTTGTGGAAAAACTGGTAAAATAAAAAGCATTATGCAAAATACAATAATGACCACATTAAACTTGGTCAGAGGAATCTAAAAGAGGGTCCACCCCAGATTGTTTAAGAACATCCGCATCTGTGTCACCAACATTACCACTCTGTTCAAGCATATTTGACACTACATAGTCGGAAACAGAAAGAGGGACAGAACAAGAAGGACCAGGTAATACGGTAGTAGCTGCAGAACCAGACACACAAGTTATACCCGCAAAAGTTCTCACAAACAAAGGGCTAATCCAGGAATACCATAGTTCCGCAAGAGATAACCAGTCATGAAGGGAACCTTCCCTTGCCTTCCCAGCCCTCTCAAAGCAGTCATTAATGGAAGCCGACAAAGAAGACTCACATACTACAGTAGGGCTTCCGGAGTGACGAACAAGAACAGTTAGCCGCTCCAAACAAAAATGAGAGTCAACAGCAGAAGAACCAGAAACAGAAGCTTCAGGACAAAGTAAACTCATAACATCTTCAACACTAGAATCCTTAAGAGCCTCCAATGAAGACAACAAAGGGAATTGAATACCACGAAGCACCTGAACAGCATTCTCGTAGTCAGCCTCAGCAGAAGATTATAAGCTTCTATGTTAGAAAGAGGTGTGCCATCCGTGTCGTGGCAATACCCGACAACAAGCCCATCTTGCATCCCCTTTTCGATAGCACGACTGATGGCTGCACTTAAAGTACCAAGATAATTTAGAGAATGCCAACACTTGGACACCGCAAGTTTGAAACCCTCAGATAACAGCCATCGGCAGACTGAAACAGCAGCAAGCAAGCAAGGGTGGAGCTTCTCCTCCAAATAAAGGGCAACCTTAATAAAGATCTCCCTCAAATGGTCAAGCTCTAAGATGCGAGGACGAAGATCTGAACATTCACTCTCCAAAGTTTGCACCTGAAAGAAAAAATGACCCATAAAGAAAAAAGGGGGGGGAAACCTACTTAGCAAGTTCAACATTACGGGATTCTAGAGAGGAGTTTACACGCAGCAGTTGCCCAAGCTCACTATACCTGTCAGAAATACAAGACTCAAGTTCCTTGACCCTAGCAAGCAACACCTCATTCTCTTTCCCAGCTGCCTCAAGAAGAGATACACGGTTGCGGAGAGAAAGTGTCTCAAAAACTTCAGCTTTAGTCAGGGACAACCTGGACTCTAGTCTAAAAATCACGTCAGCTTGATGATCACACCTATCAGACAACCTCTTCCTCTCCTGAAGATCATGCTCTGCACGCATCCAAACTTCAGAACCAAAGCACAGCTAGCGAGCTGACAAAACATTAAACTCTGAAAGTAACTGGTTGTAGCTCATTTCGCGAAGCGAAGCAAAAAGTCTGGGAGGGGAAACCCCGTCAAGAACTTCACAATAGTCTGAGGAACTATCAAGAAGGGACCCATTGGACACTTTCCAGTTTGGAAGATAGCGCTCCTGTAATCGCAAAGGGTCCAGACCAACAGCAGCCCGAATGTCATCAGCCAAAGGCTGAGCAATAGAGGGACCAGGAAGATCTCTAGAATCTTGGTCAGCACATCCACCTGAGGATGAACCATTAAAAAAAGGGAGGGATTAGGAAGGGAATCCCTCACAACTGGAACAGGAACAGAAACCGTCATTACAACAATAGTGGCAACAATACCTAAGGCAGTCTCAGACCTGGTACAAGAGGTAACCTCAGCTCCAGCAGCGGAGGTGATAGAATCAGAAGAAGAGTCTGAAGAAATAATAAACCTTTTAAGAGGACCAATAAAAGGCTCGCGTCTGATAGAATAATCAGCAGAAAACTCAACCTCACGCTCAGGGGTTGTTGAGATAGAAGAAGTGATAAAAATAAAAGTTTGAGTAGCTGTGAAACCAAACTCAGCGTCTAGAACACTACTATTCAACAAAGCCTGAAAACCACCAGCAGGAGTGCTACCGACAGACCGCCCTTGAGGAAAGTCAGGATGCAACCTCTTAACCGGACTAGAGGACTCCCCAAATATCAGTAAAGGATTCTCTTTCCTCTTAAATAAAGGACCAGAAGTAGCAGCATCAGCATCAACATCAGTAGCCTCAAGGGCTGATCCACTTCCGACATTAACATCAGCACCCTCAGACCCAAAAAGATCGTTAACACCAGCTTCCAAATCATCTTCAGTAAGAGGAGGAGCAATAGGAAGAAGTGACACTGTACGATGAACAGTGACCTCCAGGAGCCTGGACTCCTCTTCACGACGAGGGCGCCCAACCATTCTGACCTTCGTAGGATCAGGAGATTGAATATAGTCAGGCCAACTCATCACTACAAAAAAATGGTCAAAATATTTGATAACGCTACACGCGTCGTTCGGGGTCAAAGGAACTTCCTTTTCTTCGAGCAAGTTTTATAACACCCTAGGCAGTGAACCTAATCGTTGTAGTGTAGTATTAGGGTAAGCCACGGGTATTGATATCGTTCTCTAGGGGAATAGGAATGCTAGTGAGAAGTTACGTCGCTAAGGTTGGGGTGGAGGAAGATTATTTTTTATCTTTTTTATATTTTTTTAGAAAATGGAAAGGTACGAATCTCGGGGTTTGGATTTGGGGGTTGGTATTTCTACCGATTACTCTACTTATCTACTTATCTAATCTAAGGTGTATGTGAAATATAACAAAGGGTTTGGTGGGATAGGCTATTTAGTGGTGGCAAGTCAAAAATCTTTATGTTACAAGAATATGAAGAATGGCGTTGCTAAGCCAAGACTCGACACTCTAAACTCTAGATAACTTAAACAAACAAACATAAATTTAAAGGATAGATGTAGGATGGTAGCCCGTTTTTTTTTTTTTTTTTTTTTTTTTTTTTTTCATACACTTTTACTCTACCATCCTCTACGGTAACATCAAAATGATAGGGATTTATAGGCACATCCCTACACTTGAGTTTTTATTACTCTAACACTAATTTGACCCGAATTGAAAAGATCAAAACACTTGGAGTACATTATTACGCAAATAAAGGAATTTGAATTAACGTTCCCTTCCAGTCATTTCAAAAACTTTAACTTTTACCATGAGTCCCAATCGTCCCAACACTGTGTACAAAGGATATGACTCGACTTAGCAACTCATGCAAGCAACTAGATAATTGAACTAAGGGTTTGGGGTGATAACAATAATGCACTAAAAATGAGTGCATACAAGGTAGGCTAAGGCGATTTGGGTGTACATTTGGGGGTGGGGTGTAAACAATGCTCTTCATTGATGTTTCAAAAAAACTGAAACATCACGAGAACCGCGAAAAGGATAGGCTTTGAGGGGTTAACTAGGGGTATCGTGTACTAAAGATGAGTACAACGCAAAGGTGTGGGGGAATTACTCAACCGATGTGGAAGAAGTAATTATATTACGGGTATCAAACAAGGGTTATCCTAATGCCTCTTATCATTTAGTTATTCCTAACTACACAAGTGTAGTCTTACTAGCGATCTCGGGATGCATCACAAAACAAGTTCTAGAATCTAATATACTACCGGTTCACACTCTAAGCATTAAAGATGAATGCTTTAATTCCTACTAATCTAAGGGTGATCCTCACATTTTGGGTGGAATTTAGGTGGTAAAGGGTTTTTGTGCTAGTCATATAACTTCCTATCCGTGAGACGCTTTTGTTAAGACTAATGGCCCACTCCTATATGTCATGAAAAAATTTAAATTTGGTGCCAAAATTACCCTAACTGACATTTTCTCATGGTTTATTACACAAATACCATTGGACAAAGCAAATAATCAAGGATAAGCATAGTTTCAAAGTTCCCGTTTTATTTTCCCTCTTTACACTTAAACTGAACATTGTCCCCAATGTTCCCTGAAAGTATCAAAGTTATGATAATAGAAGGTAATGAAAAACTTAAGAAACTAATACTCCCCTGATTAGCTCGGTAGGATCCGTGTAAAGTGGTGGTTAAATCCTTTTCAAGAAGAATGTATGCGTGAAAAGCTCCTTACAATCTTTTGTTTTTTTCTTCTTGATAAATAAAACCTGCACACTTGAAGAAAATAAACGAAACCTTCGTGTAAAATCGGCGGTAATAATATATATAAGACTCTACTAAACTAGGATATAATGCTTGTGGAATGGATGTTTACAGAATTTCTGGAAAATTAAGACCTGGAAAATTCCAAAAATTTATAAGTAGCTCAGAAAATGAGAAAAAAGTAATCTGTTGTTTTTACTCCTTCTTGATGCCGTCAGGTTGCGATCCTGACGCCGTCAGGTTATCCTGACAAAAACTGGTCTGCGATTTTCTGAAAAAAAAATTCTAGAAAATTTACATCTTTAGAATCTGGAAAAATTTCTGCAAAACATCCATTATGACTCGATACAAGCATTTGACTCGAACAAACACCCATATATATCTTTTAATTAATTGGTATTCTCATGTTCACGTTTCTTTTGAAAACGTGTGTAATCCTCCCTACACTTATCCTTTATGTAAAATACCTTTATATGCAATTAAGACGAGGTTAAAAATAAAATAAAGCATTTTTACAAATTTAAACATGAGAATAAGCAATCAATAAAAAATATATGACACTAACAAGCAAACAATTAAGCATGGATTGCCTCCCACGAAGCGCTTTTCTTTATTTATGAGTCTTGTAGCTAGACTCGTAGTCGTGCCCCTACGTTGTCTCGTACACGCTCACGTGCTCATACTTAAGCCATTCCAATGTTCTTTCATTCTTTTTGTAATCATCTCCTAATTCTAGGCATTTTTTGTAATACAGCTTGGTTTTCTCATATGGGTACCTAAGTCCACTTTGCTTATCCCTTTCACTAAGCAATGGAATAGGGGTCATTCTATTACATGCTTCAATATCCCTATGTTTAAACTTTAAACCTAGGATGAGCGTGTGGCATTTGGTAGATAAAGTCTTCGACTTCATCAGAGAATGTAATGAGACCATCAATCATCCGTTCATTCAACCTAGTCATTCTTTTGAAAGGTTTTCCAAAAATTACTTGAGTGAGGTCCTTATCAATAAATTCTCCTAAGTCTTCTAAGACCATGAACTCTACCAAATAAACAAAACTTCCAACAAACACATGCAAATGAGTTACTGCTTCAACAACATTGTTCCCTTGATAAGTTAACTCATTGACCTTGATTTTATTGTATAGGTTCCGTGAGATTAAGTTTAAAGGCAAGAACGAATTCAAGTAAGCATCGAATCCTTCTAATCCTATTTTGCAAGGGAATTGCATGTTAAAGGCGCCATCTTTCTCAATTCTACACCTAGGGTCAAAACATTGGGAGGGATCTTCTTCCATTTCAAAACTAACTTCATCAATGACCTCCCTGTTGTCAAGTGCTTCACCATGATCAAATCTCTCATCGGAATCTGAGTCATAGAAAGGACTTTGTTATTGCCAATTTATATCATTATGCCCTAGGTGATTTTCAAAGTGGTGAACGGGTGAAGGGTTTTGTGGGATTGCGTTCTCAATTTCGGGATTGGGAACGGGTAGGGTGAAGAATCTTCGGCGAAAGACACGTATCATGGTGAGTGATGGATTTTACGAACAAAGGTCACGAAGAAGGGGGATAGACTACAAGAAAGCTAAAAAATGAGAAAAATTTACTTGATAGGAATCAAGCAAAGAAACCTAAACGAGGTGGACTACTAACTAACTATTCTATTTCCCGGCAGCGGCGCCAAAAACTTGATAACGCTGCACGCGTCGTTCGGGGTCAAAGGAACTTCCTTTTCTTCGAGCAAGTTTTATAACACCCTAGGCAGTGAACCTTATCGTTGTAGTGTAGTATTAGGGTAAGCCACGGGTATTGATATCGTTCTCTAGGGGAATAGTGTTAGGAATTAGAAATTCCCGGTATTGAAGAGTCGGTCACCTCAAGTATATGTAATCGTTAGAAAGCTCGTAGTCGTAGTTATCTTTAGTTAAGTAGTATTTAGTTAAGTAACACCGTGGAGGACGGACGGGTCTTTACCCACTGTATGCCTGATCCACAGCCCGATGTGTGGCAATTTATGTAAGACTATAAATACTCTCTACCTCCCAAGGTAGAGAGTTGGAGCTCATAATAATATCTTTCACTTTCTCTCACTAAGTTCCCTAAACCTCTAACTTTCTCTCTCTAGAATTCCATCTATATGCTACTTTGTGTTATGGTTTGATGTGTATGTGAAAAGTTATATCTTACAAATAGGAATGCTAGTGAGAAGTTACTACGCTAAGGTTGGGGTGGAGGAAGATTATTTTTTATCTTTTTTATATTTTTTTAGAAAATGGAAAGGTACGAATCTCGGGGTTTGGATTTGGGGGTTGGTATTTCTACCGATTACTCTACTTATCTACTTATCTAATCTAAGGTGTATGTAGTCTATGTCTAATTATTGTGTGCTCGTATGATGGTTTAAAGATGTGTTTACTTAGGTTTTATTACTCTTTAATTATCTCCTATTGATGGTTGAATTGTCACGTCCTTATTCTTAATTGCATTGTGTGTCTAAAGTCATAGGGTATGCGTTTATCCCTAACTCTTTGAAACTACCAAAGGGTCTCGTCTACAAAATCTCTAGGAATTATAAACTCTAACTCTAAGGTACTCTTTGGATGGTTTAGCCTACAACTACTCTAGGTGTCATAGTCTAAGGTTCACAAAGATTAATCAAGCATTAACTACACAACGAATAACCTATCGCATTACTAGATCATTAACAATTAAGATAAGAGACAACCAATCAATATTCAATAATTAAGTTTCATATTCCCTAAGCACACACACAAGTAAATTAGCCGGACATGGAGAACATGCAAGCATACACACAAATAATTGAAGACATAATTGAATTAATGAAGTAAAACACTTATCTTGTGGTAAGTTAGGGTTTGAAACCCTAAAATACTGTACAAGACAGCCTTGGTTCGGTTTACGTTTTTACTCCAAAAGACTACACAATAAAACTGAAAAATTCGGATTCTATATATAAGAGTACAATCGCGACGGCGTCACCCTTTGATTTGTGACGCCGTCGGGTAGCCGTCATTAGGGTTTCGTCTTGGCCACATTAGTCTTGCGACGGCGTCACCTTATGCTTGTGACCCCGTCCCCTTTAGTCTCTGACGCCGTCTGGATCAAATCTAGGCCGTCTGAGTTGCGACGGCCTACTCTTTTAAAGCCTGACACCGTCACTTGAAAATAAGCAATTTGGCTACTGAGCCGTCACAGAAGTGCTTCGACGGCGTCACAATTAACACCTGACGCCGTCCCCGTGTATTTCAGCAGCTTGAGTGTCTCGATTCTTGACTTTGGCCATTTTCTTCGTATATCCGCGCCTTTTCGTCCAAATAAGTGCCATTCCAGCAATTTGCCTTCAAGAGACCTAAAAAGTGAAAATGAACGATATTAAGTAATAACGGATACAAAAGTGATCAAATAAGGGCTTAAATGACCCCTCAAAAAGGTACATTTTAAAACCTTATCAATATTGATGTAAAATGAAGGGTAGAGAGTAACGCCAAAAGGGATAACTTACATGTTCCATCATCATGGAAGAACTCGGGGTATATATCTTCGCCCAAAGAGTAGTGGCGGCTCAAGCGAACCCAACAAAGAAATACTTCAGGGGAAATACCCGGAAAGGAGCAGGATGGGCGACAAGAGTGGCATAATGCTCAGCATTATACTCGTCAGCATGAGGAACAGGATCCTTAAAACAATTCTTATTGGAACTCCAGGGAAATAAGGCAGGGCAGGCAAAGTCATCAACCCAGAAAAAACGATCGTTCCAATTCTTCAAAGAATCAAGGGGCTTAGTGTAAACCATCAGAGCACCATCACGCTTGCTAAAAGAAAACCACCCTTTGGCCTTCGTGTTAACATAAAAACAGCGAAACAAACTGTTGGATCGATATACTTTAATCAAACTAACTTAACTAGCTTGTTAAGGTTTAATAACCTCAGATAAATCCTAAGTTATTAACAAAGAAACACTGAGCAATCTTTATCAAGTACGCGGAATTTACTTAACAAAGCTAAGAAGAAAAACTTTATTATAAACTCTAAATCTGCTTATTATGCAGATACTCTAATACAACTCTAAGATAATCGAACTTTTCTCTAAAACACTAATTCATGAACTCTAAAACTCTTTTTCTGAAATCGTACATCTAATGCCAATCTAGGAGTCCTTTTATAGGCTCAAGGATATCCTAGTCGGTTTACAATTGATAACCTTGTACGACAAGTAATCTAAACATGGAATACAATACTTTCCATAAACGAATATAACAGTTCTTTTGTTCTAGCAGTACTTTGACTTCATCTTGCAGTACTTTGACTTTGTCTTTAGCAGTACTTTGACTATTTGACTTCTTCCAGTACTTTGCAGCTTACAGTACTTTCATATCTTCAGTACTTTAATATCTTCAGCACTTTCATATCCCAACAATCCTCCCCTAACTTGAATTCTACTTGCTTGACTTCAAGTTCCTTTGTGAATATATCTTTAACAGCTTCATCTTTAAAAATGGATTGTTTCATAGTCTTTAGATTTGTATCATTGTAGCATCTGTTCTTGTCAAAGTATCTCTTAGAATTATTCTCTTCACAGCAGCATTCAGCAACATATGACAATTTGTACAGTAATTCAGTTTAAGTTGCATACTATTCTCATCACTTTCAAGTGAATCATTGAAAATTTAATGGATTTAGAACTCTTTACCAAAGCCATTATCTCTGGAGTAGCCAAATGTTTTGGTGTGTAAGACCATGGTACATTGATAACCATATGATTTTTAGCAAACCACCAGCTATCAACAGATTTGTTTTGTCTTTACCAAAAGCTGTACCCTTCTGGACTAGTTAGTTCTTTTATATAATGGTGAACTAATTACCAATAATGGTTTTTCCACTGCCTTTACCACAAGCCATTTTCTTGTGGGCTAGCCAACTCTTCACATTACTGATATGGTGAGTTGATGACCATCCAACTTATTAGCAAGTTGTCAACTAAAAACGGATTTGATATATCTTTACCAGAGCCGTTTGCTCATGGATTAGTCAATCCTTTTGTAACCATGGTGGATTGATAAACTATTGATGTTATCATCACAAAAACCATTTATCCAACCTTTATTTCAAAAATATTTATTACTTAGCAAAAAGGTTTCTTCTAAAAGTCATTTAACTGGTTTAGTTCAGCAAACAGTACTTTGATGAAAGTACTGTCTGATCAGCAGTACTTTGAATAAAAGTACTGATATATCAAAAAGTATTTATTCAAATAAAATTCATACCAGTCATTGATCATTCTCAGCAATAGTAGTCCAGTTGATAAACAGATTGATCACCATGCAAGCAGTTTCATTAGCCTCTTCTACTTCCAATCCATGCTCAAGCATCCTTCTCATGAGCTCAACTGTAAGAGGGTATCTTCTTTCTGCAAACATGTGTATCATGGTTCCATTCTCTAGCTCCAAAACATGAACTCCAGATTCTTCAAAGAATCTCCAGCAAACTATTTCCTAGTTATCTTGATTCGTCCAGATATCATCAGCGCTTTCTTCTTCAGTTTCCCACATAGTTATGATATCACCATGTAAAACCAATCCAATCCCTTCAAATGGATGATCTTCAAAATAAGCCTTCACAACATGATATAAGTAGAATAGATCTACTCTATCAATAACATGCAGCAAATCCCATAGCCTTTTGAAAACTTTAAAACTTTCATCTTCCTTATGAAAAACCATGTAATCTTCATTCTTGGATTTCACAACTTTAAAAACACTGATCTTTGATCTGTTCATCTTCAAATCATCATCTTCCTTGGTATAATCAAAATCCACTATTCTGAGATAATTCTTCAATTCATCACTAGTCTCAGATCTTAATTCAACCTTTTCTTTCTTTGAAAACTGAACATCTGTAACTTCAGTTTTTCTTTTCCTCTTTAAGCTTTTCTTTCTTTCAGCTTCAGTCCAATGAGCTTCTTCTCTGAAATCTTTAATGCCTGCAACATCTTTCTTATAAGCTTCTGTTTCAGCATCATAAAGTCTTTTCATATCAACATAATTTAGCTTCTGAAGTCCTTTATATCCTCTGCCTTTTAAATATGCCATCATTGCATTCCTTTCTTTAGCTAAATTAGGTCTTCTTGACATAAATCTAACAGGTGTAGGAGACTGTAAAGGTTCAGTAGCTTCAGCATTCAATTCCTCATGTAATTTCTGAGCTGCTTCTCTATTATGAGCTTCTTGAGCTTGCTGTTCTTCTCTATCTTTAGCATCCAACTCTTCTTGAACTTTTCTAGCAGCAGCTTCATTCCTAGCCACTTCAATTGCTCTAAGTTCTGCCAAAGTGAGTTTCTTTTTCTTAGTTTCAACCAGAATACCTTTCCCTTTGTCTTTAGGATCAATGGCTGGTTGAGAAGCTCTTGGTTGTTCTTCTTCTTGTACATCTCTAATAGTGACTCCTCCTCTTGGCTGTGACAAATCTAATATTGTAGCAATTAATTCATCATCACTAGCTGAATGAATTGGTTTGAATGTAGCTTCCTCCTCTTCTTCTATAACAGTTGTAGAAGGACCAGCTTCTTCTTCAAAATTCAATACCCTTGGAGTTATTGGTGTTATAACTTCTTGCCTAGATGTATCATGAAAATCAGTACTTTGATGTTCAGTACCTTGATCATCAGTACCTTGAACTTGCACTTCTTCTTGTTCCTCAGAATCTGAAATAATCTTTTCTGCAGTACTTACAGATTCTTTCTTCTTCATAACATCTTCTTCAGATTCTTTCTTCTTCATAACATCTTCTTTCAAATTTTCCTTTTCTAAATTCCTCCCCAAGTTGACAGAAGATGGTTTAGGAACCTTCTTGCGTTTGAACTCCTTACGAAGTGCTTTACGACGTTTGTTTTCCTCTTTAACCCATAAGTTGAATCCTTGAATATAGGGTTTAATAAAATTTCGCAACCAGAAATAGTTACTCTTCAACTTCCTAAGTGTTTTAGCTTGACGCTCAACAGTCTTGTTCAACCTTGCTAGCTCCCTTGTCAAAGAATAGTTATCCAAAGTCAAACCTTCACGAGGTATAGGATGATCAGCACCTTGAAGATGTGAATGTTCCTCTGAAACAGGAACAGAACGTTGAGGAGATGGAGTAGGTGTTCTCTGAATCTCTGCTTGAACCTCAATGCTTGGAGAAACATCACCCTGTAAAGATGCAGTACCTTCAACAGAAGCAGTACTTGCAGAAGCAGCACTTTGTGATGCAGCACTCTGTGAAGCAGTACCTTGGACAGAATCAGTACCTTCACTTTCTTCATCCTCTTCAGCACGAACAGCTTGAACAACTTCCATCATGGAAGTAGTTAATGGAATGTCTCCACCTCTAAACAAATTACTGCGCCTAGCCATGAATGTATATACTTTCGCTTGTTGCACAATAACAGGTAACAAAGCAGTAGGTTTTGGAACATCAGCCAATTGCTTGTTTAAGAAAACCTGTATAAACCTTGGGTACATCAACCAAGTTGCCCCAGATGATACATGTGATAGCATCCCATCCAAAATAAGCCTTGAAAAATTAAACATTCTGTCTGTAGCTAAACCAAGCACTGCAGATGCTATATTTGAACCAAACTGCTCCCAAGAAGTGCTTTTAGAACTTATACAATGGAGTAATATATGAATCAAGAACTTCCATTGAGGACAGAATAAAGCTTTCTTGAAGGTTTGTTCAGTCAATGATCCTTCATAGCCAAAATTTCTAAAAGTATCCCAAATCAGTTGCTTATCAAATCTAATAGCCCCATCTTCATCACCAAATAATAAATCTTCTCGGATAGAGGCTTCTGTAATCTTGATAGTCTGTCCAGCAACTGTAGATCTAATATAATATTCATCCTCCTCCATATTGTCTCTAGCATTAGCCCAAAATTCTTGAATCCATGGTTCAATTATATCCGGCTCAACTAAAAGAGCATAACAAATAGGCGACCCAGTAAGGTAATCAGTGATATCATAGAAAGCCACATTCGCCTCAGTCTTGTCCAAATTAGCCACCATATTGTGCTTCGAAACAGTTAAACGATTCACCATTGTTGAAAAATGAGCACAATAAAGATTGTATCGAATAATAAAGAGATGGTGATTTGGGAGATAGGTATGGAAAAGATGTAAAGAATAATGTGAGAGGGAAAATCGGAAAGTAGTTATTTATAGGTAGGATTTGAAAAATCACTGCCCAAAATAAAATAACCGTTGGCTTTAATTACCCTTCAATATTACCATTGGAACAGTACTTTAATACGACAAACAGTACTTTCCACATTAGCAGTACTTTCCCAAGCAGTACTTTCCCAAGCAGTACTTTTAGGAAAAATAGTACTTTGCCAAACACCTTCATAGAAACTAAGTATAAACAAACATCCTCCCCTCAAACAATACACAGGACTATATCTAACACCTTATAGTCCTCCCCTTAAACATTGCTTAGTAGTTAATCATTCCAATGCTCACGACCAAGTGATTGAATCGTGACACATCAAAACCTTTTGTGAGTAAATCAGCTACATTGTCATCCGTGTGAACTTTAACCACATTAATGAGCCTATGCTCATAGCAATCTCTGATGAAATGATGCCTAATCTGAATATGCTTTGTCTTGGAATGATAGACCGGATTCTTCACAATACAAATTGTACTCTCATTATCAATATTGATAGGAGTATTTTTAAAATTGAACCCATAATCCAAGAGTTGATTCTGCATCCACAAAACTTGACCACAACAACTTGCAGCAGCTACATATTCAGCCTCAGTAGATGATGTTGCTGCAATTGTCTGCTTCTTGCATTGCCAGGAGACTAACCTTCTTCCAAGATATTGACATCCACCAGTTGTGGATCTTCTATCATAATTATCACCTGCATAGTCACTATCTGAAAAAGCTTCTAAGTGAAAAGGTGACTCTTTAGGATACCACAACCCCAACTTAGGTTGTTGTTTCAGATAACAGAAAATTCTCTTAACTGCATTCATGTGAGAGATCTTTGGTGAGACTTGATATCTTGCACATAGACAAACTGCAAACATGATATCAGGCCTTGATGCAGTAAGATACATAAGAGAGCCAATCATAGATCTGTATAACTTGACTTCAACAGGCTGTCCATCTTCATCTTTTCCCAATGAATTAATAGATTTGATAGGTGTAGTAACAGCCTTCATATCATCAAAATTAAACTTCTTAAGTATGTCTGTAACATACTTGTCTTGGCTAATGAAAATTCCTTCCTTGGACTGCTTAACCTGAAGCCCTAAAAAGAATGTTAACTCTCCCATTGAACTCATTTGAAACTCCTTCTGCATCAGCTGCTCAAACTCCTTAACCATGGACTGTTTGGTAGCCCCAAAGATAATATCATCAACATAAACTTGAACTAACATGATAGCTTTCTTGTCTCTCTTGATAAACAAAGTCTTGTCAATAGCTCCCCTCCTGTATCCATGTTGTAATAAGAATGTAGAGAGCCTCTCATACCAAGCTCTAGGTGCCTGATGAAGACCATAAAGAGCCTTAACCACCTTATAGACTTTGTTTGGATGTTTAGGATCTTCAAAACCTGGAGGTTGTTTCACATACACCTCTTCTGTAATAGTGCCATAAAGAAAGGCACTCTTGACATCCATCTGGTATACCTGAAAACTCATGTATGAAGCAAAAGCAAGAAATATTCTAATAGCTTCAATCCTTGCCACAGGAGCAAATACCTCATCATAATCTACCCCTTCCTCCTGTCTATAACCATGAGCAACTAACCTTGCCTTGTTTTTGATAACATTGCCTCTTTCATCTCTTTTGACTCTAAAAACCCACCTGGTTCCAATAACTCTCTTCCCATCTGGAAGATCACATAAAACCCAAACTTCTTGAAGTTTAAATTGAAGAAGTTCTTCCTGCATAGCTTCAACCCAGCTTTCTTTAGTCAAAGCTTGAGCAATATTCTTGGGTTCCTCTTGAGAGATGAAACAAGTAAATAAACAAGTTTGATGGTCCTTATGATTTAGCCTGTTTTGTTTATACACAAAGCTAAGTAAAGCACTGTGAGGTTTAGAAAGACCCTTAGCTTTGTGTCTTGTAATAACTCCAGAAGTAGATGGACCAATGATTTGATCAGTTGGATGATTCTTATGAATTCGTAAGATTGGTGACTGTGGAACTTCATATGTATCATCTAAATTAGTATAATCAGCACCTTCATTGGAATCTGTGAAAATACCTTCATCTTCAAGCTCATCATCAGTTTCTTCTAACCCAGGCATGGTTGGATCATCCAAATCATCTAAAGTACTGTCAACAGGTGCAGCAGTACTTTGGTCGAAAGTACTGTCCAAAGTACTGTGAGAGTACTCTGCAGTCTTAGTCTTCTTCTTTGCCTCTTCATAAGCTCTCATTTGTTCATCAGTGTAAGAATGTGCTAAAACATCTTGAAGAAGCATCTGATTAAGTTCCTCTTGAATAGATTGATCCTCAGCAGATAATGAGGATTGTGATGCAACAGTACTTTGTTTTGGAGAATCAGTACTTTGCTTAGGAACAGCAGTACTTTGTTTTGGACTTGCAGGATCTTTATCAGGAACAGCATCAGGTCTAAGATGAACATCATGAACAACATATTGAATATCATCTTCAGTGTACAAAGGTTGATTTTCTTCTCTAACAGGAACATAATTCATTGAAGGAGATAAAATCTCAAGATCAAACATCCAATCAGGACCTTTTCCTTTCTCATTGTCTTGATCTTCTAAGAACTCAACATGAAGACAATCTTGAATCTTCTTAGTAACTCTGTTGTATACTCTAAAGCCTTTACTGTTAGTGCAATAACCCAATAAATAACCTTCTTCAGACTTGCCATCAAACTTCCCCAGATTATCAATGGTGTTCAAAATAGTAAGAGGGCATCCAAAAGGCTTTATAAAACGAATGTTGGGTTTATTGCCCATCAGCAATTCATAAGGTGTCTTCATCTGTGGTTTGGTGACAGAGACCCTGTTAAGTACATAGCATGCAGTACTTACAGCTTCTGCCCAAAATTGAATAGGGAGATGGGAATCTGCTAACATAGTCCTTGCAGCTTCAATCAAAGTCCTATTCTTCCTCTCTGCAACACCATTTTGCTGTGGTGTTCTTGCAATACTAAACTCCCTCTTTATGCCTTTATTTGCACAAAAGTCATCCATAGGCTTGTTCTTGAATTCAGTGCCATTGTCACATCTAATACTTCTAACCTTGAGTCTTAATTGGTTTTCAAGTGCTATAATTAGAGTCTGAATAGCATCAAAGGTATCATCTTTAAATCCCAAAAAGAAAACCCAACTGAATCTACTACAATCATCAGTAACAACCAAACATTACTTCTTCTTATTTAAACTTGCCACAGAGACAGGTCCAAATAAATCCATGTG
Source organism: Chrysanthemum seticuspe (assembly GCA_019973895.1). Taxonomy (NCBI): domain Eukaryota; kingdom Viridiplantae; phylum Streptophyta; class Magnoliopsida; order Asterales; family Asteraceae; genus Chrysanthemum; species Chrysanthemum seticuspe. Next base: position 268,835,815 of record BPTQ01000004.1, read on the forward strand.
TAATAACTCCAATGGTTCTCTAATATTTCTTTCCTCAAGCTTCGTACAGGAAGCTTTGTGTTGTTTACCCTTCTTGCATGCCAAACATGATTGATCATTCTTGTAAGTCTTTGAAGGTAAACCTCTAACTAAATTTCCTTTGACCAGTTTGTTGATGTTCTTGAAATTAACATGGCCCAATCGTCTATGCCATTGATGTGCCTCTTCAGATGTTGCTTTAGCCACCAAACATGTGGCTCTTCCATAAGAATGTAGACTCTTCATGTCTAAACTATACACATCATTTGTCCTTGGTACTCTGAGTACCACCAAGTCATCATCAACAGGTTTGAAGTCAGAAGAAAGGATGAGACATTCTGTGTCAGTGAATAACACAGGATGCTTTTTATCACAAATTTGAGAGACTGATAACAAATTGAACTTTAGCTCCTTTACATATCTGACATTCTCAAAATCAATTCTATCAGCTTTAATTGTAACTTTCCCAGTAATCCTTCCTCCATTGGGATCATTCCCAAATGCAACTTTTCCTCCACTAATATTTCTAAAATCAGACAGGATCTCTTTATCGCCTGTCATACTTCCAGAGCAACCACTATCCACAATAAGATGATCTTTAAGCTCCTCTTCTGGGTTGCCCTGCACACAAAGAAAAGAGTTAGAAACTCTTAGGAACCCAAGCCATTACTGACTTGTGTTCCCCTTGTGGAGTTACAAACTCAAATTCCTTGAGTATGTAATTCCCACTATCTTTCAAATGGTGATCCAAAATTATCTTTTGAGTTTTAGCATGTGGATTTTCAAAACTTTCTGGTTTTTCAACATAAACCTCTTTCACCAGTTTATTAGCATTTTCTTGTGTCACACAAACATCTGATTCACTTTTTGTTGAACGTACTGTGTGTCCCTTACCAGTACTTCCCCTTTTTACCCATTCAGTTTTAACAGGTGGTTCCTGAGATCTAGATCCTCTATATGAATTGTGATACATTCTAGGTTGATAGTGAGATCTAGAATTTCTATTCCAAGCCGTGTTATCAGTACCCTGTCTCTGAGCAGTACTTTGTAAAGTATTGTGAGATACTGAAGATCTTCTCTGATGTGGGTATCTATGATCTGGTGTGAAGTTTCTGTGATTAACCCTATTTGAATTAGTCCAAACTGGCTTGTGCGCTCTAGGTTTCTGATTTGTAGACTTATTCCTTGGAAACTTGCTTAGATATTCTGAGTGTTTGTCACAATCTTTGATTAAGTGAGTAGGACTATAACACACAAAACACAATTTTTGACCCATATGACCAAAGTGATTTCTTCTATGTCGATGCCCAAAATTATTTTGTCTTCTTGATGACTGATAAAATCTGTTTTGACCAAAATTATCCCAAAAAGATTTAGCAGTACTGTTTTGAAAAGGTTTTGCAGAAGATACTGCTTGTTCAGAAGGTACTGCTTGTTGAGCAGTACTTTGGTTTAAAGGTTCTGCTTGATTATTTTCAACAGTTTCTTTGGATTTTTAAGACCTAGATTTAGCAACAAGCTTCTTCCTAAACTCTAGACTGTCTACACCATAACGAGAAACATCAGGCCTAGAGGGTTGATGATTAATGGGATGAGGAACAGCATGATAACCATTGTCTTTCTTATATTCAGGAGGTGGTTCACTTATTGATCCCTCATTACTAGATGTATCTACATAGTTAATGAGTTCATCATCACTAGTGGTTATGTCCTCAAAAACACCATCATCCTGATCACTAGTTTGGTTTTCATCTATGTTACTAAAATCCATTCCAAATCCTACGCCTGTTCTAATATAAGCCCTTCTCTGTTTTTCAACATAAGCAACATGGGACAATCCAAACTCTCCCCAAGCAGCAAACTTAGCTAACAAATCATCTCTTTCCTTAGTTAATTTCTCAATTTCAGCAATTTTACAGTTTAGTTTCCATTCACTAAGTTTTAACTGGTAATCATGTTGTTCATACTTTTCAGCCCAAGCCATTTCATTATTTTCATGTGTTATGATTTTAGCTTCCATAGACTCTAAAGTAATTTGATAACCTGCTACCTCAGACCTAGCCCTAATACAATTATCTCTTTCATAAACATAATTAGTAAGTAATTTTTGATAAAATTCATGGCAGTTAGAACATACCTCAGAGATAGGGGATGAACTTGGTGAAGTAGCGACCATGGTGAGCAGAACAGGTTCTTCTTCTTAATCAGAGTTTCCACACAAGCTCTGATACCACTTGTTGGATCGATATACTTTAATCAAACTAACTTAACTAGCTTGTTAAGGTTTAATAACCTCAGATAAATCCTAAGTTATTAACAAAGAAACACTGAGCAATCTTTATCAAGTACGCGGAATTTACTTAACAAAGCTAAGAAGAAAAACTTTATTATAAACTCTAAATCTGCTTATTATGCAGATACTCTAATACAACTCTAAGATAATCGAACTTTTCTCTAAAACACTAATTCATGAACTCTAAAACTCTTTTTCTGAAATCGTACATCTAATGCCAATCTAGGAGTCCTTTTATAGGCTCAAGGATATCCTAGTCGGTTTACAATTGATAACCTTGTACGACAAGTAATCTAAACATGGAATACAATACTTTCCATAAACGAATATAACAGTTCTTTTGTTCTAGCAGTACTTTGACTTCATCTTGCAGTACTTTGACTTTGTCTTTAGCAGTACTTTGACTATTTGACTTCTTCCAGTACTTTGCAGCTTACAGTACTTTCATATCTTCAGTACTTTAATATCTTCAGCACTTTCATATCCCAACACAAACCAACAGTAGGCGCAATGCCATGAGCACGACATAAGATTTCAAAGTGAGAAACCTTGCACGCACCAAAGACTGAAAGCTGGGTAATATTAATGCGATAGTACCTAATCAAGTCAACGGAGAAAATTGACAGCGGCAGGAGAAAATTCGCATAATAAAAAAATCATAATAAAAAAATCGGGTGTACAAACCAATCTTTTTTGGGGGATGCTCATGCATGGTGTGATTGGGTGAAGGAAGCTCCGGGTGAACCTCAGAAGGAATGTTGACCTTATGAAGGAAAGGGACAAACATCTATGGGGAAGTACCACACTTTATATCCACAATAGCACTCATAGCGGGCAGATAAAATCCAGATCAAAATGGACAAACAGATGGATTTTCTCTTCTCAAAAAATAGAGCAAAGCGGCGATGGCGAAAATATAGCAGAAGAAGAAAAGTGAAAATAGTAAAAACAGGGGTAGTATTTATACTAAGAATATACCCAAATTAAGATAGTTACACGTATCCTGTGTCCGCATCCGCGGTTACCACGGGACCTTGTCTGACAAGGGTCCCACTCTGGCTGCTAACTCTTATATGCGAGTAATCAGGAAACCCTAGCGGTAAACCTCGCCTATAAAAGGGGCTCTAATCCCCATACAAGGTACAAATTTCTCTCTCATAATAACACACATATACTCTCATTTCTCTGACAAGAATGTGTACTTATTCTCACGCCGGAGTCTAATCGTGGGGTCCGTCCTCATGGTAAGGCTAACGGTTTACTCTTTTTTGTGCAGGGACTCAATCAAATTACTTGGATTAGTACAAGATCAGCCCACCAACAGCTTGTTAGCCCAGTCCAACAAGCAACACTAACACCCATCACAACCCGTCACACTTTTTGTACTAACAGACGTCTTTCGAGGTTGAGGGCTTTAAGATCTTTCATGTATCTGAGATTGAATAAGGCTGTGATGATACTTGTATGATAAAAATACAATACTTTGTATTGGCAAAATAATATCGAGTTGAGTCTTATTCTACACTTAGGTGGTGTTTGTTTTTTAAGAGGCTCTGAATCTGAATCTGAACCGAACATCTGAATCTGAATCTGAGGCGTAAATGTCTGAATCTTACCGCATCTGAACGGAAAAAAAAAAAAAAAAAAAAAAAAAAAAAAAAAAAAACTCATGTTTGAACCGCACATTTCCTTGCTCGTACTAATTTTTTTTTGTTATTTTTTTGTCAACAATAGGCAACAAGAGGCATTAAGACACTCCTCTCAAGTCTAGACCATTAAGATCTTACTGCCTCTGACCGCGTCTGAACGGGAAAAAAAAACGATCTGAACGGCCAAAATGTCTGACCGCGTCTGAACGGTTCAGATTCATAGACTGTTAAAAGCATTTTTTTAAAAAACAAACACCCCTTTAGCAACCTCTATAATTCTAGCCATGGTATGAAGCTTTCTGTTTAAAAAATAAAATATAAATTGAGCCACTTTGTGTTGAAAAGTTTAGGGTGCGTTTAGTTGGAGAAAAAATTGTCTTGTTTTTTATTTCTAGTTTTCTAAAAATTTGGATGGGAAATTTATCTTCACAAAACACTTGAAAATATAGAAAATGCGTTTAGTTGATATTTGTATTTTCTATTTTGAAGAAGGGATGGGGGGTTGGGGGTTACAAAGGAAAACAAGGAAAACAACTAAAATTTGTTTTCTAATTTTCCTTGTTAGATTAGGAATAGGGGATTTTGTGTTTTGCAAAACATTTTGTTGGAAAATGATAATTTGAACGCGTTCTCTATTTTCCTTGTTTTCCACAAAACATTTTGTGAAAAACATGGGTGTTTTCCCCCAACTAAACGCACCCTTATTGTCTTTAGCTATTAACTCATTGTGTTTTGAGGCCATAAAAGTTTATTTTGTTCAAGATTTGCTTCATTTTAAGATCTCAAGTTTAAAAAATATATGAGACCATTAATGTTGTTATTATGACAAAAAGTGACATCCTTGAGACACGTAGTTTTTGCTTTTGAGTTTTGACGGTACTTTGCTTGCCGGTATTTCACTTTCCTTTGTTGCCACTGAATCTTTAATATTACAAGGGGCAAAAAAAATAAAACAAAAAAATAAGACTATTAGTAAAAAAAAGTTATAACCAGTTGCTACACAACAATAAACAGGTCATACATTATAATCGAACCAAAATAAAATAAAATTTGAAGCTAATAATTTAAGGTTAAGCATGTCACAAAAGCTTATGAGTTTAACAAACTCAAATCTAACTAAAGATTAATAAAATTAGCCTAAAAGTCAAACAAATACCATTAAAATTTTCCTTTAAAATAAAACATAAACACACGCAACAAAGAGTTACTACATACAAAAATAACCTATTAATCTATCAGATAATTGTGACTATAATTGTTATCTAACCGACAAAAAGAAGAGTGCCACAAAAATCCTAAAAAATACACAAACAATTGTTACCTCTTAACGACCCTCACGAATGTATAAAAACACACAAACAAATCGACCCAGTCATCACCGATAGGCACAAGGCCCGAGAACTCGCCTATACATAGCCGCCGCTTGGCGCAGGTACTTGACTAGTATGGTAAAATGGTTGCATTTTAGTGAGAGGGTGATTTAAAAGAATATTAATTGTATGTGTTGAATTAATGTATTTGTGTATTAAATAGTTGTAAATAGTTTTTTTACTTGCAATACTTAAAATATTGAAAATCTTAAAAATTAATTAGGAGAAAAATGCTAATCTCCATTATAGGTTGTATAGATAAATATTATTATAAATTATTTTAAGAAAAATGATATATTCTCAAAGGGAATTGATTTGCACAATTTCAAAAATGATTGAGACACTTTATTTGTGCATTAAATACTTGTACGGTATTAATACTGTGCTTCAACTATTTGTACATATAAGTGTCCCAATAACATTTTGAAGTGTGCAAATCACCTCCCATTCTCAAAGGTGATGACTCATGAGTATTTGGGTCCGTTGAAAGTATGGTTGTTAAAATCTCGATTTTGATCTTAGAATCTTACGATTTTACAATACTGCAAAAGAAGAACGATCCCGATTCTACATAGGATATTTGAGAGATAAGATCTTAACAGATTTCGATCTTGATCATAGGATCTTAAGATCTCGATCGATCCGATCTTACTTTTCTTGAACCACAAGCAAAAAAAAAAACTACAAATCTATGTATTAAGTTTTGTAGATTATGAAAAACAAGAAACTAATTATATTAAACACTTTATAATCATACTTTAGACATACATTTTTATGATATATAAATTTGTATAATTTTACAACACCTATTAAATAAAGAGTAATGATAGGGAGACCTAACTCATGTGACTAAATTTATGCCTAAACAATTCATCATGTGACATGTGGAATGTATATTTTTTCTTTCATAATCCCCACCATTAATCTTGCCATGTGTCATCATCTTAGAGTTATGCATATCTTTAGACATAAAGTTTAGTCATGCAAATCATTTTACAATCAGAGTCGTGCAAAAATGAAATAAAAATCATAGCCCATGATGAGGTCTAAATTGGTAACCCGAATATTGGTCCGACCCGACCCGGGTAACTTTCCCCCAAATACCATCAAATAATATCTCCCTCCCTCCTTCCACACATCAAAACCAAACCCTAATTTGGAATCCATCAAAATGTTGAAACACGCGACGAAATCAATCCTAACCTCCCGTTTATCAGTTTCACCGTCGGTAAATCAGATTCTACCGCGTTATTACCATGAAAGGGTGGTGGATCATTACAACAACCCAAGAAACGTAGGAGCGTTTGATAAGAATGATCCGACGGTTGGAACGGGTTTAGTTGGTGCTCCTGCTTGTGGTGACGTCATGAAGCTTCAGATTAAAGTTGATGAGGAGACGGGGAAGATTACTGATGCTTGTTTTAAGACGTTCGGTTGCGGTTCTGCTATCGCTTCGTCTTCCGTTGGTTAGTTTTTTTTTTGTTGGGCGTTTTGTATATTTAAATGAACATGTGTTTGTTTGTTCTAAGAATATGGGAAATATGCGTATTTGAGCGAATTGTGTTTGTGATTATAAGTAAGCATAACCCGCAGATGCAAATACGTTGAGGTAGGTTTGTAGTCAAACGCTATGGTTTGATAAATATGAATAAGATGACTGTGTATGATCGGGTGTTTTTGGAGGCCTTAGTTGGATTATAGTTTGTGGTGTTGAGCTATACTTTACGGTTATGTCAATTATGTAATCGGTGTTTCTTCTAGCTTGCACCATATAGCCGCCTATGGTTGGTTTTTAGTGTATAGAGTCATAGAGGGTATTTTGCTAAATCAAGCATATGCTTGGTTCTAAGCTTAATTGTGGGTTTTATGTTAGATAGGCTGCTTATTAATGTTAATGTTTATGTTCTGGTGATTATTAGCATATTGTTTCTGTTGAGTCTTGTAAAAGTTGCTAGCTACAGTTTCTTAAGCTGCTGGTTTAGGGTTTAAGCTTTTGTTCACGGTTTAAGCTAGTTGGGGCTACTTATGAGTTTCCTGCCCTTTTTTTAAGCTTGTGTGAAAGAACATACTACTAAAACTCTAATATTTAGCGAGCCTTTTGCTATTGCTCAAATATCCGCGTGTTTTTCTTTCACTTAATAAGTGATTCATTCAGATTGGTTATTGGGTTTTTGTTTCGAACCTGTAACACATAGTATTATGTGTTAAGTGTTTGTTCATATATTGTCAACAATAACAACAATACCCAATCCTGCCGGAGCAGGGTACGGGGGAGGTAGGATGTGTTGGGTTTAATCTTGAATAAGTATTTAGTACTTTCAGTATTTTAGTACCTTAGTATTTGAATTAAATAAAGTAGTTCGAAATGGTAAAAGATCATGGGATGATTTAGTCTAGGATTGACCGAATGTTATGGAGAGTAGGTTAGTAGTAGTGCCTGTTCTATCGGAGTTATAGAACCCACTATACTTCTTTATAAAGGCTATTTATATGCCTTGTTTTCAGTAAGTTATGTATTCAGTTTCCTTCCTTTTAATATAACACCAGTGTATCAATCTTCTTAGTGTTTTGATTGGTGTTTGTGGGTGTGAATTCTGATAAAAATAATATGGGTAAAGCGTGCATAGCTCATAAAAACATGAGAGCATACGATCATGCAAACTTTGTTCATATAATGTAAGCGGACGTAATCAGTAGCGTAGGTCTTTTATGGTGCGTGATCAGAATACCTTTTCTCTATGTGCTACATGTTTCATTACTTGTTAGGTATCTTGGCATAATGACATCTGCTCTAATTGCTAACCTTTTCTTTTCAGCTACCGAATGGGTCAAAGGAAAACAGATGGAAGAAGTTATGACCATAAAAAACACGTAAGTTTCAGTTCCTTACTATAAATTCTCTGCCTGCATGTTGCAATTGATACTTGTTTGTTATATTGGATTGCTTTGCCAAAGTGCATTTGTGCATCTGTACTCATTATCTGAGAAGTCTATGCTAAGATTGATGAGCTAGTTAGGATTGCTGATCTGTATATAAAGAGTGTACCAAGACTTGGTACAAACTGTGGTGGAATTTTGTTTGATAGGTTGGGAACTTGCGAGTGAATGCCACAAAATAAGTCTTGATATATTATTTTGAAGGCTCATCAAAAAACCAAATAGAAATAATCCACATGACCACATTGATATGCTAGTCAGGTTTTTAAGTTGCTTTTATTTGAACGACAATAATGCCTGTGTACAGGCTTAAAGTTGAATGTTTCTGAGCATCACACACAACTTTTAATGTAAATGTCACTGATGTGCCATGTGGTATATGCTAAATTATGAATGTTGTCCGTAAGTCTCAAGTGTAACATGGATGCAAAAAATGTTGCATGTTGGTGGTCCCTGAACGGCTTTTGTGGGTTCATCATAGTCCGTTAAAGGAATCACTATGTCAAAAATTATTTTTTAATTAAATTGGCAGTTGCATACCCAAACCCGAACACCACCTAGTCCAAACACCCCCACACCAATATCTCGCACATATCATCCCGGCCCACCACCATCACTTTCACCGACTTCGACAATCATTTTGACCTTGTAGATTCTCACTCCAGTACTCCACCAATATGTGTCAGTGCACCTTCCGATGTATGTGCTTGTACACATAATATTAAGTATGTATTTATATATATATGAAGAATAGTCGTTTGAGACAAAAATGGTTAAACTAAAGAATACACCAGTTGCAGCACCTTCAATGTCTAAACTAAGATAATCATCTTCCTGAACCTTCTACAATCAACTCGAACCTTCTGCCGCCGAAAAAAACAGACACACACAATATGTATGTGCTCATTGGTTTTATTTTGTCTTAGATATCTGTTTGCTTATGTATGTGATCTTAGCTGGATCACCGTTATCATCCATCTCAGATATGTGTTTTTTAGTTTCTGTATACTCAAAACTGGGTGGTTAGGTTTTGCTGGTGGTGACCAGATATGGTTTACCTGTGGGTGTTTGCTCAATCATGGTGGGAGGAAGGGAAATTCTGGTGGTTGTCGAGTGGGTGGTAGTTTGGGGAATGTGGAGGATGTCTGTGGGATGTGCTTTGGGTTTCTTTGGGACTCTTTAAGTGTCGGGTTTTTTGTATATAAGAATATTATTGATTAAACTAAAAAGGGTATTTTGGCCATTTTAATAATTTTAACAGACTGGGTTAACTTTAAAAAAGTCAGTGATCAAAAAGTATGGAACATTTTCAATTACAAGGACTATCCATGTAATTTTTGAGACTTAAGGACCAAATCCATATGTTGATATAAACCAAAAGGGCAATCTGTAAGATATATGTAATTTGCTCAAAATTTAAACATGATTATTGATTAGTTAAAACTTAAAAGACTTGGAGTGTTTTTTGAAACGTTTTAGCTTTGACCCATTTGAAGTCTAATGCCTTGATGCACGTATGAAGCAAAACATCTTACAGCTCAAATGGCTGAAACTTCAATTTGGGCTTGCATCATTCGGGTTCATTGAAGTTTAGAGAGGAGCTTGCATGTTTAGCTCTTGTAAACAAGAGACGCATCACACATCACCCTGTTCTCTTACACTACCGCGGACCGCCTCTTCCCTCCTCCACCTCTCTTACACCACCTTCGATGGAAATTTTCGCCACCATGGAAATCACAATAAAAACAAAAGACTGCAGGAAAGTACCGCTGCTTTGAGCGGGAACCTTGCTAGTATGCCCAAAAATTAGTTTTGTTCAAGCTAGTTTTAGTCTTCTTAGTTCTATTTTATGGACAATCAATGGATCAGATTGTATTCAGCTGTGTGTTTTTTAAACCCAACGTCAGGAGTTTCCTTTCTGTCAATTTGTTTGAATCTGTTTTGTAATTTTATAAATTTTTCATGTATACGTGAATAACTAAAGTTACATATCACATACTCTGTGTATTAAAATGAATCACTTATTATCTGCTTAAGGTCTATTTTTGTCAAAGGTAGAAAGGTCACTCATCTATCTAGCTCTTTAGAAAATGCCTTTTAGAAGAGTGTAGGGACAAAACTCTAAGGGTGCAAGGGCGAAAATGAAGGAGGGATCAGCCAACAATGCGCAACACTCAAATGAAGGAGTGGCCAACAATGCATAAGTGGCAACAACGAATTTAAAAATGCTCCTATGAAAGCAACTAAACTTTTTAATTATTTTTAGGAAAATGATTTGGAGACCTAAAATTAGGACTAATTATATGCCTAAAGAGATGTGGCAATAAGCTATTGGTTTGTGAAGAAGCGGGTCCCTCTCCTGTCACTAATAGGATATTGACACATATGTTTAGGCATATAATTAGGCACACCATTTAGGCATGCCAATCAATGCTCTTATTTTTAACCTACCTCCCTCATATATTAGGCTAAAACAAATTGCCTATTAAACTCCAGGCTAGAAGCAATCTTTTCTCTTTCAGTCGAGAACAGAAGATTCTTTGAACTTTCCGAAATATTGAATCATTCTTGAACTCTATTTAATTTCACAAAACCCCTGGAATTTCTATAAACTGCAGAAATTCTTGATCTTTAGAAAATATCAGTTTAGTCTTCACCTATTCATTACAATGTAGTTTCCGGGCTTCATTGAGGGCCAAACGCCAGGAACATATATGAACCAGCTTAATTAGATCAATATACCGAGTAATTACCAAACCTTGCAAAAATATTACTATCAGGCAGGATAGGGAAATAAAGTAGATAGCGTGAACTGTGCCGAACTACAAATTTGGTAGGGTTTAGGAGATTTCGATTTGGTATATTAAAACTAAAATTGCCATATTCAGTAAGCCATTTTACAAGTATCTAACCCTTGGCTTATGCAATCTTATTCTGTTTTGTTTCCGTTCTCTAGGTTTTATTTGTGTTCATTGGTGCGTACAATTTATGGATGTAAGGTTTATAGTTAATATTATTGTTGCAGAGAAATTGCAAAACACCTGTCTCTTCCTCCTGTGAAACTACATTGCAGCATGCTTGCAGAGGACGCCATCAAGGCAGCGGTCAAAGATTACGAAACTAAACGTGGTAAGCCGGTTGCTACCGAGAAGGCTGCTGATGCTTGATTACCTATCTGGGTACTGAAAAGACAACAAAATCATATGCATCAAACAATATGTTTTTTTTTTTTCTTTATTTTTTTTCTTTCTTTCTTTCTTTCTAGTATGATGCTGAATTGAAACGCGGAGGAGATATGTATGTATTAAAAATCCAGGAAGAAGTGTTAACTCTGGTGTATGTTTGGTATGTAACTCATGTTACCTCTCTCTGTACGTTTGAACCTGTGGATATCTGAAATGTATTTTTTTGAAGTAGAATAACTGAATAAGGCTTGGCGCCTTATTTGACTTCGGGTTACATATCAAGTGCTTGTTAATCCCATTTATCCTACTAATGAATTGACACCTACAAGTACAAATCAGTGAAATATTATGGTTCAACTCTGTTAACTTGGTCTTTTCATGAGCACCAACTTTGTCTAAGCTGTGTAACAATTTAAGACATTAGTCTGATTTTTTATGTCTAACTGCACAAATATCGGTATCCATTTTTGGGGCAAAGAGAATATATCATTAGACTTCAACAATGTTTGAAGAAAATGTTGCAGCAACCTTTGATACATATCGCAATTCAAATGACACAACGAGCCTTGTCGAGCCATCTCATCCTACCTTAATACCACATTAGTTCTATGATCAAACAAATTGTGCTCAAGGATTGAAGGTAGGAACTTCAAATATATTCATGATTCGTTGGCCGAAAGATGGAAGTTTTGGATGGACAAAGTTTTGATTCTAAACATCGAGATTGTTTCTATTTTTGGCAAAGATTTGACTTTGTTGAAAATTAGGCTTTTTATACAAGGCCGTGAAGATAATTATAAACAGATACGTGACGAGATAATCACGACCATTACTTTATCGACAAATTTAGCACGTCGAGACAAAATATTTTCATGACTTCCATAGGCGTACACTTGCGATGACGATGACTTCTATTTAGCACTCCACGAATTTTACGCATGCCGGGGGATTAACACCGGCCTCATCCGGGATTTCAAATTGAGATGTGGCGTTTACGTGAAGGCATAGTATATACAGAAACTTTATCGTTGCTCCGGATGCTAGTTTAATCCGGTTGCAAATTGCAAACCTATCGAAAACCTAAATTTCCTTACACCGGTAATCATTTCCCATTCATTTTACCCTGTCTGTAATAGGGTAGGAATTCAGCGTGAAGAAAACTTAAAATGAGAAGGATGAGAAATAACCATAATCATACATTTGAGATGCATCGACTTGAATTAGATGCATCTCTATTAATTTAAATGTATCCCAATTAGTTTCAAAAGTGATTTGAAGTGAAAACAATGCAGAGTAGTACTAGCAACAAATTTAACCCACCGATAACGAAAAATACATAAGATTCGTCTAACTTGATGAAATACATCTAATCTTTTATATAATAAGAGAACTCATTTTAGGCCAAATCGAGAAATTCGATTAACCAATGAGAGGACTCAATTGCAAAATCGAGCCCTCTCATTGGTCAATTGAATTTTTAAGTGCGAAAAAATAGGGCCAGTTTAGTAGTTCTTTAAAAAGCTCCCCAAAAATAGGCTTGTAAAATGCGAAGAAAATAACTTTAAAAAATAGATGACGATTTATAAAAGTTTCATGCTAAAAATTAGATTCTGATAAAACTTGCTTGCTAAATATTTGATTATGATAAAACGTGTAAATTTATTAAGAAAAAAGAATAAAATCTTATATTTTCCTAAACATAATTTCGTGATAACTACTAAATATATATGATATATCTTTCTTTGAGCATATCTTTTCCAAATTTAAAATTTGACATAAACCCTAATCTCATCTTATAAATACCATTTGGCATTGCATCTCATTCGTTCATAGTTGATCACAATAAGGTACATGTTTCTCATTTTTAGTATTTTAGGTTCTATCGTTTCAGTTTCATATTCTAAAAATTCGTTTGTGCTTGATTGTTTGAAATTGTGGACAGCAGCAGACATATAATATGTGAAGAAACAAAAAGAGCTTTTTGGTTATGTGGTTTGTGATTACGTACGACAATAAAGATCAAGGGATTTATTTTTTTTATTTTTATTTTTTATTATTTTTTTTTTAATTTTTCTTTTTACCTTTTTTGTTTAGCTATTTGTTACCATTCTTTTTTAATTCCTCCTTATGTTCTTTAATATTTGTTTGCCTTTGATATTACTTATTGTTGAATTTAGTGTTTTGGGTTTATGAAGAGAATGTTTAATATAGGGTTTTGGAGTACATATTGATCGTTTATTTAATTCTAATATTTTTTTTATGTTGATTGATTTATCAGTATCACAATGATGTTAATTGTACTTATTATACTAAATCAAAAATTATTTGTTTCTTATATGATTATTGTATTTATAGTGTGCAGGATGAGCAGGAAGTTGAGTTTGAGATTGTCGAAGTTGTTGATGATTTACTCAAAATTAAGGTTTCGAGCTACACATCATAATATAAAAAATATATTATAAGGTTTATGAAGAGAATGTTTAAATTAGAGTTTTGAAGTACAGATCGATTGATTAGTTAATTCTAATATTTTTTTTTGGTATTTTGTTTGATTTATCAGTATCACGACGATATTAATTGTACTAATAAATTATTTGTTTTTTTATACAATTATTGTATTTTAGTGAAAAAATATATGTGTCATATATGAAAAAAATGAGTAAATTTATGGTTTCATATATAATTTTTAAAACATTCTAGAACATGCATCTTATATTTAGAAACGATTCCGATGGGATGAATTTCTTTTATTATATTTTTGACTGGTTAATGTTATCAATAATTTGGTTTATTTGTTTCTGATGACTTTGCGTTGCTAACAAAATAATTATTTTTAGTTAAATACACCATCATGAAAAAACAAAAAATAACGTAAATACAAAAATATAATATATTTAACCATTTTTTAATTGTTTTTTTTTTTGTTGAACGACTAGTTTTTTATTTAAGGCCAGAATTGTTTCTGGTGAACAATGATTGTTTCATGTAGTATATTTCCGACGGGTTAAGATGATACATGTGCATGATGATATTTGTTTAGAAAGTATGCACGAATCTAATTTTGTAGGTTTTACCTTTAATTTATGTTAGTATACTTATTTTTTTAATATCTACGTAATTATAAATATTATTATTCTAAGAATGAGTTATATTTATTTTTTTTAAAATCACATAAGTTTCTTTAGATGGAAAAATGTCACATTCAAATTTTGAAAAGATATATACCATATAAATTTAAAACTTATCACGTAAAATAATTTTAATAAATAATACTTAAAACATTATAGAATATGCTTTTTATATTTGAACACGATTATGATGGGACGAATTTCTTTTATTATATTTCTGACGGATTAATATTATCAATAAGTTGGTTTCTTTGTTTCTGATGGATTTGCATTGCTAACTAAATAATTTTATTAGTTACATACACCATCAACAAAACAACAATAGCATAAATATAAAAATTTAATATGTTTAACCATTTCTTAAACGTTTTTTGTTGAACGACTGGTTTCTGATTTAAGACTATAGAAGTTTCTGATGAACAATAATTTGTTCATCTATTATATTTCTGACAAGTTCAAGATAATACATATGAATAGTGTTGTTTGCCTAAAAAGTATATACAAATTAAATTTTGTAGGTTTTACCTGTAGTTTATTTTCGTATACTAAATTTTTCATCTAAAAAAACTTATGCGGTTTTTTAAAAATTAAATTTAACCAATTTTTAGAATAATAATATTTATAATTACGTAGATATTATATAAAAAAATAAATTAAATTGAATGTTAGTATATTATTTTTAATTCCAACAACTATTTTGTCCAACAAAATTTAAGTTAAAGCTTAATCTAACAAAAACTAAACTCAAAATCGCGTGCGTACACAAAAATCTAAAACTAGTATATATATATATGCATTTAATTTTTCGTTAAAAAATATATTAAGGTATATTTAAAAAAGTAAAGATGCATTTAATTAAAGTTTATACATCTATAATATGTGATTATAGCTCTCAATCTTTTTTTATTTAAAGATTATTTCTCATTTTTCCTGGATCGCATGTAACAAAAAAGATTTCTTTCCACTAGAACAGTAAAAGTAAAATGGATTTCCATGTCACATGTAAATCCTGAATACGTCAGAATGTGGAAAATCAAACACTAAAAAAATAGGGACCATTAATCCATTTTCTTGACTTTTTACTACTTTATCTTTTTCCAAGATCCTAAAAAATCCATACTTTTGTTTTGGTCATCAACTCTGATTCTGTCAAGATACTTGTGTTTGGTTTAACTGCTTCAACATACACACACACAAACACAGATCAAGATTTCAACAAACAGACACAAAGACAGACCAACAACCTTGTCAAACTTTAGGTTGTTGTCACTTCTTAACTACTAATATATGTTTGTTTGATCACATTTTGTTACTTCACCCAAAACTAATGTTCTTCTGGGTATCATTTCTTTTATATAAAAATCATTAATTTGTACTCAATTCTTGTAATTAAAGCCGCATAGTTTGATGGGTTGCTTTCCATTTTTGTAAAAAAAAAATGAAAAGGTCTATTATTAGTTACCTTTTTACACCATTATTGGCTCATACTTTTTTTTGTTATAGCAGTAGTAGTCTAATAATTTCCATGTGGGTATGAGTTATTATGTGAGCATCTTATCTATATGGTGACTGCTGAGCATTTATTGATTTTGTTTCGTTAGAGTTAGGTTTGGATAAGAAGCTAAATGTTAGTGTTTGCATAAGGCGAAAGTTGTAAAAAAAAGCTATGTTTTTTTACGGTTTTGGTGAATGTTTATTAGCTGAAATTTTGTTATGTTAGTATTGTCCATCTGGGTATGAATTATGTATTGATCTTATATTATGTTAAGCATTTACTGATATCAACGTTTTGCGACAATCCACAGCATATAAGAAGCTATATTAGTACTGATTCACAGCTTTACATTATTTAGCGGATTCACAAAAGACAAAACTTGCGAAAGAGTTATCCATTTTTTACGGTTTTAGACGAATATTTTTGTCAAAATTTATGGGCTACAAAAATTGCGAAAGAGTTATCCTTTTTTCTGGTTTTAGACGAATATTTTGTCAAAATTTATGGGCTACAAAAATTGCGAAAGAGTTATCCTTTTTTTTCCGGTTTTAGACGAATATTTTTGTCAAAAATCATGGGCTACAAAAGTTGTGAAAAAGTTTTGACGGTTCTTAGGAATATTTATTCATAAATTATTGATAGTCTATTTATGGAATCGTCTGTTTATGAAATGAAGTTAATTGAGCAGTCCAATATTGACATTGACCTGTATAGGAGGTGGTTAGGTGAAGAGAGTGATAGCATTGCATTTACTAATGGATGGTTCAATAACAAAGGACCAACCAATAGTAGAAATTACTGATAATATAAATGAAGATGTCAAGAACATAGCTGAGAAAGAAGAAACAGGAAAAGAAATGGCCCCACCTGTTGGTAATTCGATACATAGGTCGAGTTCAAGGCCACAACTTGATCTTAGCGGTGCAGCCATTCAAGGGAATTTCGAAGAGCGGGATCCTACTATTCTGTTGCCTAATCAATCTGATGATATTTCCCATTTGGCACTTGACATTGGAGGTGATTCTTGTTTCTGTCAATTTGTGTTTTTATTTCTTTATTGACGCAATTTATTCATGTATTTGAAGTATTCTAATGGGCTTTTGTTTTGTTTCTATCATGAAAATTAGCTTATATAAATCTGTATGTTGATGTGCTTATGAAAAATTTCTTGCTAATTTACGATCTCTCGTCAAGTTAGTTTAATTGGTATTAATCAGTTCGATAGTTTAATGGCACAATATAGGGAGTATTTGGTGTCTGGGATTAATTACCTAAACTGCTTATTTTAGGATAAAATAAGCAGTTTCGAATAATAATGGCAGGGGTTACTCTTCAAATAATTTCAAAAAGCATAAGCAGTTTGAATATACATTCCCAAACACCCCCTTAGTCATAAATTTGTAAGATTGATCATTGTTCTATTGTTTTCTTGTTTGTTTCATCACGAAAGATACCTCTTTTGATATATGCACCAGGATCTCTCATCAAGTTAGTTTATTTTTCGAGACATGAGGACCGTGTAGCCAATGACAAGAGGAAGAAATCCATAAAGGAAAGATTTGGTGTTAGCAACGGTAACAGAAGGAGTTTCCCAATTCTTGGAGGGAGGCTGCATTTTGTGAAATTCGAAACAACAAAAATTAATGAATGTCTAGATTTCATCCACTCAAAGCAACTTCACCGAGGAGGTGCGACTCTTTTGTTACTATGCTTATATTTTATTTCACTTATACTTGACACCTAAACTAACTTATTTTTTTGTCATGGTTGTATTCCAGAAAATGACAATGCAGTAATCAAGGTAATATACTAATATACATTCATTTTTCATTAATGTTAATTTTTCCATGTTCATATATAATTTTTCTATAAATTTGATTTTTTTTTGTCAAATGACTAATCGGAATGCTTGAGAAGGCTACAGGTGGAGGTGCATACAAGTTTGCTGATCTCTTTAAAGAAAAACTTGGAGTTAGTATAGATAAAGAAGATGAGATGGACTGTCTTGTAGCAGGTTCAAATTTTTTGCTAAAGGTACTATTTTATCTGTCTGTATTAATTAATTGTTAAATTAGGATGATTAGTGAATTTAGTTTAGCGAACTGAATTTTGTGTAGGCGATTCGCCATGAAGCCTTCACCCATAAAGAAGGTCATAAAGAGTTTGTGCAGATAGATCATAATGATATGTACCCATATCTTCTTGTTAATATCGGATCGGGAGTTAGCATGATTAAGGTACCTTTTATACGTGTTCTGTTCGTGTTTTATTTAGCGTTTGATTTCAGGCGATTAATATTCAAATGCTTCATTTATGTAGGTTGATGGAGATGGAAAGTTTCAGCGTGTAAGTGGGACAAATGTAGGTGGCGGAACTTACTGGGGATTAGGGAGACTATTGACTAAGTGCAAGAGGTTAATCTTATTTTCTCACTAGTTCTTTGCATGGTAAAAAATAAATTAGTTTATAACAAAAGTTTTGTTACAGTTTCGATGAGCTACTTGAGTTAAGTCAAAGGGGAGATAACAGCTCCGTAGACATGCTCGTTGGAGATATTTATGGGGGCTTGGATTATTCAAAGGTAACTTGTTTCATGCAAATTAATACCCGGAGTAGATTTTTATGTCATGAATGCATATAAGTTCATAGTTCACTTCTTTAAAATTATTGTGTATACAACAACAACAACAACAACAAACCCAATCCCGCCGAGGCATTAAAATTATTGTGTATGATTTCTGATATTATCTCAGATTGGACTCTCTGCATCAACAATCGCTTCAAGTTTTGGCAAGGCGATTTCTGAGAACAAGGAGATTGAAGACTATAGGCCTGAAGACATTTCTCTATCTCTCCTTCGTATGATATCTTATAATATTGGGCAGGTATGGTATATAATGGCATTGTTTTGGTATGAAAAATAGGATTCACTTTACGCACGTAGCATTATGAAAAGTATAAATCTTTATTAATAAGTGTAATAATGAACATGGAATGCTTGTAAGTCCTTATAATAATGGAAAAATGTTTGACCTCCCCTTTAGTGCTAGTGATGATTTTATAGTTGGCGCTAGTGACCTTGCTAGGGTGATAGCAGGTGTTGTCGTCTCCACCCCCTTCCAACTTTTAAATTGATACAGGCGTTTAAACTTTTAATATAAATTCATAAAATTATGTTCCCATAAAAAATGCCCCGCCCCTGTTCATATTGAAATAGAATATGGTTTACATGTAATAAAATCATAATTTTTGTGATATATACAGCGTTAATATTCTAGGAACATTCCGGTGCAACTTTTTACGATGCTATCATCACTAGGTTGGATGTTTGTCTGACTATTCATATCCGTTTTCTTTTTATCTATATCATCCTATTCCTTAGTTGTATCATTAGCTTTTCAGGATTGCTCAAGTATACCCTTAATGTGCGTGTGCCTGTTGATGTAGTTGACCAATGTAGATGATAAGTTAGTAAAAGTCGGTCTATAGGAACTTCTAAGAAAGTAGGTTTACCTTCCAATAGACAGTGAAATGACTAGCAAATTAAAATTTAAAGATTGACAATAGTATCTTGAATACACGTGAGGAGTAAATCTGATTCTATTTTTGTTCATTTCTTCTTGCCACAAATCCATATTGTTCCTTTTATGGGAATCTTAATCAACGTTAATTCTGCAGATATCTTATTTAACCGCATTGCAACTTGGAATTAAGCGGATATTTTTTGGAGGATTTTTCATAAGGGGCCATGCTTATACCATGGACACAATTTCATTTGCTATCCAGTTTTGGTAAGGCTTTACTCTTATCATATCTTTTTGACATATTAAGCTGGAAATTTACAATCTTTTTCCATTATACAATGTCATTCAACCAGTTTACTTAATGAGTGGGTCGATTTGGACATTTGGTCTGTGTTCTATTGCAAATGGGTCAAATTAAAACATTTAGCTAAAAGGGAACGGGTCAAAAAGTTGAATTGGCCCATAGTATAGTTATGTGATTACAACCGTATAAGTCCTTTCATTCAAAGGCTTAAATGTTTTATTTTTAAAAATACTTCTTGTTTAAAATAAAACTAGTGCAATTATTATTTATGATCTTTGTTTGAAAAATGGACAAAATAAAGTAGCAGGTCAACCAAACCTGCCGGCCCTGCCTATCTTGCCACCTCTTCTAAGTGGTTTCCGACTTTCGTTTGCTTACACGAATTTCTGATAACGATGCATCATTTAGGTCAAAAGGAGAAGCCCAGGCTATGTTTTTGCGCCACGAAGGTTTTTTGGGAGCTTTAGGCGCATTTATGAGTTATGAGAAACATGGGTTGGATGACTTGATGGTTCATCAGCTGGTGGAAAGATTTCCAATGGGTGCTCCATACACGGGAGGAAAGATTCACGGTCCTCCACTGGGTGATTTAAACGAGAAGGCAAGTTTATGGTCACAACATAATATGAGATATATATGATCAACCGACTGCTGGATTTTAATAGAATCAACATGAATAGTGCTTACTGGTATTAGGTTTGAATTATTAATGCATAACATACATAATTGGACTCATTCTTTAACCGGCTAAGTTTCGTAAGTCAATTGGTGACTTACTATGTGCTTTGTAATTTATATTTTAAATTAATAATTAACATTTAGTATCGAGGATGGTGCAAAGTGATTTAGCTTTTTAACTTGATGCAAACTGCTTCACTATGTCCTTATATGCAAGCATGTTTCATGGCATCTAAAGGGCGGCTATAAGGTCCGAATCTTGTCTATGGCAATCAGAGAGGAAAATATATTGTACTTGATTGTCAACTTCATAATGTATTTTATTATTTTTTTTTTTTTTTTATAATAAATCCATTTTTTTCCCCATTTATGCATTAACTGTAATGTTGAAAGTGGGACGATCTTGTATGGGTTTTGATGAATTTGTGTTGCAATATAAGTAGCTTCAAATTCAATGCTTTGAAGAAATTGTGTAGATTCTTTATTATGTAACCTTGGACACATAATATCATAGCCATGTTGTCATGTTGTAAATCGTTGTAACCTTATGCCCAGTTGTGCATGTATTGCTGATAAGGTCTGATACAAACTGGGTTCAGGTGGTTTATATATCCCTGTAGTTCTCGAATATAAAATATAAATAGAATGACTTGCTTCTGTCAATATGCTAAATAGACTGCTTCTGTGACATTCTGGTCAAAACGTACCAACTGTGACGATTAAAGACCAGTATGCTTTTCTATATTTTGATCATGTGGCTATCTCTGTTTTGGAATTAATGCGTCAATTCATGTGAAACTCTCCTGTTAAGCCTGAATTGGTTCAGTTGGATTTGGATTGCTATTTATTCACTTAATCTATGGTATATTGATTTTCATGTTGTCAAATGTACATGTAACCTTTTAATCTATATGTTTCTATAGATTTATATGTTTATAATATCAGATATTATGCTTTATTATTTTCAAGGGTTATTAAAGAGTACTTTATGTAACATAACAGTGTATCTGTAAATATGCAGATATCATGGATGGAAAAGTTTGTACGGAAAGGAATCAAAATTACTGCACCTGTTCCTACGGCTTCTCCAAGAACTACTGGTTTAGGTGGCTTTGAAGCCCCTTCGTCAAGAGGAGACACTCTTCGTTCTGATGAAAGTAATTTAAATGTTGGTGTTCTTCATCTCGTCCCCTCATTAGAAGTTTTCCCTTTGTTGGCTGACCCTAAAACGTATGCATATTGCTATTATGATTTAGAATATATGTTTTATTTATGATAGCATCAAGTTAGTTTGGCCCTTGATTAATTCCTTTATGTTTGCGCTATTTACAGTTATGAACCAAACACTATTGATCTTGCAGATCCCAATGAGCTTGAGTAAGTTTCAAGTTTTTGTTTGGATTGAGAGGATCCTAGGATTATTATTGTTGCTTACGCTGGATATCCTTCTTGTAGATATTGGTTCAGAGTGCTGTCTGAGCATTTACCGGATCTTGTTGATAAGGTAAATATAATGAAAGTTTAAGCATGTAAAGGTTTATACTGTTTTGCGACCTGATTGGAAATTTATGCTTCAAACCATGTGATTTTATATTTATACCGCGAAGTCTTGCTATTTGATTTCCTCCATTTTGATGTTGTTATGGAATATGCAGGCTGTGGCCAGTGAAGGTGGAACAGACGATGCTAGAAGAAGGGGTGACGCATTTGCTCGTGCATTTTCTGCGCATTTAGCAAGGTACCATACTTAGAGATATGTAATATATCATAATAGATTTTCCACCTTTAATCTGTGCATAACGCCTTAATATGCTACAGGTTGATGGAGGAGCCTGCTGCTTATGGGAAATTAGGACTGGCCAATCTTCTCGAGTTGAGAGAAGAATGCTTAAGAGAGTTCAACTTTTTTGATGCCTATAGTACTATTAAGCAGAGGTAGCATTTGTATTATGTTTTTGTTTCTTTTAAAACTGTATAAGATTTCATATACATTCTTTTAGAAATTTTAATTCGGATTATTTTGGGCAGAGAGAACGAGGCATCACTTGCTGTCTTGCCCGATCTTTTGATGGAGCTTGATGGTATGAACGAGGTATGTTATGTCATAAGATTACTTGGATATGAAATGGTTATCTATAAGCTGTTTATATGGTTGTTTTAGGATATAAAAATGAAAGAAATAACTTGAAAATTTCTATAATTATCAGGATACAAGGCTCCTTACATTAATAGAAGGTGTTCTTGCTGCAAATATCTTTGACTGGGGATCGCGTGCTTGTGTTGATCTTTATCACAAAGGAACAATTATTGAAATTTATAGAATGAGTCGCAAGAAGATGCAACGACCTTGGCGGGCAAGTGGATTTAAACATCAGATTAATAAAAAAGTTGGAACTTTTATGAGAAGTATATGGCGAATAAAAAAGTGTTTATACCTGTTTTTCAGGTGGATGATTTTGATGCATTTAAGGAAAGAATGGATGGTTTCCGTCATAAACGGGCTTTACTCTTTGTGGACAACTCGGGTGCTGACGTCGTTTTGGGAATGCTTCCCCTGGCCCGAGAACTTTTACGTCGTGGAACTGAAGTGAGAGTCAAACTTATTACATAAATACCCTATATCGATTACAATATTCTTATATATATTTTTTCAGGTTGTGCTTGTTGCAAACTCCCTTCCAGCCTTAAACGATGTTACTGCAATGGAACTTCCAGAAATCGTTGCTGAGGCTGCCAAGGTTTTTACAGCCCAATAAATTCCCACCATTTAGAACTTTTGCACTTCTTTTTAAATTTTATTTGAATCTTATGATTGTTATAATGACAGCACTGTGACATTCTTCGTGGAGCTGCTGAAGCTGGCGGCCTACTTATGGATGCAATGATTAATATTCAAGACAATCCGAGGGAGAAGTCAGTTTCAACTCCTTTAATGGTGGTTGAAAACGGTTGCGGGAGCCCATGCATTGACTTGAGACAGGTCAGCTCTGAGCTTGCTGCACTCGCCAAAGATGCTGACTTAGTAAGCCTTTAATCATCATGAAATTTTGTTATATTATTCAAAAATATATCACAGTATTTCATTGTTGGGAATTATGTGTCTTGAAGGTCATTTTGGAAGGAATGGGGCGCGCTTTACATACTAACTATAATGCTCGGTTTAAATGTGACGCTCTAAAGGTAAAAACTTGATATTTACATCATTTTTACAAATACATCTTGTTTATATTTGATTTGAAAAGTATTTTTTTTGTGGGATGATGATGGTTATGAACGATGTTTGATGTAGCTTGCGATGGTGAAGAATCAACGGTTGGCCGAGAAGTTGATCAAAGGGAACATATATGATTGTGTATGCAGATATGAACCAGCTAGTTGAAAACAGTTTGAACCTTTTGTATTATTTCTTTAAGCTACAAGAATACTTGTTATATTTTGTATTGTTATGTTATTTTTGTACTATTCCTCAAAACTTCTTCAGTTATGTATCACATTCATGTATTTACAAGAATATGGAACCGAAACCGAATCGATTATAGTCAGTTCGGTTTCGATCGGGTCCGGTTCGGCTCGGTTCTCTCGGTATTGTGCTCAACCCTAGGTTAAATTAGAAATTTAATAAACATAAATATTTTAATTTAGAAGTAAACAAGTTTTTGGGACAAACTTAAAGAGTAATAATGACACCTAAAATAAGATAAATTATTTACTAACATATGCTTATCTATTGAAAAACTATATCAACAAGTGACATGCAAGTTTAGACACAAATTAGGTATACATTTAACAATGTCCATCATTACTTTTTAAGGATTATAACTTATTAATGGTCTATAAGGGTGTTCGTCGGTTCGGTTATCGGGTTGTTTAGTTTGTTCGGTTCGTTTAGTTCGGTTAATTTTTTTCTCTAGGTATAACCGAGAACCGAACCGAACCGAACTTAAATTGATTCAACCGAACCGAAAAACCGAACCGAATAACCCGAATTACATAAATTTAATTATTTATTTATTTATTTATATAAATTTTTAAAAAGAAAAAAAATAAAGTTTAAAAAATGTTATATTTAAAAGAGTTTTAATATTATTTTTATATAAATATATATAAAAAAATATATTTATGTAAATTCGGTTTTCGGTTTGGATTGCTAAAACCATAACCGAACTGAAAACCGAATATTTAATTCGGTTCGGTTCGATTTTCGTAAATTCGATTCGGTTACGAGTTCGGTTTTCGATTTATTCGGGTATTACTCAACCCATTGAACACCCGGTGTACAAGTGAGTAAAAAATATCTTTGAAAAAAAATACCAAAGATATGAGATACATATATAAAGTTCAGTATCTAATAACAAGCGGGCATTTGGTCTAGTGGTATGATTCTCGCTTTGGGTGCGAGAGGTCCCGAGTTCGATTCTCGGAATGCCCCATTTATTTTTGTCTTATTCTAACTTAAAAAATATATTTTAATCATTTAAAAAAAAAAAAAATCTATGTCAGTTCTTCTCGTGCTGGTTTTGTTTCGAAGATATTTTTGATAGTTTATGCATCATTTACTCTCGACCGACCTTGTTTGGTTATATATTAAAACACGTATCATCTCAATTAAAATATTGTTTTGTGGTGTAATGTTACATGACCAACTTCAACGTATTCAAATGGAAACGACAAAAAAAAAAAAAAAAAGGAATAGTATATACGAAGATAATGTAGTATAAACGATCATGTGCTCGTATTATATTTTCTTTTTGGAACTTTAAAAAATGGATAGAAAGATCATCCTGTCTGGCACAAGCTACATATGATTTTAGATTACGAAATAATCTTTTTTTTTCTCAAAAAACGTAACTTTTTAATAATTGCAACCCCACTATTTGTGCTATATGGATCCATATAAGATAGCTTCAACTTCAAAGGATATGATTGATGAGTTTTTGGTTTAGTAATATCCGCTATGTAGTCTAAAAACTATGATTATTGATTAACCACCGATCTTATCTAGTACTAAAAGATCTTTTTGCCTCAATCAAGTATGACTGTATGACTTAATTTGGATATACATCAATATATTTTCCTGTCGACAATAACCATCGATGAGTTGGTTATTGATGAACTGGTTTTAATTTTACACATGTAAAACTATTCTGGATCTATTAGGCTAGTCAAAACATCTACATTTTTTAATGGACACGACAAAATCTCACTTATCTTTTCATGTACGCAATAGAAATTAAAATTCACTTATATTTACTGAATCACCTTTTTTTTATGAGATAAACGTATTATAAAATAGTTCTAACCTTTAAGTAATCTTAGCTTCTCACAAACGAATCATTTGAAAAAACCTATTTAGCCTAATTAGAGGCAAAGCCATATTTCTCAGTTAAGGGGGTCGGGTTGTGCTTAACGTAAAAAATCACGGTGACAGATATTGTTTTAAAAATTAAATTTTAATGTTGGGCCTGTTTGGCGAGAGTTTTTTTTAGGTGATGTTAGCTTTTTGTTACAAAAATAATCTTTTTTAAAATAAGTAGCTCCGTTTAGATACATTAACTTCAAGCTTTTATTTCAAACAAATAGTTCTTAAATGAAAAGCTGATTCACGAAGTTTTTAAATATCTTGGAGCTATTAAAACTTTAAATTACTGATATACCCTCTAAACATTTGTTTAAAATTATAAATATGTTTTTATGTCATTTTACATTTTATAATTACATTTAACAGCTAATTTACCAAACACTTTTATTGAAAAAAAATATATATAGCTTGTAGCTCATGTTAATAACTTTGCAGTTTACAGCTTACATCTTACAGTTAACAGCTTACAGCATACAGATTACAGCTAATTTTGCCAAACATACCCGTTGTCTTTTATTGTTAAGTTATTTATTTATAAATTTTATAGACATGTCTATAGAATAAAGGAGGTTTATTGTGTTAAAAAAAAAAAAAAAAAAAAAAAAAAAAAAAAAAAAAAAAAACTACTAGTAAAAATCAGCTTGTAGTTTAAATAACTAATGAATAAAGTGGATTGATTAGAGGTGGCTCAACATCGACTAGTCACTTTACTAGCTCCGCACTTGAGCTTAACAGTTGGCAAACTAAATCTAAATACCAAGATCTTTAAAACTAATCTTAGTTTTAAATGGTTTTTCTTTGCTTGTTTTTAAGTGGGTGTTTGATCGTTTTCTTTTTTTAAAGTCACTGATGAAAAGCACGATAGTTTAAAAAGAATAATCATTGATCTAGAAAATCCTCAAAAACATAACTTTAACCTAACAAGCATGCATGCGCAAACAGCAAATATATATAATTGTAACATATTAAGACTGTCTTAAGTATGTGTTTTAAGTATGGACAAAACTAGCTATGAACCTTTTATACATAAACGGATGGGCAAACATCTACACTTAGGGACAAACAACATCGTCTAAAAAGCTTAGAAGCAACTAGCTCTGAATTTTAGACTGAAAATATAGAGGCATATATGTACATGTGAGACCGTTAAAATCATATAAAAAACCAGGAGCGGCAATTTGGGTCGGATTCGAGTTGTTAGGTTAGCGGGTCAGAAAATCCCAATCTAAATCTAACCTATTTAAATCATCAGGTCAGCTATGTCAACCATTACCTGTTTAGACATAACCCGAACCTGACCTATTTAATAAACGGGTTAGATAGGTCGACCCAAACCTGAACCGAAATCTGTTTAGCACAACCCGAACCTATTAATTTTCGTGTCGGTTTCAAGTCAAGTTTCGTGTCAGATCAGAAATTACCAACCCTTAAAAAAAAAAAAAAAAAAAAAAAAAAACCCCAAAAAATTATCCTGGCTTTAAATCGATCTCCTTGCTATATGTCGACTGAAAACCCTGTGGTTAATATTAATCTTGTAAAATACCTATATAAGTTACCACAATGTAAAACTATTTTGGATCAAAGCCTTTAAAATATCTACTATAAGTTACCAAAATATCTATAAAAGTTACTCAAAGTCAAATAACCCATATACTCTTTAAGAACAAAAAACAAAAAGAGTTAAGGATTAGGAAATAAAAACCCACACACGAAACCACCTTCGGAATCCAAACCCAACCGACTTAAAATCCCCCCTTGACGTGGCCACTTCCCCAAGAAACCTTCAAGGGCAAATCCGTAATTCCACAACCGCCACTTCAATTCCGTGGAGCGCAGGTTTTCTTCATTACCATCAACCGACTTTTAATATATTTTCCAGTCCTTATATAAACCATTACCCTCGGCCGCCGGTTTTCCCCGCACTCATTCTGTCTCATCTCAATAACAAAAACCGTTTCAACAGAATCCGTTGGCCACTTTTTTTATAAAACCTTTTCTCACCTCCTTCACTTTTTTTTATAAAAAATTCTTCTCCAAGTTTACTTACTAACAATGATTTCACACACTATTTACACACACATAACAATACAAAAACTCATGAAGAATTCATCAATGCCTGCTGCCACCACCTATTTTCATCAACAACTCCTTGTTCTAAGTATTTTTGGTGAAAAAAATTAATTCCTAACCCTTTTTTATTTTATTTTGATTTTTTTATATAGTGTAACGGTTTATTAAACACCTTTATAGAATAATAATATGCTCGGCGCGTCATACTCACGCGCTTGATCATCTACACCTTTTTTTTGTTAGTTTTTGCTTTAAAAAATGTCTCAAGTATTTTTTCCGGCCGCCGTTGATCGGAGACTGTTACATGATGATGATGATAACGATGATGACGTGCAAATTCCGGTGGTCGAAGGTTCTTATGAGTTTTCCGGTGACGATGATGATGATTCCGGTGATGACGAGTCGGTGGTTTCCGACTGTGAAAGCGTGGTGACCGGAGATTCTGTTAAGTCGGTTAAGAATTCGGTTAACGGATTGGTGAAGCTGGGTGAAGGTGATAAGCTGCATGGGATAATAGTTAACAAGTTCGTCTCGAAACTAGGCGAAATCGGGGTGAAAGCTGACGTGGCATGTGTTTATAGGAACATGTTTAACGCGAGTGTGGTTAGTCAAGCTAAGGTGGGTGGATTTCAGATTTATGCTAAGGCGGTTGGGGCGAAAAACGGTGGGGAGACTAATGTAAAGTATGGCTGGTTTGGTGGGTGTACGAAAGAGGAGATTGATAGGATTATTGGGTTCGGGTTTGGGTATGGGGATGTGGGCAAGTGTGGAGGGTTTGGGAATGCGGTTGTGCTTAATGCCGATCATTCGCCACTCGAAAGGTACTTTGTTTTTATCGTTTAATGGTTTTGGATTTTTATGATTATGCGTGATTTGATGACTGTTTGTTAGTATAATTAGTTATAGTTAGGATTAGGATGCAAAAATGCGATAACTAGGACTGCGCGGTTAGATGCCTGTTTAGTACTCCTTAATTCAGTTTATATCTAGAAGTTGAAAACACGGAAACTGATGGTTATGTTTGATTAGATTATTGCTTAGTTAGGGTTTAATTCAGCTTATGTCGAGTAGGTTTTTGATTAGAAGTCGAAAACATGGAAACTGAAGATTATGTGTGATTAGATTATTGTTTAGTAAGGTTTCATTTTATTCAATTTATGTCGAAAACATGGAAACTGATGGATTTGGCGTGATTAGATTATTGTTTAGTTAAGGTTTGATTCAGTTTATGTTTATTAGTAATTTAGTATAGCAAGGATTTGTCTGGGATTGCGTTCTCAAAATTCAAAACCGATTATGTGTATGCAAAACTGTGTTTTTAAAAAGCCATTTGATGTGGTTTGTCTCTAAGAAATCGCTGATGACAATATCTTCAAATGATTTGCCAAAAACTGTTTTTTGAGCATTTAACTTTCGCAAGTGCAAGATTTAGATAATCTAACCGAAAACGTAATCCCGAACACCCTTAAGATAGGAGAAGTATTCCAAGTGACGAGAACTAATGTTTGTGTGTGATTTCATGATTCGTCAGTTGAGTTGGTTCAGTTTATGCTAATTGGTGTCGTAAGGGGGTTTCTGATTGCGTTTCCAAAACAGAATATGCGGTTGCAAAACTATCCTGCTCTTTAGAAAACACATAAATATTTTCTTCTGATGATTTGCGAAAAGCTGTTTTATGAATTTACTCCAAACGCAGTCCCAAACACCCTCCAAGTTTGAATACGGACTTTGAAAATTGGGGACTATTGATTGTGTGTGATTAGATGATTGTTTAGGTTTAGTCAGTTTATGTTTATTGGTAGAATTAGTTAGGGCGACAATTGGGGAAAAATTAAGGCTAATGATTTGTTTATTATGTGCAACAGTGTGGAGTCTGCAATTGCTGATGGTGATGGGGTGAAGCACATATTGCTTTGTCGTGTTTTATTGGGTAAAACAGAGGTTGTGGATCGCTTTTCTACACAATGTCATCCGAGTTCTGAGGAGTTTGATTCAGGTGTTGATGATGCAGTGTCTCCTAAGAAGTATATTATTTGGAGTAGTCAGATGAACACTCATATTTTGCCGGAATTCGTCATAAGTTTCAAGATGCAAAGGATTGTGAACAGTAAGTTGTTTCAAGAATCATGCGTTTTAGTATTGAATGTTACTAGTGGTTCTGAACGATTCTATACGTTTTGATGTGATTCAGGGCCTCAAGTAAATGGAGTTCGTCTTGAGAAACCAGTTTCCCCGTGGATACCAATTCCAGATCTCATTGCAAACTTATCTATGTTCTTGCCTCCTAAATCGATGAAGGAAATCACACAATATCGTCACAGTTACATTGTAAGTGTGAACAAATTGTACGTTATGTTATGTATCTAGGTGGATTTGATTTACTATTATTATCCTGATGGTGTTTGTAATTGTTTGACAGGAACGTAAGATCTCTAGACTTGATATGATTCGAGGAATTAGAAAAGTAACCGGTGATCGGATGTTGCTTATGGTTCTAAAAGATTTCACCGAGAAGGTACCCGATTAATCTTTTTATAGTTATATTACTGTTAGAACTGTGAAATCGTGATGAAAATTTACTCTTTCCAGAACAAGTATGAAATCGTGATAATATGTTGGTTTTTTTTAGAATCCTTGACATGATAAATCTGGCACTTTGCAAGTTCGTTTAAAAGTTTCCAATAAAACATGGTTTGCTTATACAACTTGAGGCAAATTCTATATAATATTTGCTTTGGAAACCAACGGAAGAACAAAATATATAGGAAGTAGCTCATGAGTACGTGGTTTACAAGTAGTAACTTTAAGATAGCAAAATAAGAAATAATTACTTTAGGATAACGAAATAAGCAGCTTTAGATTGTATTATATGCGTGTTAATTGTGATGGTCATGTTCTAATCTTAGTGTTTGATTTCGCAGCGACGTGTCAGTCCTTCTGGCTCAATATATAATCAAATCAAGTAAAGAAATCGTGGATACATATGAAGAAGACGAGTATTCTGAAAAAAGTGCTTGTTTTCCGGGTGGGAATGAAGTATA
The DNA here is from genome assembly GCA_019973895.1 of Chrysanthemum seticuspe. Taxonomy (NCBI): domain Eukaryota; kingdom Viridiplantae; phylum Streptophyta; class Magnoliopsida; order Asterales; family Asteraceae; genus Chrysanthemum; species Chrysanthemum seticuspe. The sequence goes on from BPTQ01000004.1 coordinate 268,866,866, forward strand.
AACCAAAAGAGGAGTTTTAGTTATTTTAGGTTACGGTATACATTTATTTTTACGTTTGTACCCCTTTTAAGTCAAAAGAGTTATACACATGATGTAGTTGGAGATTGTGTTTGTTCTGGGTACAAACAGTATTTGACTTTTATGATATGAAATCTTTGACTTTCTTGATCTTCCCTTTTTCTGTTGCAATGGGTTGTTTTGGGTACATTTCATATGTGGGTCTATGAGATATTGGCTTTCTCAGTCTTTGCTCCTCTTTTTGGTGCAATTGGCTGTTTCGGGTAAAATCGAGTCAACAGGCCTGCAATGGGTCCAGATTGGATTGACATATTTTTATCAAGATAACAATATTCAGCATGGGCCTGGAAGGAAAAACTGTCAGCATTGGGATATTTTTCCAAGTCGGTTGTTTGAAAATTTTGGTTGTGGTCCTGGTGGATTGAATTAACGTGTGCTGGTCTTTACTGCAATTTGTAATTGCAACAATTATTAACTGTAGTTTCCAAATGCAGAGGCGGTTTTTACTGCAGTCTGGTTATTTTATGGCCGAGTGTTGTATTTGCTTGTAACAAATTGAGTAAAAACCTATGGTGCGAGGAGTATCTTTGTCTAAGATATCTTTATGACAAAGCATCGTTTACATGTTTTAGCCTTTAACTTGATATACATGTTTGTAGAGACTCCTCTTACTCTTTGCTGCACCCGAGTTATGTGCAGCTCGTTGATATGTTTTCCTTTTCCTTTTCCTTCTAAAAGTACAGTAGAATACATCAATAAGACCCTCACGGTACAACTATTTATGAAGATAGCCAAGAGTGTCCCTTTGTATTATACTATTATCGTTCAGAGAAGACAACAGTGAGATGACTTGTCGACAAAGAGGTAAAGAAAAACATCATAAAGTTTAACTAATGAATGACACCCGGGGTTTACCTGGCCGGTTCAACCACAAAACAGGTTGGGTCACATGATGCCGGTTTTGGGAAAAAAATAGTTGAACCGCGTATTGAGATGGCCATATCAATTAAAAACCGGTTTTTAAGATGCTAGGATAACGCTTTTTACAAACTATTTTTTTTTATGTCCTAAGCATAAAACTTGAACCTCAAGACAATCCCACATTCCATAATGTCACACGTAAATGTAACGATCAACACAACAAACACACCTATTAACCAACAGTTACAACCTGTGATCAAACCAAACCAGCCCACACACTTTTTGTATGCTCCGTCATCACCACTCAACATCACTTTTTTTCTTTATTCCCCCTTTTACTTTTTCATTTTTAACAATTATCCCCCTTTACCTTTTTAAAAGCTATCCAATTATTGCTCCATTATTCCTCCATCACTAATTAATACCATCCCACCGTCGCCGCCACGGCCAACCAGTTAATTTTGTATGCACAAACTTAACTCATAACTCGCTCTGACGGAATTAGGCATGTCGTAAAAAAAAAATACTCTTAATGCTTAGTTTCATTTAATGCAATTGCACAAACATAACTATCACATAGCCGAGTTTAAACTATTACGTCTAAAATATTAAATTTGACTCAACTTGAGAGGATTTTAATCCAATAGTAAATCAGTGCTAAAAAAAGCTTGCACACTTTACCAAAAATAATTGATAATAATTCATACAAACATTAAAATGGACGTAGATTTCTATTAGACCAACTAACCGTCGAAAAAGCACCTAGCAAACCCTGACTCGACGGCAAAATATCACGTAACCTCCAACGACGTGACGAATTACCTGAATTACACTTTTCCTGTGAGTTTGTTTTAGGTTTCCAGACACAGTAAGTGCCAGGTGTCACACCTTCGAGATCATCATCATCAGCCTCTGATGACACGAAATCACGATCTTCGTTAAAAAGCTTTATCAAAGGTAACCGTACCACAAGTGACTTCGTACGATTAGTACGATTAACATCGACTGTATGAGTAACTAGTTTTAGTAAGCTAGGATCAACTGTTAATAATAAACTTGTATCGAATAAAGGGTATTGAGGTTGTAGTATATGTTGATGACAAGATGAGTTAGAGTTTTCATGCATAATAGCAAACTCGAACTCTTCGTCATTATCGTTATCGTTACCATCGTCGTCGTTATTCTCATGCATATGGTCGTATTCGTTGTTGTTATTTTGACGAAATTCGGAGATAACTCTAGCGGCAACGTCTGCGAGATTGTTGGAAGAGTGAATAGTGAAGCTTGGTGATATTTCGGTTAGTTTACTAGAGTGCATGGTGTTGTATTAGATATGGAGTTTAAGGGCTAGTGTCTTGTGTTTTTGAGATGGTTTTTGAGGGGGTGCGTGTGTGATTGAAATGAAAATTTTTAAGTGTTTGATGGGAGGTTAGTTGACAAGTGTTTAATTAATGGGTCAGTTGTTTTATTGGGCCGTGGGCACTTCCTTCACTTTCTTAAAAGAAAATAACGATGCTGCTTATATAAATGGAAGCTTTTGGCTATCACATGTAGGTGTTAATATATATATCCTTAATGGGTATTTTTCGTGGTTGGTTTTTGAATTTTTATCGAGCTATTTTATAATGTTAATCCAAGGAGGTTTGAACACTAGCTAGTCTATTTTGAGACTTTAGATACATGCACCTTATCACTAGACCATCTTGAAGATGGTCAAAGTGCTCCCTAAATACAACACCACTTTAAGACCATCCACAGGGTATGTCGACGTTAAGTTATGGTGACGGTTGAATTGGCTGACGCATCTAAACCCTTAACATGCCAGCGTGAGTATTATGAGTTAGTGATAGGAAAACAAAATACAGTAATGTCCTAACATTGATATGTACCACGCTTATCTAACACTAAAATAAACTAGTTATAGAAACATTTAACCAACATGGCGATAGCAACATCACGTGTAGCTCGCAATATCAATTTGCACGGATATAATTTGGTCTCATTCGTAGGCTCGGCTCGTAGCTTGTTGATATGATTCTTTATTAGGTTATTGTTGATTGGTTTTGAACAAACATTTATTTGGCATAATTATATATTACTGTTTTGAGAATACGCCACAATCAATAATTTAACACGGTCACCGTCATACACCAAACCGATAAAACGTATACTTTAGTTAGGAACTTTGTTATCATTTGATGAAGTGGCTTTTTTAGCTTTCACAGGGTTAATATGTCAATTTAGCATCACATTTATAGCTAAGAAATTGTCAAATTACATGTTCCATGTTTCTATTTTCTAACGCCAAAATGATTTGTCACTAAAGTTGTATTTATGTTGTACCTTGTGATTTTTATTTGGTTTTCACATCAATAATAGTTTTGTCCAAATTACTACTAAAAAAACATGTGTGATTAGTACACATATCATATTATAACCATCATATTTTGTCCTCAGCTAGTGAAGATTGATTATTACTTTTGTGAAAGCAGAATATGGAAATTTTATCAAAGTTAAAAAAAAAAAACTAAGAAAAATTAATTGATGTTCTTGAAAACTTATTGGGAAGGACCGATAAATCAAAGACCAAATGTTTTTAAAAAGAACCATATTTATTATTATTTATTTTTTAGGTAGTGAACAAATTTTTTTGCTTATTAGTACAATTTTTTTGTATTTTTAAACTTTTATGTGTATTGATGACTAGTGATACCATTTTACCCTTTCAAATTACATAAATGGTCCTCGTGAGTTGGCGAAAATTGCATCCATTGTCCATAGGGTAAATTACATAAATGGTCCCTATCGTTTGGAGAAAATTGTATCCACCGTTCGTAAACTTTTTTATCCATTCCTTATACGTTTTCGTCCGTTTTTCTATGTTTTCATCCGGTTTTATACCTTTTCGTCTGTTTTTATACATTGTCATCCGTTTTTATACGTTATCGTCCGTTTTCTTACGGTTTCTTGCGTGTTTATACGTTTTCATCCGTTTTATACATTTTCGCCCGTTCTCTTACGTTTTTATACGGTTTCTTACGTTTTCCTCCATTTTTCTTATATTTTCGTCCGGTTTGATACGCTATCATTTGTTTTTATACATTTTGTCCGTTTTTCTTACGTTTCTAGCCGTTTTTATATATTTTCGTCCATTTTTTTTACGTTTTTATCCGTTTTATACGTTTTCGTCTGTTTTTATATGTATTCACCTGTTTTTATCCGTCTTCATCCATTGTTATATGTTTTTATAAGTTTTCGTTCGTTTTTATACGTATTCGTCCATTTTTATACGTTTTCATTCGTTTTTATATGTTTTCATCCGTTTTTTTACATTTTTGCCCGTTTTCTTACGTTTTCGTCCGTTTTTCTTACATTTTCGTCCGTGTTTATACATATTTATCCGTTTTTTTATGTTTTCGTTCGTTTTTCTTACGCTTTCATCCGTTTTATATATTTTCGTCTGTTTTTATACGTTTTCGTCTGTTTTATACGTTTTTGTCATTTTTTATACGTTTTTGTCCTTTTATACGTTTTCATCCATATTTATAAGTTTTCGCCCGTTTTTATACGTTGTAATACATTTTATCCGTTTTTACACGCTTTCGTCCGTTTTATAAATTTTCTTATGTTTTCACACATTTTATCCGGTTTTATAAAATGTATAAAACGGACAAAAACGTATAAGAACGTACAAAAACGGATAAAAGCTATAAGAACACGTAAAAAACGGACGAAAACGTATAAAAACAAATTGAAATGTATAAAAACACAAAACGGATAAAAACGTAAGAAAGAGGGATGAAAACGTATAAAACGGATGAAAACGTAAGAAAAACGGATGAACGTATAAAAACTTAAAATACGGACGAAAACGTATAAAAACGGATGGAAATGTATAAAATAGAGGAAAACGTATAAAAATTGATACAAACGGACGAAAACTTATGAAAACGTATAAAAATAGACGAAAATATATAAAAACGGATTAAACGTAAGAAAAACGGATGAAAACGTATAAAAACGGAAGAAAACGTAAAAAAAACTGACGAAACGTATAAAAACGTATATAACAAATGAAAACGTATAAAAACGTAAGTAAGACGGACGAAAACATATAAAAACGGATGAAAAACGTATAAAAACAGACTATGAAACAACAAATCGGGTTTAACCATGTAACTAACCACTTAAAAGTTAAAACACATTGAAATCTCCAGTATATCCATGAAACTATATTATGCAGTCATCAAGCATATGCCAAATTTGAGGGTCATTAAGCGAGCTATCATTCGATAAGGCCGTTGTTTCCTCATCTATAACGGTTTCACGCAGAGCTAACTCCTGTTACTTCAGCAAGAGTTGCTTCCGCAAAAGCTACAATATTTCCATTCTTTTTTATGTTATGAGATCCTTTCTTGTTAGATAAATAAAATTTTCAGCTTAGTCTTTTTTTGTTGTTGTTTCATAATCTTGTTATATATCAAGCGTTTCATCTTTACGGTCTTATTAGTTAAAGAATTATTATGTTTTTCTTTTGACTTAATGTAGTAAATATCTTCTTATATATAGTACTTATTTAAAGCATTTATAAAGTTGTCTTGCATCCAAAACGTGATTGTCGAATATTGATAAAAAATAAGAGTAATTTTACAATTAGGGCCCGTTTGGTTGGTGGGTTTTGGATTTGTATTTGGTGTTGATGGTAAAAAAAAGTTGTTTGGTATGTCAATGTGGACTCCAAAATTGATAATGAGTCCAAATATTTGATGTTGTATAAAAAAGTAGGCAAGTTGATGAGGTTTTAATAAATATGTGAGGCAACTTTTCCTTGAATCCATCTCTCTCTTTTTCAAATCTAATAAAATAATAAATTTAATTATTAATTTCTTCACTTGCCATTCAATATATATATATATATATATATATATATATATATATATATAGAGGGACTTTATTTTCAGAACCCTTCTTAACCGCGAGAACTGCGAGAACTCCTCTAAACCAATAAGATTTTTTTAAATATTAAGAATTATTATTAATCCATAAGGGTATTATAGTAAAATACAATTTTTATATTCTTTTTAAGTTTTTTTTAATTTAAATACTGATTTTGTATATTATTATTATTATTATTATTATTTTATTTATTTATTTATTTTTTGCGTTGTTTCAGAATATTATATGTGCATACATGTTTTTTTAAAAGACGAGGTGCATGTATGTTTCATGGTTTCGGAATGTTAGAGGTGCATACGTGTTTTTTTTTTTTTTTTTTAAATGAGGTGCATGTATGTTTCTATTGTACAATTCTTTAGATATTTATACCACCAAACAAATATTTTTCGGCGTACAACTAGCCACTATTCTTTTTGAAGTTTGATACAAAAATTAAAGAATATAAACCTATATAAAAAACAAGATTTATATACATATACGTTACACTTCATTTGATTCGATTACGAGTACAAAAAATACATATGCAATAATTGTTTCTTCTCAAAGCTACAAATTGTCTTCAAGCATATATTGTGCATCCACTTGTTAGTCTTCAATGCTATTATCATCTTCATCTGAAACAAGCACACACAAATATAACTAAACAACACACAAATATTATACTTGAAACACATGTGCACGTTTCACTAAACATGTATGCACCATTCCTAGAAACATGTATGTACCATTCTTAAAACATGTATGCACATCATTTTATATTATCTTTGATTTTATATGAACAATAAAACACATATGCACACCATTTTTATTGATTTTTTTTTTACATAAACATGTATGCACCATTCCTTAAAACTATTTTTTCTCATTTAATAAACAAAATAGATATTGTTTACCAACACATGCCTAGTTTACTATCAAGCACAAGATAGACAAAATAACATACATTGGACATAGTTGCTACATATTTTTTACGCATACAGCCGCATGATTTTTGTGTTTGTTTTGCGGATCTCCACCCGACGACCATTCTTAAAAAATACAATGAAACAAATTTATGACGTATCACTTCCAAATAACAAAAACTAGAATAGACGAAGATTGATCCATGGTTTCTTTATTTTTTTAAAGCAAAAAAGTAAAATAAATATAACAATTAGATGGAATGTTCGAGTACACAAATGTAAACATATATCTCATTCTCGTTTACTTCAAAGAAGTAATATAAAATAGTGGAACATATCTTGATTTTGTTTAATTGTAATATAAGACAGATTGAGACTCGTATCGTTATATACATTTATTAAACAATTCCAAAATCCATTCATAATTAAAAAGCACATACCGCATTTTTTTCCCAGCCGCAATTTTATCATCATCAACCATGTTTTTGTAACCCCAAAATCGTCTTCCAAATTCCATAATGTTCATACCATAACAGATCTGCACTCGAATGCTTTACGATTAGTGTGACGGAGAGGATCTTGTTTAACAAAATAAAAAACCTAGTAACCCTTAAAACGTATTTAGAGGGACGGCGGCGCTGAAGGGCAGATCTGATGGAGGTTTTAGGGTTAAGTGAGGGAGGGAGAGGGGTAGATCTGATGAATGTAGATATGTCAGTTTTGTTTTGATGGGTTTATACTTTTTAGCAATTTTTTAGGATGGTTACATAATACCTAAATTGCCCTTTCAGTTTTACAAATGATAGTCTAATCTTTCAATGAATTACATAAATGGCACATTCATTTTTGACCATTGATCAATTAATCTAATGGCTAAAAAGTGGTTCTCGCAGTTCTCGCATTTAAAGTGGGTTCTGAAAATAAAGTTTCACTATATATATATATATATATAGAGTCCAGTTCTAGAGAAAAGTACAATTAGATAGAAAAGTGAGAAAAAAAGTTACAGAGTAGATTTTGATAACAATCAAAATTTTTTGGGTAAATTTTGAAACAATAAAAACAAAATACGGAGTAGCTAAACACCATCAGATACAAACATATACATCAGCCCCTATTCAAAACACACAATACTCAGTCTAACACACAGTCATAATTCCTCTCCCTCACCATCTCCATCGCCACCACCATATAGCCACCGCACCGCCGCCAATCAACATCTCATTTTACTCATAACAAAGAACACACACTTTGATCATTCAATCCCAATAAAAAACCAATCGATATTCCAATAGAAAACCATCTTCCGATCAAAATCTGATCAAATTACTCATAAAAGCTTTGATTTTTGTAGCTGATTAACATAAATATGGAGAAAAAGAAGTCTCCAAATCGTAAGTGCCCTAATTTTTCTATTTAGTTTATCATTTTTATTGATTTAAAGATGATATAATTATCTATTTTCATTTTCAGCAAGTCGGATAAGTCCACGAACAGTTAATAAGAGGCTTCTAATCAAACAAGAAAAGTCAGATAACTGTAAGTTTTAAATTTTTTATTTTTATGTTATTTTAGTGCATCAGAATATAATATTTAGTGTATGTGTGTAAATATTATTAAATAGTAACTTTCTGAATAAATTTACATTTATTGAATCATATTTGAATCTGTTATTTTAGTGCATTTGTGTAATAATTGAAATTGCATAAACATCAATAACTGAAAATGCATAAACATCATTCAAAAATAGTACATATACAACATACATGTATACGGAATCTGTTTGAAGGACAAGAGTATCAGGATTATTTTCTCTAATATTTTTAGTGCGTCGTTGAACATATTAGAGCATCAGTGAGTATGAGTATGATTACGACACTAGTGAGTATGATTAGTGCATCATCAAACATATTAAGTCATCAAGTTAATATGTTAGTGCATCTGTTTGTATTTTAGTGCATCGGCATACCTTGGGCATATGTTTGTATGTTAGTGCATCGTTGAACATATTAGAGCATCAGTGAGTATGATTAGAGCATCAATGGTTATAATCAGTAAATCAATGAACATATTAAGGAATGAGTATGTGTATTAGTGTATCCGTGTGTATGTTAAGTGCACCGCTGTTCATAGTAGGGCATCCGTATGTATGTTTAGTGCATCGTTAGAAATACTTGGGCATCCATTTTGTTTAGTGCATCAACTGACATAATTTTATAGATTCAGATGTCAAACAATAGTAAGTGTATAATTATTAATTGTTTAACTTTTATGTTATTTTGTACATCATTATGTATATTATATCAAAATTAGTAATATTGTAAACATGTGTAAAATTGGGGCATCTGTATAGATTCACAATTGTGTTTATAAAATGACATTTAAGTGAATCTGTGCAAACTAATATGTTACGACATTAGTTGGCTTAAATTAATGCATCCTGATTATACATTAAGTAACTTGTGTAGATTTTAAAGCATTAGGGACTCATGATATAGCATCTATCTGTATGATTAGAGCGTCGCATGACACATTAAGGCATCCAAAGTGTATGATTAGAGCATCACGTTACAAGTTAGGACACCCAGTGTGTATGATTGGAGCATCGCTCGACATGAAACAAATTTGACAAAAAAAAGTTAAAAATGAAGGCATGTGCTTGTTTGATTAGTGCATCAAAAAATGTATTACGGCATCTATTACTATGATAAGTGCATCATACTATAAGTAAGGGCATCTCTTTGTTTGATTAGTGCATAAAAAAATGTACTACGATATCTCTTAGTATAATAAGAGCATTATGTTATAAGATAGGGCATATGCTTGTATTTTAGTGCATCGTTGAAAATACTTAGGCATCTGTTTATATGTTTAGTACATCGATGGACATATTAGGGTATCAATATGTATGATTAATAGTGCATCGATGAACATATTAGAGCATCAAGGAGTGAGATTAGTGCATCGTCAAACATTTTAAGGCATCAATGAACATATTAAGGCATCAATGAGTAAGATTAGTGCATCGATGAACATATTAGGGCATCTATTAGTATATTTAGTTCTTGTACTTAACTATACAACATGGCCATTTAATTTAGCGCTCATATGTTTTTTTTTTTTTTTTATCTTTCTACTTTTGATGCTAGGAATGGGATGCCTTGGTGTTATCTGATCATTAGGTTGTTCATATTTTGAATCTGTAAGATATAACTTATCACATACACATCAAAACCATAACACAAAGTAGCATATAGATGGAATTCTAGAGAGAGAAAGTTAGAGGTTTAGGGAACTTAGTGAGAGAAAGTGAAAGATATTATTATGAGCTCCAACTCTCTACCTTGGGAGGTAGAGAGTATTTATAGTCTTACATAAATCGCCACACTACGGGCTGTGGATCAGGCATACAGTGGGTAAAGACCCGTCCGTCCTCCACGGTGTTACTTAACTAAATACTACTTAACTTAAATGAACTACGACTACGAGCTTTCTAACGATTACATATACTTGAGGTGACCGACTCTTTAATACCGGGAATTTCTAATTCCTAACAATCTCCCCCTAAGGGAGGTCACCTCAATCATGTACCAACATTACATAGAATACATATAGATATTACAGTAACAATTGATCTTGCATTCTTGATGTAGTCCTTTGCTCTTAAGCTCGTAGTCATTGATTCTTCACATTGCATGTTTGGTTATTCCAAGTGGAGGTCTTTTACTGATCCACGTGATGATAAGTTTGAGCCATCTTTTGAGATCATCAGCTATAAAAAATCTCTAAGACATCCTTTGTGGTGTTGTGACTTTAGGACCGACATGCTCACATTCTGGATCATGAAATCTTCACATCAGAGTAGCGGAAGCTTTTGTTGAATCATGATATTGGCAGCAGCGTAGCAGAGGCATGGAGTGAAAATATCAGAGTCATTGATGCACTAATCATGATTTCTTTTGAGTTGAATGTGTTAAGTGAGCATGCGGCTATGGATTGACCGCTTCATTCTGATCAGCTGCAAACGTAGGGCGTACCTGCATACAACAGTTAGCAATAAATCGCACGAAAGTGTCTTTGATCACTTTCGTTGAATTGAGGTACACGGCCCACGGTTCCCCGTTGATCAGTATAAGTACTGCCTGTGATCAGGTATAATTCCGAAGAATTTCCTTGACAGGGTTTCGCAGCTGCTCTAGCTGTTCTCAAACCGGAACATCTCAAAGAAGACAACACGGAGTGAGTGAACCAGCGAATTTTAAGTCCACTGATTGATGAAAAGAGATTTGAAAAACAATCTTGTATTGCTCAATGGAAATTGTTTTAGCAATACAACGAAGGTTTTATTGAAAGTCAATTATCAATCATAAAACACCCTTTTGATTTGAAAAATGAGTACACGGTCGATGCGCTAAAGAAAAAGATTGTTAAGCACAAAGACCGGTTTTTCAAAGGTATCCGTCAATCCCTAACCTGAACCAGGATTGATTCAAGAGATTGAATCGCCCCATTGTTTCTGTTCAGTTGTCACATGGTTGATCCATAAAATAGATCTCACATGCCACCTACCAGGAGCTTGTTTGATGTTGGCTCCAGAAGGCTTTCCATCTTCATTGTGAGTGTGTAAACACATCACTCAGATGTTCTGGCAATACCACAAGGATAATGCGTAGGACTCAAGATATAATCTCTCTTTCCACATTGTGTGAAACAGAGAGTCTTCATTGAAAGTGTCCTAATGAGATTTATTGATGATCTCGTGGCTCTAGACTCAATTTGTGCATATTTGGATCCTGTGCCGGAGACTAGGGAGAGGGTCTCCTACTTCAATATCAACAATCTCTAAGAGAAAGTCGATAGATTATGTCGGTTCCCCGTGAGAATGAAACAAGCCCTTTTAAGAGGAACTTGAGTGGCTTGGGAAGTTTAGTGCAGTGCGTCACTGGGTCCATGACGTCTTGTCTTCAATACCGATGTTACCATCAGTAGCATATGAATTGAACCCGGTTTCTGCCCTAAGGTTGAATAAATGGAGGGCTATTTGTTTTCACCCTATTCTCATTCAATTCTTTTTAATTCTTCAACCCCTTCAGTGCTTACCGAGACTTCATAACTAGAACCTTGTTGGGTTTATTCCAGTACTAGTTCAGTCTTAGTCCGCACTCTTCCCATATCTCATTTTTCTCCTTTTATCATCATACCTAAGGACTTCTATACTAACTAGTGGATTGTCCCTGGGTAGATCCCTCCGGTTCTGGCGGATCATGGGAACCAATACCTAACCTTATCATCCTTATATCACCGTACATAAGGTAAAGTTGGTCGGTCTATTTGGTATTGTTCATCTGCCATTGGATCCAATTGAAAACCATTTGAAAATCAATTCAGATACTTGTGATAATTTATCAAAGCATTTTGTACCTGAATTGTTTTTGATATTTTTAGAACGAGAACTCCCCCTCAACATGTGCATCAAGTATTTGAAAATGTTTTGCACACGGAGGCAAGAGAAAGAATTAACTTCTTTGATTATCATTTTCTAAAAGATATCAACATCACTTCCCACATCAAATCAAGTAGATATAGCATTTCCGGGAAGGATGAGGTTTCCATAAATTTGCTCCCCCTCAATATGTGTCTCGAGGTTTGAAAAGAGTTTTGCACATACTAGAGGGAACCTGCACATTGGGATAAATGATCACGTTTCAAATCAAAGGTTTAAAATAGATGCTCCCCCTCAACATGTGCATTGAAAAAATTGAAATCGTTTGTCACATGTGGGAAGGACAGCATGTACATCCTTATAAAACCATTTATCGAATTATCAGTTTAAATCCAATTTAAATCACACATTCTCCCCCGATCACAATTATCAAATCATTTGAGATTTGTGATCTCTTATTGATTTAAATTGATTTTGAAAGCTTTTAAGGGGAATTGTGACTTGATTATGAAAGCGTTTTTACTGATAAGGATCGGATTTTAAGACTTTAAACTCCATTGATAAAAACATGCATGTACATCTTTTGAAAACAATTTAATGCCAAATAACTTTTTAATTTAATTGAAATCATTCTCCCCCTCAATCAATGACATAGGTTGTTGATTGAGAGATAGAGATTTTGACAAATAAGTCCTGATGATTATCAAAAATAGAGATCGAGTTATTTTTCAAAGCATTTAGTTTTCAGCAGATAAATATTTATAGAATCAGAGCATGGAATTTAGAAAACATGATAAAACATGGCTCTGTTCTTACTTTAAAAACCGGGTTATTGCCTGAAAATGACAATAAACCATTTTCTCTTTCTCCCAAAAAAATATTTCTTGATTTTTTAAATTATTATTTTTTTTTTTTTTTTTTTTTTTTTTTTTTTTTTTTTTTTTTTTTAAGAATTCGAACAACATCTAAAGTCCCGTGTCATTCTTTGAATGACATCACAAAGACCGTAGATATAATCGAACCGAGAAAAACATGACAAAATGACAATATTTTTTTTTTAAAGATTTTTCGAATTTTTTTTCAAATTTTTATGGATTTTGAAGGTTTTATATTTTTCTATTTGATTTTTGAAGGTTTTATAATTTTATATTTTGTTTTTCGAATAAATATTTACAAGAGATAGATGAAGATAGACCTTTACTCCTCGTCTTCCTCCTGAAGACGTTTGAGAGTTTCTGGTTGAAGGCTTTTCAAGCCAAGACGTGGAAGAATGAACTCAAAACGTTCTCTTGGAAGAGCTTTGGTGAAGATGTCCGCTAACTGATATTCAGATCTCACAAAATATAGTTCCACCACACCTTCCACTTGTTCCCTGATGAAATGATGTCGAATGTCGATATGCTTAGCTCTTGAGTGTTGAACGTTGTTGCATGAGAGAGTAATAGCACTTTTATTATCACAGTACAGAGGGATTTTGTTGAATTCAAAGCCATAGTCAGATAATTGAGATCTCATCCATAAGATTTGAGCATAACAAGATGACATGGCTATGTATTCAGCCTCTGTAGAGGAAATAGAAGTACTCATTTGCTTCTTTGAAGACCAGCTTACAAGCTTATCACCCAAAAACTGAGCACCTCCAGATGTACTTCGACGTGTATCTTGACAACCTGCATGATCAGCATCTGCATAGGCCGTTAGTGACATACCGGTGTCCTTCGGGTACCATAGTCCCATATTGATGGTTCCTTGGAGATACCGAAAGACCCGTTTAACTGCTTCAAGGTGCTTTTTAGTAGGCTTAGCCTGGTATCTAGCACACATGCAAACAGCGAACAAGATGTCTGGTCTACTGGCTGTGAGATACATCAGGGATCCAATCATACTATGATATTTCGTTTGGTCAATCATGATCCCTGAGTGGTCCTCATCTAGTTTGGTTCGATCAATCATGGGGGTGTCAACAGGGTCACTTGAATCAAATCCAAATTTCTTTAAGATCTCAGTTGCATATTTAGATTGATTTATGAAAATGCCTCCGGGACTTTGTGAAATTTGTAATCCCAAGAAAAATGACATTTGTCCCATCATTGACATTTGAAATTTTGAACTCATTTCATTTGAAAAACGATCACATTCCATTGGGTCAGTCGAGGCAAAGATAATATCATCAACATAAATTTGAACATGAGTTAAATGTTTGCCTAACTTCCTGGTGAACAATGTAGGATCAACTGCTCCTTTGCTGAATCCGGTTGATAGAAGAAACTTTGACAGTGTATCATACCATGCCCTTGGAGCTTGCTTTAAACCGTAAAGAGCCTTCTTCAAACGATAAACGTGAGTAGGATGCTCTTGATTCACAAAACCTTCAGGTTGGCTGACGTAGACGACTTCTTTAAGATCTCCGTTCAGAAATGCCGTCTTTACATCCATCTGATATACTACCATGTTCTTACTTGCAGCATTAGCCAGAAAGATTCTGATTGCCTCGATTCGAGCAACAGGAGCAAACGATTCTTCAAAGTCTATACCCTCTTCTTGACGGTATCCTTTAGCAACTAATCGAGCCTTGTTCTTCAACACATCACCATGCTCATCAAGTTTTACTTTGAAGATCCATTTGAGAGCTATAATCATAGCACAGTCTGGAGCAGGTACTAACTCCCATACATCAAGACGATCAAACTCATGAATTTCATCTTGCATGGCATTGAACCAGCTATCTTCATTCATGGCAATTTTAACATCTTTTGGTTCGATCTTAGATAGTACGGAGTTGAAGAAGCACCATAAGGCATCGGTTGCGAGTTGTTTCCGGGTTGATACAGGACGAGAGGGATTTCCAATGATGTTGTCTAAGGGGTGATCGTGAGTCCATTTTCTGAGGTGTTCATGTGGCATTTGTTGAGGAACTGAGGTAGCTGAGTCGATGTCTCCTAAAGAAGATGGTTCTGATGATGAATCAGGAGTAGCAAATATGTTTTCAAATGGAGCATCCTCAGGAGTAGCAAAGGGATTAACTTCATCATTGATGCCAGACACATTTCCATGATGTACATTTGAAGAGTGATGATTTGTTGATGAGACTGACGGATCAGTAGTAGGTGCTTCTTGACTTAAAGATATTGAGACTGAAGGATTGACTTCATTCACAGGAATATGAGCATCCTTCGTTGCAGGAATCATCACCTCATTCGTATTTGAATCATACAGTTCATCAAACATAGGATCAAACAATTTCTTTACATCATCTTCAGATGGAGGTACATATGGAGTTTCTTGAGTAGAGTTTGGAACAAGAGATGAACCAATGGGACTGTCTTGAAGAGCGGGTCCTGAGCTGGAGTGTCCAGGAGCCATTTGACCGGTCAGCTCATCAAACGTAACGTGAATTGTTTCCATGATATTTCGGGTTCTTTTGTTGTAGATTCGGTATCCCTTTTTGTTTGGTGCGTATCCTACAAATACTCCAATGTCAGCTTTAGCCCTAAGTTTCCCTAAGTCTTGACCCTCATTAGTTGGATAGCACAATGCACCAAACACACGAAGGAAAGAGAGATTAGGTTTTCTGTTGTGGACAAGTTCATATGGAGTTTTTCCATGTACAGTGTGGATTAGGGAACGATTTTGTGTATAGCATGCAGTGGCGATTGCTTCAGCCCAGAGAAACATTGGAACCTTTGAGTAAATCAACATAGTTCTAGCGGCTTCAACCAGAGTCCGATTTCGTCTTTCAACTACACCGTTCTGTTGAGGAGTTCGTGGAACACTTCTTTGATGACTGATTCCAACGCTTTCATAGAATTCATTAAGTTGTTTGTTGACAAACTCAGTTCCATTGTCTGTTCTGACAATTCT
Source organism: Chrysanthemum seticuspe (assembly GCA_019973895.1). Classification (NCBI taxonomy): domain Eukaryota; kingdom Viridiplantae; phylum Streptophyta; class Magnoliopsida; order Asterales; family Asteraceae; genus Chrysanthemum; species Chrysanthemum seticuspe. The sequence continues at coordinate 268,882,967 of BPTQ01000004.1, forward strand.
GACGGTTTTGTTAAGTCGAACCTGCAGCTGTTTGATGAGTTTGATGATGATATCAGGAGTTTCATCCTTTGTCCTTAAGAACTTGACCCAGGTGAATCTAGAGTAATCATCAACCACAACTAACACATATTTCTTCCCAAAGATATTCTGTACCCTCATTGGTCCACATAAGTCCATATGAATCATATGAAGAACTTCTGTGACAGAGTTAGTAGGTTTGGGTTTATGGGCATATTTCTTGCTTTTTCCCAATTGACATGCTGAACAAAGATGATCCTTTTCATACTTTAGTCTAGGTAAACCTACAACTAAGTCCTTTCTGGAGAGATCGTTGATGGTGCCGAAGTTCAAGTGATTGAGACGACGATGCCATAACCATGACTTTGTTTTTGAAGCTTTTGATAGCAAGCAAATTGGAGAAGCCCTCATCATGTCATCGATAGAGATGGTGTAAAGATTTGACCCACGAGTTCCTTTTAGCAGATCCATACCATTAAGATCTCTAACAAAGCAGGTATGTTTTCTGAAGGCAACTTCTAGATCAGAGTCACAGAATTGACCAACAGAGAACAGATTATGACCCAAACCTTCAACATAGTAAACTCTAGAGATGACACTATCACCAACAACATAATCTCCATAACCCATAATAGCACCGAAATGATCATTACCAAATCTAACAGTCCCGATGAATTTGCTCACGAAGTTCATGAGCCGCGACCGGTCTCCAGTCATATGCTTGGAACAGCCTGAGTCCAGGTACCACAGAACGATTTGAACGATCTGCAGTTGAACACAGACAAGAATGGATAACTGGATAATTGGGATCCCCATGCAAGAATGGGTTCCATTTGGTTAGTAACAATGTTTGGAACACCCACATCAGAAATAGAAGCATTCATATCAGAAAGCGAGGCAATGGAATCGTTGTGAATAGATGCAGTGCTAGTGTCAGTATTAGCCCTGTTCACAGTGTGTTCACTTCTTAAGGGAATAGTTCTACCAGTAGGCATCCATTTTCTAGTGGGCATTATCGGATTAGTCTTAAGACCAACAGGTGTCCAATAAAAGCCTATTTTAATGAATGTTCTTCCTGTGGGTTTCCACTGTTTTCTAACTTTCTTTCGTTTTTGCCTTTTAGCCTTCTTAGCATGAATTTTAGCATTAGCAATATTAACTGGACAATTAACATCATTAGGCAGAACAGTAACACCACATTCATGATTAGAAACAGAATTCAAGCAGACATCATTACAAGGTTTGCAAATAGTATCGGAATTCGAATTAATTACAGTACGCCTATGGCTAATACTAGAATCAACACGATTCGTTTTATTCAATTCAAGCTTAAAGTTCCTAGATTGTTCTTCTACTCTCTTCCAGTGCACATTCTTAACTTGAGAGGTCCTATCATTCCTTGTATTGTCTTGAGACTTTGACCTGCTCCGTTTAATGTCACTGATTACTCCTGTAGAGGGAATGGGAACATTAGTTGGTTTAACTACTCTTTGCATCACCTGTTTAGATGTACTGGGGTCTGAACTACATGCAGGTGTACTTAGGTTCACTTTCATAAAACTAGAGGCACTGTGATTTGTACTCCTAGAAGGCACACTTGAGTTCTCTTTCTTAGCATTGACAGATCTGGAATCTGAATTGTTTAAAGGCACACTACGGTTCACTTTCAAAACATTGGGAATCGAATGCACATCATACTTAGCTTTAGGCATTGAGCATGGAATCAAAGGATTAACTCTCTCACCTAATGACTTTGGGCATATTGTGATCAAGCATTCTAAGATTTCTTGAGATCGTTTGGCATATAAGCAAGCATGTCCAATTGCATTATCATGAGGTTTCTCTAGCTTATCCTCTTCAACAATCTCACGCAGACATTCTAGGCAATCCTTAAGGGATGAGAAGTATGTTTGAATGGCAAGTTTGTTGTTCCTTAGATGAGGAGGGACATATGTCACAGATAAAGCATATTTATTACTTGTTGGAACCTTAGATACAACATTCTCCCCATTGGTCATTGGCATTTTCCCTTTTACCTGACTCTTCAGATTCTCAATTTCCTTTTGCAATGACGCTATTTGATTGTTATTTTTGTTACGAGTGACTTTAATTGATTCAAATAACTCATTGAAATGACGTTTAACCTTTTCATTTTCTTCTAGAAAACTTTCATTTTCCTTTTGTAAAGCATTTACTAAGTTTTGAAGATGAAACGTTTGAGAATTCTGAGAATCTAAAGGAGGAGGCATTTGGGAACCTGTCATATTGTTCGTTTGACCTTTTAACTGAGAGATCTGGGCTTTCAACTTTCTGATCGTGTTGCACTGAGCTTGAATCTGTTCATCACGTTTGTTAATTTGAAAAACTGCATCAAACTCTGGAGCATCTGAAGATGTCTTGACATTTGAAGTTTTGACATTTTCTTTGAGATGTTGATATTTTAGTTGTAAATTAAAATACTCAACTTCTAGTTTGGAAAAATGTTTAACTAAAGTGTCGTGATCATCCAGTTCAATTTTCTCGTTTAGTTTAGAATTAGTTTTTTCAAGCTCAATGACACGATCATGGGAGACTTTCAGGGCAACAGATAGTTCATGAAATTTGGAAGCATTAATAGAGCAATTTGAAGCAGTAAAAAAGATATCTTGAGCAACATATTCAGTAATAAGAGTCTCATTTAATGTATGCAAGTTCTTCCTCTCAATCTCATTATATTTTAGTGCACGCTCATAATCACTAACTTCAGCTACCATTGCATTAAATTCCTTTTCCATTCCCTTGATATCAGTTTCTATTCCCTTTTTAAGACTCTCAAAGTGATCTTTCAGAAGTTTAAAGAAAGGCACGACCTCAGTTAAATAACATTCTTTCATTTGTTCAAAACCCCTTTCTCCTTCAGTTATACCAGTGGGTGTGATCCTTTTCTTGCAAGTTTTCTCAAAATCAACAAATAGTTGAAATATAACGTATTGGCTAATTAATGTCTTGCTTTTAGTGGCAATTGTTCTAGGTACAAGATGCATTGGTGTATTAGGAGGATACACAGTTGCTCTAGGCATTTTCCGAAGGGGAGGGTTTGTTTCTGCAATATTTTCAGCTTTCTGCTTATCTAAATCCATTTTCCAGAAGACTTGTTCGGGAGTCAACAATGTCTGAGTCTTAAACTTGTTCAAGGAAATCCAGTTTTCCTTCTTGTAGTCATGGGGAGTGATAATTACTTTCTTCTCTTTGCATTTAGGATAATTTAGTTTTTTATTCATCTTCTCCCTAGTGATTTCATCTAATTTCTTATCTTCATCTGTGCACTCAAAGCAACTAGGTTTTTGTCTAGGTTTAAGGATCTCATTGCCATCATAGATCACACTTTGAGCTGCTTTTGCTATCTTTCCGTACTCAGGGTTGGGTTTATCTATAATGGGAACACTATGCTTATCGCTTAGAACTCGATGTTTGGTGACCATGTGAGCAGTCTGAATGGTGTTTCCTTGTATGTACAACTTGTTTTCAAGTTTGTTTTTCAAAGTTTTCAGATTAGAAAAATCTCTCAAGAGTTTTGATTCCGTTGCATTAAATTCTTGCTTAAGCATTTTCACATTTTCTTGAAGTTCTTGTTTTTGTTTAGCTGTTTTAGAAAGTTTTTCTTGCAAGGAATTTAATTCTTGTTTCAATACTTCTTCTCTAAACTTACTTTTTCTAATTACTGTACTCACTTGGACATCCATTTCCTGCTCACGAGTGGTCAACTCAAATTTTGCACGTTGTTCGTAAATAGCAACACGTTCCTTATAGGCATTTAGTTCAGAAATTATGGAATCATCAGGAGCACATGCAGTGTATTCATCAAAGACATAGTCATTGTTGACTGCAGAAGATGCATCACTTGGTACAACTTCACTTTCACTTTGTTTCACGTATTGATCGTATGGGACAATATTGTTATTACCCATATTTTCAACATTTGATTCAATAGTTTCAGTTGATTGTACTTTGTCATGCATCTGTTGCACATCAGCATCATCGTATAGTTTTAATACCTCTGAGATGAGTTTGTCCTTGGATGGGCCAGCTTGTGGTGAAGAAGAGATCTTGGGAGAAACCATTGGGGAGATGCTAGCCATAAAGATTGTGTGTGCAGTAGGTCCATCATCTACATCAGAGTCGTATGCATCACAGTCAGCGACTTGAAAGGCGTTCTGATGATTGTGACCTATCTCCTGAATAGGCTGCTCATCCACATCTGCATCATAGGTCTTGGCATTGCCCTCAGCAAGAAACAGCAATTCCTCTTCATCCAACGCAGCACCATTGTCCTGAGCTTGTGCCAGCAACATCTTATCTCTGAAGTAATCAGCATTCTGTGGACGCTTTGGAGATGTGCAGTTCCTTGCAATGTGTCCCTCACCACCACAGTTATAGCATTTGATCGGCTTAGCTTGACCTTGGTTACCATTCCTTCCTCGATTCTGATTGCCCACATAGCCTCTACCAGCACCACCCCTTCCCTGATCATACTGTCTTTCCTGAACTGGTTGCACCACGATCCTTCCATCTTTAACAGTAGCTTGATTGTGTGGGTTAGATGCTGTTCTGAGGTTGTTGTTGGTTTGTGGGAGAGAATTCATGTTTTGGCTAATCAGAAGAGCTAGTTGATTAATGAAGCTTCCCACGTGTGCATCAGCATCAGCTTGTTTGTACATAGGATCAGGAATGAGTTTGTGATTACCATTACCCAAGGGTATGACTTGTGAAGCTTTGGTTGTGATTCCGATGTTTGAGTAGAAGGCAGTTGAATCATTAGACGAGCTTGTCTCTCCCGGGTTAGTTTTGAACTGATTGAGAATCAATTTTTCAAACATAGCATGTCTCTCATTCTGAAGGAGGAAGGCATAGAGTTGCTCATAGTTTGTGTTCTTCAATCCTTTAGTAAGCTTCACAGCGGTAACAAACTTGTGCCATTCGGGATTCATGTTGTTCACAAATTTTGAATTCAACTGAATGTTAGGCATAGTCATTCTGATGTTCCTCATGTCATTAACTAACTTATGAAATCTCACATAGTACTCATAGACATTCTCATCTGGTTTCATCTTGAAGTGTTCAAATTCGTCATAGAGTTGGGATTCTCTGTCTTCCATAGTTAATTCTGATCCTGAGAGAAGCATCTTGACATTATCCCATACTGCCTTTGCATCGGTGTTGTGATTGATCAGCTTGTAGATGTCTTTAGGAAGACCTTGAAGAACAATGTTAGAAGCCCTGATATCTGCATCGAATCTCTTTTTCTCCTTATCATCAAGCTCATCATACATTTTAGGTCTGTCCATTCCGTAAATAGGAGTTCCATCATCATTAGTATCAAGTATATCTCTAGTCGTCTCAACTCGATACGGTCCTTCATCAATTGATTTGAGAATGTTGACACCATTTTCTTTTCCAAGGCAGTACAGTCTGATTCGTTGAGCCCAAGAATCGTAGTCAGTTCTGTCAAGCATGGGTGGACGAGTATCTGAGCCAGCTGCTTGAACATCCTCGGCGACAGTGGAGATGACAGTAGGAACGTTGGTAGACATGTTAACAGATTATACGGGATTTTATAACTCTATGATTAAACCGGGAAATAGATTCTTTCACGGGATTTTACTAAATCAAGAGAAAACCGTAAACAATCACTCAAGTCGCTAGATGATAATGCACTAAGTCGCTAGAGACAAATGCACTAAGTCGCTACCAATTAATTCGCTAGAAAGCCAAGTCGCTAGAAACCCAAGTCGCTAACAGAAAAGTAAGTCGCTAAGTAGTAACTCGCTACAGACCAAGTCGCTAACCAAATTTTGGCAGCAATTCGCTACACAAGTCGCTAGAAACACAAGTCGCTAAAGAGCAACTCGCTACTGACCAAGTCGCTACCACAAGTCGCTACCCGTAGTGGAGAGTCCACTACTTGTACTTTAACTCGCTAGATCTAACTCGCTAGCTTTAACACTGTAAGTCGCTACAAAACTGTGAAGCAAGTCGCTACCAAGAAAATAGTCCGAGAGCTAAGTCGCTAGCTTGAAAAACCAAATACACTTCACTTTTCAATCCAAAAACAACCCAACCAAGATGATTCAAGCTTACCAAATGAAAACCTAAACACTTTTGATGAATCTAAACATAAAAGTACCAACAAAATTCAAACTTTAACACAAGAAATCAACCAAATGGTGCAAAAACCACTAAACTTTTTCAAACTCAAAAACCACCTAAAAACCACTATAAATCCAAAGATGTGCAAGATATGATCTAACCATGGCTCTTGATACCAATTGTAAGATATAACTTATCACATACACATCAAAACCATAACACAAAGTAGCATATAGATGGAATTCTAGAGAGAGAAAGTTAGAGGTTTAGAGAACTTAGTGAGAGAAAGTGAAAGATATTATTATGAGCTCCAACTCTCTACCTTGGGAGGTAGAGAGTATTTATAGTCTTACATAAATCGCCACACTACGGGCTGTGGATCAGGCATACAGTGGGTAAAGACCCGTCCGTCCTCCACGGTGTTACTTAACTAAATACTACTTAACTTAAATGAACTACGACTACGAGCTTTCTAACGATTACATATACTTGAGGTGACCGACTCTTTAATACTGGGAATTTCTAATTCCTAACAGAATCTTATGCTCTGTTCGAAGAGTCAAATTGTTAGCTTTTCAAAGGATCATGTTTATTTGGCAAGCCTCATATGTAGTTTGTTAATGTGTCTTTGAGGTCCTGAAATTAGGATGTTAAATATATCTCATAATAACACATCATGTTATTTCCAAAGTTCTAATTATTCTAGTCACTTCATGCTCACTTATTTATCGCTACTCTCTACAAGTATGTTTCTTTTTTATAAACTTAATCTCGAGTTGTTATGAAGTTGGATCTGTGTGATTATGCTAATTGTGTATCGATAAGCTATACTTTACAAACAATTCAAGGGCGTTTGGGATTGCGTTTTGGAGGAGATGATTTGGTTTTTAAAACGCGGACAGTTAAAAAAAATATGTATTTGGCAAACCATTTAAAATAGTGACAATCTGCTTTTTTCTTTGAGAGAAAAGACAGTGTTGCAAAAGCTTAATTTGTTTTAAAAACGCAATTCCATACACCCTAGTATTAGTTCAGTCGATAACGGAGGACTTACTTGAGAAAATTTATGACTAGATACAAGTTAGAGTAACATGAAATAGAGTTGTTATGAAGTTTAATTTGTTGTGTAGGTGTAATTGTAAACAAGTATGGTAAATGTGCATTAATGGCGTGCACTTTAAATCATTTAGATAGTGTTTTGGAGGTGATTATCTGATTGTTGTGTTTATGCAGAAATCACAAACAATCACTCGACAGTGTATTGTGTACGTAATTGAAAATATAAACATAACCAGATTGTTGGTTTTTAGTCTAGTCTTACCTTGTTAATATCAGGTTTCTGGTCTTCTAGTGTCCTTAGGTTTCTTCTTCCTTGTAGCGACATAAGTGGATCTTTTGCTGAGCAATTTGTGAGTTGGGATACAAAACAGACCCTTAGAGTTGCAAAAATGAAGAACAAAGGGATAGAGTATGAAAGTCTCATTTTTTTATGTAATATTATATACTCTCAAACTTAAAAATTATGTGAATTGCGTCTGTTATTACATTATGCCTGCCCTATATATATGGAGTTGGGGTAATTACTGATCATTGGTTATAGTATGATAAGTGTTTGATCCCGACAATACAAAGCATACGTAAAATTCAGTTGGCGGGGCATGTTTAGCTTTGTTTATTGCAAATTTAGGTCCCAAATGCAACGAAACCGAGCAAAGACTTGTTCTAATGTGTCTTCACTGTTGACAGTAAATTCTAATGTGTGCCATTTCTTGTTTCATTCAGTAGTATAAACAACGACAACTTAAGTGGGCCTATGCCGGATCTTATACAGAATTGGAGACAACTAACAAGATTGTAAGATCAATCTCAATTTGTAATATAATTTGGGGAATCAATATCATGTAGTTGGCGTACAATGAGACCATAATCTGCTTTCAGTTCGTCTTATTGATGCAATCTTTTTGCAGAGAGCTGATAGGGACGGGTTGCAGGGACCAATCCCTTCAAATATATCTCTTCTTGAGAAGTTAACTGAATTGTAAGTATGGAACCTTTTAAGGCTTTCTGATATGATAACCATTTTGTGCTAATATTAGTGATTTAATGGGTTGCCGTTAATAGCAAAAAGAAAGTAACAAGCTTTAATCTCCGCTAATTTGATTACCTACGATAACTATTTTAATTGATGGTTAGCCTAAATCAAATTTTTTGAAACTCCATGGGGTTTCTGACTTAGGAATTTTGGCTGCCAGAAATAGACATTGGAACAAAGTTTATTATCTTTTTATGCAATTAGCCTCCAGTTTATTAGTTCATGATGCTACCTTTTTTTTGCAGGAGGATTTGTGACTTAAGTGGACCAACTCAGGGATTTCCTGCATTGGATAAAGCCACAGGAATACTAAGAGTGTAAATAGTTCAGGTTTTAAATTTCACTGTGCATTTTACATCTAGTCCCATAATTTTATGTAAACCGTTTTCTCAAGTTCAGGTGCAACATTTCTGGACAAATACCTGCTTATATTTGGCAAAGAAGAGATCTTAAGTTTCTGTAAGTAATACCAACATCTGGTTTTGTATATTTGTATGCAACATGACCTTACGGAATTACTAACTAACTATGTTATCACTATTACCTTTAACAGTGCAACAATGTTTATCTTAGGAAGTGATTGAAGATGCAATTTATATGGCATTCGCATTTCATTAAGCTAGAGTTACCCAATTCCCGAAATACATCACTATAAATGCAATGGCTAATTGTTTTGATTACCTCTATAATCATTTAATGTTTCCATGTGTCAAACATATTATAAATAACAAATGTTATGGGTCAAAAATTGCAAGTTTAATGCATCTGTTTGGAAAGATTAGCGCATCCATTTGCATGCCCTTGATTTAGTAGAGTATACCGTCTAGTCATGCTATATTGCTATGTACTTAAATTAAGAATTGTTGCTTCATGTATGAGTTAACTGTGTGCGAAATTCAGTTCACTTCCTTGATTCATTTTTGTTTGTTCTAGTGTAGTTTTAGCAGTGGGTTTCACCTATAATAATTGGTTACCGAGCTGGTTTCACCTCTGAGTTTTGAACTTCAGTGAGGCGTTCTATCGACGTTCCAAACTAAGTAGTATTGTGTCAAAATTGAAACTAATGCTTAGTTATAGGGTGAATTCAATACTGCATAACCCGTTTGAAGTTGATCTAAATGGCTAATATATGATCTTGTTGCAGTAAGCAACTAATGCATCTGTTTGTATAATTAGTTCATTAAATAGAAGGTACAATATGGTGCTTACATTTGATTTTTTTTCTCAATGGGTTTAGGAAGAACCATCCAGGAGAGACAAGCCGAGAGGGCGTCATCATGGGTTGACTCAGCAAAAGAGGCAGGAGATCAAAGAAGCTTTTGAGCTATTTGATACATATGGGTCTGGTATGTTTATATTAAGACTTTGGTTTAGGGGTGTTCGGATGTACGTTTTTTTAAGTGGTTATGTGATATTGATAATAAGTTGTAATAAAAATAGGCCGTAAAAACAATGTTTGAATACGTTTATGTTGTTTGATGTTGTAATAGTTAGATTGCAGTCCATTCAGGTTCAAACCATGTGTCGAAGCCCACTTCATGGCAGACAAGATCTAGAGCTGAAGCCCACTTCAGGCATCTACTATTCAGATTGCTGGACAACAGGTCTTCATCGAAGCTGAACCCGATGGCCTTGCTTCAGGAAGGACTAATGTATGTGACCATAGAAATGTCCGTAACAAGCTAATCAAGTTTGAGTTGCTCTAGATAGACGCTACTCTTTTGGCTACCGTGTTTTTTGTTGTGAATGCAATGTTTGGAGTGAACTTTAGAGATGACGTTTTTGACGATCCAAACAGATTCAATTGGGTCGTTTAGTGCAACATTATGTATTGTCTTGTATATATGTTTCTTGATTTATTTCAAACTTTGTAATATGTACTCATGCTTCAGATACATTAAACATTCCATAATTGGTTTACATGCAAAAATATTTATTAAATGAATTGCTTGAATGCTATATATTATACGAAAGAAGTTAGTAAAAAACAAAGAAATAAGTGACTAAAAATTTACAAGAAGAAACCATGTTTACCCCCTGAAAAATAAATAAATTATCAAAAACGCCCCTGGACTTGGGAATAAAAAAAAAGAAGGGGAAGGAGGGACACTTGGCATCATCTAGTGGCTTCCCTCACTTTTCTCTTGAGATCAACTTTTTAAATGATCTCATCTCTATATATATATATATATATATATATATATATATATATATATATATATATATATATATATATATATATATATATTAATTTCTTCACTAATTATTTAAATAAACATTACAAATTAAATATAATATTTTCTCTTCTTCAAATCTAATAAAATAATAAATAATTTATTTTTTTCATTATGAAATATTTAATCAAGGAAAATCAAATGCTCACTAACTTAGCTCCATACAAATCGGGTAAAAACAGACTATGAAACAACAAATCGGGTAAAACCATGTAATTAACCACTTAAAAGTTATAAACGGTTGAAGAGAATATGCTCCCCTTTAACCAATCCAGCTGAGACATGTGGCAAGGCTGATACGCGTACAACACGCGTTCGGGGTCAAAGGAAACTTCATTTCCTTCGAACAAGTTTTTCAACCACCTAGGCAGTGAACCTAATCGTTGTAGTGTAGTATTAGGGTAAACCTCGGGATTGATATCGTTCTCTAGGAGGATAGGAATGTTAGTGAGAAATTACTATGCTAAGGTTGGGGTTGATGAAGATTATTTTTTTATCTTTTTTATATTTTTTAGAAAATTGAAAGGTACGAATCACGGGGTATTGGATTTGGGGGGGGTGATATTTCTACCGATTACTCTACTATTCTAATTATCTAATTAACTAAACTAAGGGGTAGTCTATGTCTAATTGATGTGTGCTCGTACGATGATTAAGAATGTGTTTACCTAGATACTATTACTCCCTAGTTATCTTTTATTGATGGTTGAATTGTCACGTCCTTATTCTTAACGCGTTGTGTCTTCTAAGGTCGTAGGGTATGTTTTTTTCCCTAACTCTTTGAGGATACCTTAAGGTTATTGCCTACAAAATCTCTAGGATTTATAAACTAACTCTAAGGTTATCTTTGGATTTTTAGCCTACAACAACTCTAGGCGATTATAAACTAATGTTCACAAAGATTACTCAAGCATTAAAAACACAACGATGGCCTATTGCAATCCTAAGCCAATTACAATTAAGATAAGAGACAACCAATCAATATTCAATAACTAGGTTTCATAGATCTAAGCAAACACACAAGTAAATTAGCCGGACATGGTAAACATGCAAGCATACACACATACAATCGAAGACATAATGAAATCAATGAAGTAAATTACTTATCTTGATGTAAAATAGGGTATGAGAACCCTAAGATACTGCCAAGACAAACCAAAATCGTTTTAGGGTTTTACTCCACAATTCTACCTCCTTAAAAGTCTGAAAATTCGAATTCTATATATAGAGTAACAACTGCAACGGCGCCACTCTTTAATTGTGACGCCGTCGGATAGCCGCCATTAGGGTTTCGTCTTGGCCAAGTCAACTTTGTGACGGTGTCAAGCTATGGTTGTGACGCCGTCGGCTTCATCTTCTGACGCCGTCTGAATCTGGATCTAGGCCGTCTGAGTTTGACGCCCTACTCTTTAAAGCCTGATGCCGTCAGGTACAAAATAGCAATTTCACTCTTGAGTCATCGCAATTAGAGGGACGGCGTCGCCCCTTATCTGTGACGCCGTCGGGTGCACTTCCAGCAACTTGAGTGTCTTGATCTTGACTTTAGCCATTTTCTTCATATATTCACGCCTTTTCGTCCAAATAAGCATCATTCCAGCATTTTGCCTTCAAGAGACCTAAAAAGTGAAAAGGAAAGAAATTAAGCAGTAACGGATATAAAAGTGGTCAATTAAGGGCTTACATGACCCCTCAAAAGTGTACCTTTTAAATCCTTATCAAATATCCCTACACTTGGTATTTGCTTGTCCTCAAGCAAATGTGCTTTTGCCCAATTAATTTATAAGTTATGGGGCATGAAGCATTGGTTTAGAACAATTCATAACAAGTATAAGCCCCGCAAAAGTCATAACAAGCACAGAAATTACATACTAGCACCTCACAAGTGGTGTTTGGATACTCTCATCTCTCAGGTGTATATTAAATATATCAAATTAGAAATGGAAGATAAACACTCATTAACCGGTTCTAGTACATAGATTACCATAGGCTTGAGACTAGATCAAACCTCCATCGCTTTGGCGTAAGCACCTAGGAAAAAAAAACTATCTAAGAGGTCTTTTAAAGGGTTGTAACGTTAGGCTTACGGTAGGGAAACAAAGGGTTTGGTTGGATAGGTGATTTAGTGGTGGCAAGTCAAAAATCTTTATGTTACAAGCATGAGAAGAATGGCGTTGCTAAGCCAAGACTCGACACTCTAAACTCTAGATAACTTGAAACAAACAAACATAAATTTTAAGATAGGTATAGGATGGTAGCCCGTATGTTTTTTTTTTTTTTTTTCAACACTCTTTTTTTCGATTTTTTTTAATACACTTTTACTCTACCGTCCTCTACGATAACATCAAAATATAAGGGATTTATAGGCACATACCTACACTTGAGTTTTTATTACTCTAACACTAATTTGACCCGAATTGAAAAGATCGAAACACTTAGAGTACTTTATTACGTAAATAAAAGGAATTTGAATTTAACGTTCTTTCCCGTCACTTCATAAAATTTAACTTTTCCCATGAGTCTGAATCGTCCCAAAACTGTATACAAAGGATATGACTCGACTTAGCAACTTATGCAAGTAACTAGATAATTGAACTAAGGGTTCAGTATGATACAATAATCACTAAAAATGAGTGCATACAAGGTAGGCTAAGGCGATTTGGGTGTACATTTGGGGGTGGATTGTAAACAATGCTTGATAACATCAAATAGTCCTGAATATTAAGTGTCAACTTCCCCACGAATTCCTGCATTTCTAATCATCCCATTCCACACACAATAACCAGAGAACGTGGGAAAAAGCTCAAGGCAGGTCTAGAGGATCATACGGAGCTGTCTCCAAGGGAGAAATCACTCCCCTACGATAAGCATTAGCATTTTATATTTTCTTTACTTTCAATTCATGTATTTCGTATCTTTGAATATTGAATTGGTTTGTATGATTAATATGAGCGGCTAAGCACCTCTTGGTGCTAGCCTAGTTATGATTCCTTAATTGTTTTGTTTGCATTTATATTACTTCCGTACAATTATTTCTAAGTGTATGCATGCATAGTCTATTGGTAGCCACCATTGGTTCGGTAGTTTTGAATGGCGGTAGAGGCCAATTGCCTAGGAGATATGACCAACTGACCCTAGGTGAGCGAACTGAGACGGGAAGGGTAATATATGACCAACTGACGACCCTTTCTACTTGTGCGATTTGACCAATTGATCACCTATCGTTTGGATGAACTTAAGAATTAGGGGGTGAGTGTTTAAGTTGCTAACGCCCGGGCACTCACTATTATAGATCTAGCATGTAGCGGTACTTAATGACTTGGTTTAGGGGACCAGGAACAACAGGAATTATGAGGGGACACCTGACTTCTCCTGTGGTGGCATCTTTGCTGATAGGTTAGGGCGAATTGACCAAATGTTATCCTCTCGACTTTGACCCCACCTGAAGTAGTTGGAAGTAAGTAGACGTAGACATAACTAGCTAGGAGGATTAACTAGGTTAGCACCACTCTCCTCTATTGATTTACCCTTTACCTTTTAGCTGCCTTTTATTTGCTTTATTCTGTCTTAGTAGTTTAATAATTAATTCCTTATCGAAACCAATCTGTGACACCTAGACTTAGTAATAATCCAACACACATAGCTCTTGGGATGACCTCGGCTTTACTGATTACTACACTACACACGACCGGGTATACTGCCCATTAGTGCATTAGGGTAGACCATAGGTATAACGAGACTTTATAAATATTAAAACCTGGTCAGTAAAACCTGCATCAATGCTCTTCATTGATATTCCGGAAAACCGAAACATCACGAGAACCGTGAAAAGGATAGGCTCTGAGGGGTTAACTAGGGGTATCGTGTACTAAAGATGAGTACAAAGCAAAGGGTGTGGGGGAATTACTCAACCGATGTGGAAGAAGTAATTATAATACGGGAATCAAACAAGGGTTATCCTAATGCCTCTTATCATTTAGTTATTCCTAACTACACAAGTTTAGTCTCACTAGCGATCTCGGAATGCATCACAAAACAAGTTCTAGAATCTATTATACTACCGGTACACTTTCGAAGCATTAAAGATGAATGCTTTAATTCCTACAAATCTAGGGGCGAACCTCACATTTTTGGGGTGGAATTTGAGTGGTAAAAGGTTTTGTGCTAGTCATATAACTTCCTATCCATGAGACGCTTTATTAAGACTAATGGCCCACTCCTACATGTCATGAAAAATTTTAAATTTGGTGCCAAAATTACCCTAACCGATATTTCTCATGGTTTATTACAATAATGAAATTGGAAAGTTCCCGTTTTATTTTACCTCCCTACACTTAAATTGAACATTGTCCCCAATATTCCCCGAAAGTATCAAAGTTATGATAATGGAAGGTAATTAAAAGCGAAAGAAACTAATACTCCCCTGATTAGCTCGGTAGGATCCGTGTGAACTAGTGGTTAAATTCTTCTCCAAGAAGAATATATGCGTGAAAAGCTCCATCCAATCTTATGTTTCTTCTTCTTGATAAATAAAACCTGCACACTTTAAGAAAATAGACGAAACCTTCGCGTAAAATCGGCGGTAAAACTATATATGACTCAACTAAACTAGGATATAATGCTTGTGGAATGGATGTTTATAGATTTTCTGGAAAATTAAGACCTGAGAAATTACAAAAATTTGTAAGTAGCAAAGAAAACGAGAGAACGTAAGATAAGTGGTTTCTACTCCTCCTGACGCCGTCAGGTAGTGTGTCTGACGCCGTCAGGTTATCCTGACAGAAACTAGTCTACTGCGTTTTTCTGGAAAAATTACATCTTTAGAATTTGGAAATATTTCTGCAAAACATCCATTATGACTCGATACAAGTATTTGACTCTAACAAACACACATATATATCTTTTTCAATAATTGTAATTCTCATGTTCATGTTCTTTTAGAAATGTGTGTAATCTTCCCTACACTTATCCCTTTTGTAAAATACCTTTATATGTAATTAAGACGAGGTTAAAGAAAAAATAAAGCATTTTCACAAATTCAAACATGAGAATAAACAATAAATGAAAAGATATATAATACACAAACAAGCAAACAATTAAGCATGGGTTGCCTCTCACGGAGCGCTTTTCTTTATATATGAGTCTTGTAGCTAGACTCGAAGTCGTGCCCCTACGTTCCTTTTATTTTAGAAGCCCATTCGATTTCCTTAACTCTTCTCTCATCACGAATATACTCAGGGCCTAACTCAAGACAAGCGGTGTAGTAAACCTTGTTCTTCCAATCTACTTCAAAGGCCGGAATGTTGTTTACATCTAGTTCGTCAATACCCTCAAATTTCTTATTTTTGTAGGGCATTATATACTTAACACATTCGGTCCCGTTTGAGAACTTGGCTATTCCTTCCTCTTGATCATAAACCATCTTAGATTCCTCAATAAATGGTCTCCCAAGTATCACATCTCCTAAAAACCCATCAATGATGCCCTTAACATTTTCCAAGATCATGAAATCACACCTATATGTGAAGTTACCTATGATGACATGCAATCCTTTGACCCTCCCAACATAGTTACTCACTTTCCTAGGGTGAAAGGGGTCCCTCATAGGTCCTAACTTCTCGCTCATGATCCAATTGTAGTAGAGCCTAGACATTATGTTCATGGGTGCCTTATAGTCAATGTAAGTGTGATCCCTATATAAGTATCCAATCATGCACGGTATCTTAATGTTTCTAGGGTCACCACTTTTTATGCAAGGCTCGAAAGGTGTTCGCGGGAAGTTAACTACGTTATAGTGATAGGCGGTTTCCTTCCCATTAGGGTATGAATCGAAATACTCTCTAAGTTCCTCCTCCTCCTTACTACCTTCCATAACTTCTAATACCTTATAATCTCCTTCTTCTAACTCATCATCCGAATCACTTGAGGTCGAATTACTATCTAAAGTACTAGTAGATTCCTTAAGGGCTTCCTCAAGTGCACTTTCAATTATCCTATTCAATTTCTTAAGCTCTCCAATTTCACTAACAATACGAGCTCGGAGTTGGTTGGCAAAAGTTGGATCAAGTGGTAGGTTGTTGTTTGGTGGGGGATTATCACCTTCCATGATGAAAAGTGATGGGGTTACTAACACAGTCACGAAGAAGAGGGATAGACTATGAGGAAGCTAAAAATGAGAAAAAATCTTACTTGATAGGAATCAAGAAAGGGAACCTAAACGAGGTGGAAATCTAACTAGCTCTATTCCCCGGCAGCGGCGCCAAAAACTTGATACGCGTACAACGCGCGTTCGGGGTTAAAGGAAACTTCTTTTTCTTCGAGCAAGTTTTCCAACCACCTAGGCAGTGAACCTAATCGTTGTAGTGTAGTATTAGGGTAAGCCTTGGGATTGATATCGTTCTCTAGGGGAATAGGAATGCTAGTGAGAAATTACTACGCTAAGGTTGGGATTAAGGAAGATTATTTTTTATATATTTTTTTATTTTTTAGAAAATTGAAATGTACGAATCTCGGGGTATTGGATTTGGGGGGTGGTATTTCTACCGATTACTCTACTATTCTAATTATCTAATTAACTAAACTAAGGGGTAGTATATGTCTAATTGATGTGTGCTCGTATGATGATTAAGAATGTGTTTACCTAGATACTATTACTCTCTAGTTATCTTTTATTGATAGTTGAATTGTCACGTCCTTATTCTTAACGCGTTGTGTCTTCTAAGGTCGTAGGGTATGCTTTTCTCTCTAACTCTTTGAGGATACCTTAAGGTTATTGCCTACAAAATCTCTAGGAGTTATAAACTAACTCTAAGGTTATCTTTGGATTTTTAGCCTACAACAACTCTAGGCGATTATAAACTAATATTCACAAAGATTACTCAAGCATTAAAAATACAACGATGGCCTATGGCAATCCTAAGCATATTACAATTAAGATAAGAGACAACCAATCAATATTCGATAACTAGGTTTCATAGATCTAAGCAAACACACAAGTAAATTAGCCGGACATGGTAAACATGCAAGCATACACACATATAATCGAAGATATAATGAAATCAATGAAGTAAATTACTTATCTTGATGTAAAATAGGGTATGAGAACCATACGATACTGCCCAAGACAAACCAAAATCGTTTTAGGGTTTTACTCCACAATTCTACCTCCTTAAAAGTCTTAAAATTCGAATTCTATATATAGAGTTACAACTGCGACGACGTCACTCTTTAATTGTGACGCCGTCGGATCGCCGCCATTATGGTTTCGTCTTGGCCAAGTCAACTTTGTGACGGCGTCACGTTATGGTTGTGACGCCGTCGGCTTCATCTTCTGACGCCGTCTGAATCTGGATCTAGGTCGTCTGAGTTGTGACGCCCTACTCTTTAAAGCCTGACTTCGTCAGGTGATCTGCTCCAAACCTTCAAGTTTTATCACGCAAGTTAACCACTTGTGAATGGCTGACTGTAACAAACTTAAAACAGTCTGGAAACAAATGCAATGAAGTCCAGGAGAGTATAGTGTTTCCCCAGGTCGTTAAGTCCCAACGAGCTGTGCGAGAATAGTCAAACGTGTAGTGATCGAGAGGATTTGAACGGAAAAGGATTGTGATTTATTATAACTACAGACAAAGTACATAAACTACAGGGGCTTAAATGCAAATTAAAGGAAATTAAAAGATAAAAAATATTAAATAAACGCTATCACTATTTGCAAAATGATGTTTTTGATTTTATGTTTTTATAAAACTTAATTAAAAACTACGCAACGTACAAATGAAAATGTGAAACTAAATCAATATTAACCCTAAAAATATGAAAATGATATTTTTACAAACCTAATGATAAAAGAAAATTATTAGAAAAAGAAAATTATTTTTATAACTATTTAATTAATTATTATTAATTAAAAACTAATTTTAACTATTTAATAATAGCCTAAAGTACAAGAAAATATGAAATAAAGCTTGAAAAATAAAATTATGACTTGGAAAAATCTAAAATAACAAAAGAGAATTTTCAAAACTATTTTTGTATTTTTCTGATTATTTTTGTATTTTCTATGAATTAAAAACTATTAAAAACTAATTAAATTGCTTAAAAATAAAAATTTAACTAAGAAAAATTTGGAAAAATATATTTTTTTTGTCTTTTTATAATTGCAATAAAAGCAATAAAAAATCTGAAAAATATATTTTTAGGCTATTATAAGAAAAATGAAAAATTATTTTTTTGAACCTTTTCTTAATTAATTGCAATAAAAGCTAATTAAAAATGCTTAAAACCTAGTTTAAATAGGGAAAAATAGCAAATAGCACTGGAAAAATCTGAAAAATTCAAGATAAGCCTAAAATAATATACTAAATCTAGGAAAAATATAAAATCATAGGCTTGTGTGAAGGAAAATGGAACTGCTGTGGAGACTGCTTATAAATAAGCACTTTAAATAAGCAAATAGCCACAAATAAGCACCAACTTGATACAGAAGCTTGAATAAGCTAAAAGAACTCTAAAGCAACTGAAAACAACAAACCTTAACCTCTATTGAGCTTGATTGAACAGATTTGATGAAATGAGATTATAAGTTAAAAACAGTTTTTGATAGACTACTTTAAGCTTAAGCATAAGCTACACAATAAGCTGAAAAGGAAAAACAGAAGTGGGAACCTCAAGAAGACCTGGGTGGATCAGCATCAGACTGTGGGAGTGATGCCTCAACATACTCGATGTTTCCATAAGAAGTACAATCATCGCTAACATCGGAGAAAGTTTCAAAATGATCTTTTGAACACTCAAGAGGGGAAAGAGAATCACACACATGATTAGAAGTTCCCTGTGACTCTCTCGGGATTGGGACAAGGTTCTCAATACTAGACTTTATGAATTTGTCCGATTCCTTTTCAGGAACAGTGTCAAGATGCTCGTCCCCCATGTTCAGAGAGTGAGTGGGAGCTTCGGGTGTGATAGCAGTTGTTTGAGAATGAATCTCAACTGCTGGGATATCATCTGATGAACTTGATGAATCAAGTGTATCCTCATCATCACTGTCATCAGGAATAAAACGAAACTGAGAGCTAGATCTGGCTGCTTTTTCTTTTGCAATTGATTCCCTAATAGATTTTTCAAAGGCAATTTAAGAATTTATTTTAGCAGCCTGCTCATCAGCTAGCAATTCTTCCATGGATTTCTCATGTGAATTTTGAATGACAGGACATTGTGGGAGTGGAGATTTGTCAAAACCGGAAGGTTGACATTGATAATCATCATGAGGACCCCCACAATATACACAAGAAAAACTGGGAATATTATGAAGTGCTGTTTTTCTCAACTCCTCAGTTCTTTCCACTGACTCCAGAAGCTCTAGATAAGTGTCTTGTTGGGTTTGTTGAGGAGTTTGAGTCATTTGGCACTGTGGAGGTTGGTCGTGATATGGATAGTTGTAATTGTTACAAGGAAATGGATTCCCTGTTTGACAATCAGAGCTGAAATGGGGACCTCCACAGTTCTCACAACAGTAAAACTGTTGATTCTGGACTGGTGAATTATATGGATATTGGTCATAACCAAAGTTCTGAGCATCACCAGAAAACTGTTCATAGACAAACGTGTTTCCGGATTGACACTCAAATCCTTGGTGAGGACCTCCACAAAATTCACAGCAGTTAGGTTGGTTATATGAAGATAAGTCGGGCTGTGGTGGGTAATTGGAAAAATTTGAGGGGTCGTTAAATGAGTTCTGATTAGGATCATAATCAAATGAATTCCTCGAACCACAAAACAAACAACTCCCGTTACGAATATCATTACCACACTGTACACACGTACACCAACGACAGGGTGAACCATAAAGAGGCTCACCACAACCGACACAAGGAATAAACGATTCTATTTGAGAGTTATGAGAAGGAATCGGTTTATTCAAAGAATCAACAAAACCAACATGGTGATCCGAATGACTATTAAGTCTCGAAGAACATTTTGAAAAATCCTGAGGTGGGACAAGTGGTGTGCTCTGAGAGCTAGCAATTTCCACCACTTCCGTTATGGTCTCCGGTTCTGGTTCTCGAGAAACGTGAAGATTAGGCAAGTCATTTTTGCTAGTCACCGGTCTAAATTCTGCATGTTTGCTTTTAACCGTAAATCGTGAAAGTTTAGGATCAATTCTAGACGGATTAGGAGCAATTGAGGGATTAGATCTTTGGATAACCGTAGGTTGGACGTATTTAGCACTTCCATTATTAGAGGGAAGTATCTGGTCCTTTGTCACCCCGGTTTCTCTTTCTATTTCCCTACGCAGAATTAATGGATCATCACGAACAACACGAATTCTTGACATTTGTGATAAAGCATCACGTTTTTCAACTTTGTCCCAGAATTCGTCGCAGTCGAGAGATTCCATGAGAATAGAAGAAGTTAGAATCAAAAGGATAGAGGGTAAAGGGATAAAGAATCAAAAAGGGTAAGAGGGTAAGGAGGAATATTTTTGGTATTTTTGAAAAACATTTTGCAAAAATAAGAAAGAAAATCTTTTTGGATTTTTGGATTTTTACAAGAAAACATATACAGATGGTATGAACAATGAGTGAATATTCAAATCACTAATCTGCTAAACGTAAGACTATTAGCACTGCTCCCCGGCAGCGGCGCCAAAATTTGATCTGCTCCAAACCGTCAAGTTTTATCACGCAAGTTAACCACTTGTGAATGGCTGACTGTAACAAACTTAAAACAGTCTGGAAACAAATGCAATGAAGTCCAGGAGAGTATAGTGTTTCCCCAGGTCGTTAAGTCCCAACGAGCTGTGCGAGAATAGTCAAACGTGTAGTGATCGAGAGGATTTGAACGGAAAAGGATTGTGATTTATTATAACTACAGACAAAGTACATAAACTACAGGGGCTTAAATGCAAATTAAAGGAAATTAAAAGATAAAAAATATTAAATAAACGCTATCACTATTTGCAAAATGATGTTTTTGATTTTATGTTTTTATAAAACTTAATTAAAAACTACGCAACGTACAAATGAAAATGTGAAACTAAATCAATATTAACCCTAAAAATATGAAAATGATATTTTTACAAACCTAATGATAAAAGAAAATTATTAGAAAAATAAAATTATTTTTATAACTATTTAATTAATTATTATTAATTAAAAACTAATTTTAACTATTTAATAATAGCCTAAAGTACAAGAAAATATGAAATAAAGCTTGAAAAATAAAATTATGACTTGGAAAAATCTAAAATAACAAAAGAGAATTTTCAAAACTATTTTTGTATTTTTTTGATTATTTTTGTATTTTCTATGAATTAAAAACTATTAAAAACTAATTAAATTGCTTAAAAATAAAATTTAACTAAGAAAAATTTGGAAAAATATATTTTTTTTGTCTTTTTATATTTATCTAAACCTAAGAAAAATGAAAAATTATTTTTTTGAACCTTTTCTTAATTAATTGCAATAAAAGCTAATTAAAAATGCTTAAAACCTAGTTTAAATAGGGAAAAATAGCAAATAGCACTGGAAAAATATGAAAAATTCAAGATAAGCCTAAAATAATATACTAAATCTAGGAAAAATATAAAATCATAGGCTTGTGTGAAGGAAAATGGAACTGCTGTGGAGACTGCTTATAAATAAGCACTTTAAATAAGCAAATAGCCACAAATAAGCACCAACTTGATACAGAAGCTTGAATAAGCTAAAAGAACTCTAAAGCAACTGAAAACAACAAACCTTAACCTCTATTGAGCTTGATTGAACAGATTTGATGAAATGAGATTATAAGTTAAAAACAGTTTTTGATAGGCTACTTTAAGCTTAAGCATAAGCTACACAATAAGCTGAAAAGGAAAAACAGAAGTGGGAACCTCAAGAAGACCTGGGTGGCTATCTATAAGCCAAAGACTAGACCATGACAAGCTCAACTGAGCTTGTGGCAGACCTTGCAAGACCCTGTGCAGACTCAGTATTCACTGAGTCAGTTGCACAGGGCATATTAAGCCCATTTGAAAAGCCACTTAAGAGCTTAAAGAAAATTTACAAAAATATACAAAAATCACAACAATAAACTAGACCAGTTGAACTTTTTAAAGCTACAAGTTTTACTGATTTTGACCCAGAAATGAATCCACTAAAAATCAACTCAGTTGGCCAAAAACTGACTTTTGCAAGTTTTTCTTGACTTTTGACAAAATTGAAATGTTGACTTTAATGAACTTTAACCTTGATTTAATGACTGAATATCATGTATTAAGATGAATGAAACCTAATGCAAGCTATATCTATGAGTTTTGAACATAAAACAAGCTTTTGCTTTTTGAAACTTTTAACAGATAAGCAGTTAAGACAATTAACCCATGATTTTGACTTTTGTAGTTCTAGAGTGCAAAGTAAAGACTAGAATGAGTATAAATGAATTCAATAGACCCAAAATAACAATCCTTAAACACTGAACAAATCCTAAACACAGTCTAACACCTAATACCAAACACTGCTTTAAACTACTGTTTTGCAAATAAAATGATATAACCACTGATCCAATATGACTTTTCACTTAAACTGATTCTAAATACCTTAATCACAACTAGTTAAACAGGTTAAAAAGGTTTTAATGATCACATGTTCAAACACAAACACAAACTGCAAACTGCATACAACATGAAAAGGAGATACAAACTTACAAGTTCCCAGCTTATTTGTGAAGCTTAAACCAAACCCAAACTATTCTAATCTAACCAAATCCAACCCAATTCCACTCTGCATCAGCCCCATTCCATCTCCAAACTGCTTAAACCAATTTTTGCTTCTTGAGTTGACTTATCATGAAAATTGCTTGAAGCTGTATTGTAAGCTTTCCAAAAGCAATAATAAGCTTAAGTGAGCTTATTTGTACTTAAATATAAGTTATTAGAAGCTAGGACAATAGAGTTTGAATTTGAAATTTTAGACAGTCTACATAAAAACTTGAAACTGAAATGAAACTTTAAATTGATACTTGAATTGAGTTGCAATGATTAAGTAGCTATTGTTTAATACATAAAAGCTTAATATTACATTCTAAAAGCTAATTAAAACAGTTTTAGGGAAAAAACGACATACAAATGAAACTAAAAACTAACTACTCCTTTTTTCTTGTTTCTTCTTCCTTCTTTTATACCCAAATAGTTTTCTCTCTCCAATCTGAACTTTTCCCACTTGCTTTCATATCCCTTGGATCAGTTGAGATGATTTTGGCCATTGATCAATTTTGGCGGGAAAGCCTGTTTTTGACCACTGGGGCTTTTAGACTGCAACTAGGGGGGGTGGCTAGGTATGATGATGAGGAGGGGGGTTGGAAGAGATAAGGTGAGGGTGAGAGGTGATGGGTGAGTGTTGCAGGGGTTGCAGGGATGTGGTGGGAGAAGCACAGTGGTGGAGGGAAAAGGTGGCTTTTGACTGAGTTTGACCAAGGGTTCAAAAAGGGGAGGTCATGGGTTAAGGCAGGGGGTCAAAAGTGGGTTTTGACAGGGGACCATAATAGATTTGACAAGGGCTTGGTTTTAGTATTAATGATAAGGACCAAAACTGTAATTATGCCAAACTAGAGGGACCAACCTGTAATTTCTCCAAAGTTCACACAAGGACTAAAACTGACAAACTTCAATAGTACAAGGACCAATTTTGACATTTTCAATTTTCCAAGGACTATTTGTGACAATTTCAAAACTTGAGGGACCTTTTCTGCCATTTGACAAAAGATTTATTCAAGGACTATTTTTGACAACTTAGAATATTTCAGGGACCTTGAATAACATTTTTCTTTATTTTGTTTTACCAGGGATTGTTTTTGACAACTTTTGAAACTTGGGGGACTAAAACTGCCAATTATGCAAACTTGATACGTTTTTTACCAGATTTTGATATTTTTGCATTTAAAACACATAAAACACTTATTTGTGATATTTTTATCATTTTGATGCATTTCTGAGTGTTTTCAGATGTTTTTGCAGTTTAAATGGTACAAAAATGATGAGTATTTAGACACTCATCAATCCCCCACACTAAGATATTGCTAGTCCCTAGCAATGTTTTGAGAAAATTAATTGATTTCATCTCTTTACCAAAAGCCATTACTTCTGGAGTAGCCAAATGTTTTAGTTCAAGTAAGAACCTTGGTACACCGATAACCAAATGATTTTGAGCAAATCATCAGCTTTCAACGGATTTGATTTGTCTTTACCAGAAGCCGTTTGCTTCTGGACTAGCCAACTCTTAGATAAAATATCTTTGGTGAGCTGATTACCAATTATGGTTTTTCCACTGCCTTTACCACAAGCCATAAACTTGCGGGCTAGCCAACTCTTTACTTTTAAGGATATGGTGAGCTGAATACCATACAATTTTGGGCAAATTGCAAGCCGTCAACGGATTTGAGATATCTTTACTAAGAGCCATTTGCTCCTTGATTAGCCAGTCCTTATGTGGGTTAGACATGGTGGACTGATTACCATTTGTTGTGTTTAGTACATAGTACTTCCACTAAATTTTTTTTTTAAAATTTGGCCATTTTGGGGGAAAAAGGGACTAAAAGGGTACATTTATGATCAAAATTCGCCAGAATTTCCCCCCCACACTTAGAAATGAATATTGTCCTCAATATTCAAAGTACCGGCTGTTATGCCGAAACTTAGAATGTAAAAAGATAACATTACTAGCTAAGTGTAGAAACACAACAATTATTCTCTTTTTTAATATTTACAATTTTCGTTCATTTTTTAGATCTATATACAACATGTGGGGCATCTCCCCCACACTAGGGTGGTACACACTGGTGAAAACCCATGTTTAACTACTGTTTTTGATTACCGAGTCGCTAGCTTGACTCGACCCCGAATTAATTTGTTCATGGGGAAGTAAGTGGAAGAGACAATCTCCATCGGACTTTCATTCAAGATGTTTGGATAAACATTGAAGTACGTGAAAGTTCCACACCGATGAGATACAGACAGACCCGGCTCACAAATGGTACATGGAAATGCCTGGGTCAAAGATAATGTCTTCATTCCCGAAGGAGTGAAGAACAGGAGAAGCTACGAGATAGGTGAAGAAGAGAAAGAAAGTCATGATAATAATCATGACTAACTCATCTTCATCCATAGGAGCATCCATAATTTCAGGATTATGAATCTCATCATTTAAGCTTACGTGATCAAGACAAATCTCGGGTGTGTCATGATCAAATTGGGAGTTATCATACTCCGGCGGAGATATGATATGAGTGAGTTCACCGGCGAACTCCTCGTGAAGAGAATCAATCACAAGATGTAAATCTGTGAATTCTTGTTCCACTGTAGACTTATCACTATCCTCAATCTGAGTATCAAAGAGTGGATTCTCATAAATTAAAGTGAATTCAGAGTCGAATTCAAATAGAGGATTGGTGAAAGTAGTTTTGAATGTTTCGGGAACAAAGTGATCAACATTCTCTATTGGACTGTTAGGATAAGAAGTGAGTTAACGATCATTATCAAGGAGACTTTCAGTTTCTCCCAGATCGGCTTTGAAATCAGAAAGACTATCATTACTTTCTGATGAAAGTGGATTGGTGTGAGTGAGTTCATCGGTGAACTCCTCAAGATGATGATCAGCATCAGACTGTCGGAGTGATGCCTCAACATACTCGATGTTTCCATAAGAAGTACAATCGTCGCTAACATCGGAGAAAGTTTCAAAATGATCTTTTGAACACTCAAGAGGGGAAAGAGAATCACACACATGATTAGAAGTTCCCTGTGACTCTCTCGGGATTGGGACAAGGTTCTCAATACTAGACTTTATGAATTTGTCCGATTCCTTTTCAGGAACAGTGTCAAGATGCTCGTCCCCCATGTTCAGAGAGTGAGTGGGAGCTTCGGGTGTGATAGCAGTTGTTTGAGAATGAATCTCAACTGCTGGGATATCATCTGATGAACTTGATGAATCAAGTGTATCCTCATCATCACTGTCATCAGGAATAAAACGAAACTGAGAGCTAGATCTGGCTGCTTTTTCTTTTGCAATTGATTCCCTAATAGATTTTTCAAAGGCAATTTGGGAATTTATTTTAGCAGCCTGCTCATCAGCTAGCAATTCTTCCATGGATTTCTCATGTGAATTTTGAATGACAGGACATTGTGGGAGTGGAGATTTGTCAAAACCGGAAGGTTGACATTGATAATCATCATGAGGACCCCCACAATATACACAAGAAAAACTGGGAATATTATGAAGTGCTGTTTTTCTCAACTCCTCAGTTCTTTCCACTGACTCCAGAAGCTCTAGATAAGTGTCTTGTTGGGTTTGTTGAGGAGTTTGAGTCATTTGGCACTGTGGAGGTTGGTCGTGATATGGATAGTTTTAATTGTTACAAGGAAATGGATTCCCTGTTTGACAATCAGAGCTGAAATGGGGACCTCCACAGTTCTCACAACAGTAAAACTGTTGAGTCTGGACTGGTGAATTATATGGATATTGGTCATAACCAAAGTTCTGAGCATCACCAGAAAACTGTTCATAGACAAACGTGTTTCCGGATTGACACTCAAATCCTTGGTGAGGACCTCCACAAAATTCACAGCAGTTAGGTTGGTTATATGAAGATAAGTCGGGCTGTGGTGGGTAATTGGAAAAATTTGAGGGGTCGTTAAATGAGTTCTGATTAGGATCATAATCAAATGAATTCCTCGAACCACAAAACAAACAACTCCCGTTACGAATATCATTACCACACTGTACACACGTACACCAACGACAGGGTGAACCATAAAGAGGCTCACCACAACCGACACAAGGAATAAACGATTCTATTTGAGAGTTATGAGAAGGAATCGGTTTATTCAAAGAATCAACAAAACCAACATGGTGATCCGAATGACTATTAAGTCTCGAAGAACATTTTGAAAAATCCTGAGGTGGGACAAGTGGTGTGCTCTGAGAGCTAGCAATTTCCACCACTTCCGTTATGGTCTCCGGTTCTGGTTCTCGAGAAACGTGAAGATTAGGCAAGTCATTTTTGCTAGTCACCGGTCTAAATTCTGCATGTTTGCTTTTAACCGTAAATCGTGAAAGTTTAGGATCAATTCTAGACGGATTAGGAGCAATTGAGGGATTAGATCTTTGGATAACCGTAGGTTGGACGTATTTAGCACTTCCATTATTAGAGGGAAGTATCTGGTCCTTTGTCACCTCGGTTTCTCTTTCCATTTCCCTACGCAGAATTAATGGATCATCACGAACAACACGAATTCTTGACATTTGTGATAAAGCATCACGTTTTTCAACTTTGTCCCAGAATTCGTCGCAGTCGAGAGATTCCATGAGAATAGAAGAAGTTAGAATCAAAAGGATAGAGGATAAAGGGATAAAGAATCAAAAAGGGTAAGAGGGTAAGGAGGAATATTTTTGGTATTTTTGAAAAACATTTTGCAAAAATAAGAAAGAAAATCTTTTTGGATTTTTGGATTTTTACAAGAAAACATATACAGATGGTATGAACAATGAGTGAATATTCAAATCACTAATCTGCTAAACGTAAGACTATTAGCACTGCTCCCCGGCAGCGGCGCCAAAATTTGATCTGCTCCAAACCGTCAAGTTTTATCACGCAAGTTAACCACTTGTGAATGGCTGACTGTAACAAACTTAAAACAGTCTGGAAACAAATGCAATGAAGTCCAGGAGAGTATAGTGTTTCCCCAGGTCGTTAAGTCCCAACGAGCTGTGCGAGAATAGTCAAACGTGTAGTGATCGAGAGGATTTGAACGGAAAAGGATTGTGATTTATTATAACTACAGACAAAGTACATAAACTACAGGGGCTTAAATGCAAATTAAAGGAAATTAAAAGATAAAAAATATTAAATAAACGCTATCACTATTTGCAAAATGATGTTTTTGATTTTATGTTTTTATAAAACTTAATTAAAAACTACGCAACGTACAAATGAAAATGTGAAACTAAATCAATATTAACCCTAAAAATATGAAAATGATATTTTTACAAACCTAATGATAAAAGAAAATTATTAGAAAAATAAAATTATTTTTATAACTATTTAATTAATTATTATTAATTAAAAACTAATTTTAACTATTTAATAATAGCCTAAAGTACAAGAAAATATGAAATAAAGCTTGAAAAATAAAATTATGACTTGGAAAAATCTAAAATAACAAAAGAGAATTTTCAAAACTATTTTTGTATTTTTCTGATTATTTTTGTATTTTCTATGAATTAAAAACTATTAAAAACTAATTAAATTGCTTAAAAATAAAAATTTAACTAAGAAAAATTTGGAAAAATATATTTTTTTTGTCTTTTTATATTTATCTAAACCTAAGAAAAATGAAAAATTATTTTTTTGAACCTTTTCTTAATTAATTGCAATAAAAGCTAATTAAAAATGCTTAAAACCTAGTTTAAATAGGGAAAAATAGCAAATAGCACTGGAAAAATATGAAAAATTCAAGATAAGCCTAAAATAATATATTAAATCTAGGAAAAATATAAAATCATAGGCTTGTGTGAAGGAAAATGGAACTGCTGTGGAGACTGCTTATAAATAAGCACTTTAAATAAGCAAATAGCCACAAATAAGCACCAACTTGATACAGAAGCTTGAATAAGCTAAAAGAACTCTAAAGCAACTGAAAATAACAAACCTTAACCTCTATTGAGCTTGATTGAACAGATTTGATGAAATGAGATTATAAGTTAAAAACAGTTTTTGATAGGCTACTTTAAGCTTAAGCATAAGCTACACAATAAGCTGAAAAGGAAAAACAGAAGTGGGAACCTCAAGAAGAGCTGGGTGGCTATCTATAAGCCAAAGACTAGACCATGACAAGCTCAACTGAGCTTGTGGCAGATGATGCGTGCCAAACAGTCAAGCTAAATCACTCAAGCCGGCCACTTGTGAATGGCCGACCGTAATAAGCTTAAAACTGCCTAAGCACGAACTCAATGAAGATCTGAGGAGTATAGGGTCTCCCCGGGTCGTTATGTCCCAGCGAGCTATGCAATGAATTATCAAACGTAAAGTGATCGAGAAATTTGAACGGAAAAAGAGATTTGAAATGATTATAACTACAGAAAAAGCCAACAAATTACAATGGCTTAAATGCAAATTAAAGGAGATTTAAAAAGATAAAAACTATTAAATAAACGCTATCACTATTTTTAAAATTGATGAACGTTTAAAACTTAAAACTTAAAACTTACGTTTAAATAAAATTACGTAAACGTACAAAATAAAAAGTGAGATCTAAGAAATAAAAGTCCTAAAAATATGAAAATGACATTTTTACAAACCTAATGATAAAAGAAAATATTTAGAAAAAGAAAATTATTTTTATAACTATTAAATTATTTATTATTAATTAAAAACTATTTTTAACTATTTAATAATAACCTAAATTACAAGAAAATATGAAATAAAGCTAGAAAAATAAAATTTTGACTTAGAAAAATCTAAAATAACAAAATAGAATTTTCAAAACTATTTTTGTATTTTTCTGATTATTTTTCTATTTTCTATGAATTAAAAACTATTAAAAACTAATTAAATTATTTAAAAATACAAGTTTAACTAAGAAAAATCTAGAAATATATTTTTTTGTCTTTTTATATTTATCTAAACTTAAGAAAAATGAAAAATTATTTTTTTGAAGCTTTTCTTAATTAATTGTATTAATTGCTAATTAAAAATGCTTAAAAACCAATTAAAATCAAGAAAAATAGTAAACTAACTTGGAAAAATCTGAAAATTTCAGGAAAACTCTAAAATTATATTAAGAATCTAGGAAAAATAGAAAAACAGGTGCTTGTTTGCAAGAAAATGAAACTGCTATAGCAAGTGCTTATAAATAAGCACTTTAATAAGCCAAATGAACAAAACAAGCCACCCACTGATTACAGAAGTCTAAATATGCTATAAGTACTGAAATGCAAGTAATATCAACATGTCATATCCTCTGAATTACAAGATTGATCAGATTTGATGATTAGAGCTTATAAGCTAAAACAGTTTCTGGGTGCCTACTTTAAGCCCAAGAATAAGCAACACAATAAGCTAAAAGTGAAAACTACAAATTGGAACTTAATGAAGACCTGGGTGAGACCTAGCAAACCAAAACTCCGACCATGGGAAGCTCTTATGAGCCCAGTGCAAGCTTGCACAAATCTGAGAAAAACTCAGCTTAAGCTGAGTTTGTGGAGCAGGGCAACTAAAGCTTAAAAGAGAAACTTGTTTGGAGCTTTTAAATAAATTGCAAAATTCCACAAAAATGCTGATAAGTAAAAAGACCAGTTGAAGTTTCTAAAATGCCAAGTCTCACTGAAATTGGCTCAAAGATGAGCTCATGATAAATCCTTGCAGTTGGCCCCAAAACAGGTTTTCCAAATTTGACTTTTGAAGCAATATTGAAAAGTTTGACTTTATTGAACTTTGAATCCAATTTTATGATTGATATTGATGAAATATGATGGAACAAGCACAATGCAAGCTATGTTTATAACTTTTAAACACAAAACAAGAGTTTTGCTCTCCAAAAACACAACAGGTAAACTGTTGAGATGAATTCAGTTGAGATTTGACTTTCAATGTTTGCAGGCACAATATTTTGACTCAAATGAGTTAGTATGGACCTAATAAGCATGAACCAACAGATATTGATCACTGAATAGACCCTTATGACAGTTATGACAGTAAATCCAAACACCCTTGATTAACTGTTTTGCAAACAAAAACTAATCCAAAGACTGAACAAGCATAAATCATTGATCAAACTAAACTAAAATAACTTAAATACTACTATTAGAACAGGTTTTGACAGATAATGACTACAAATACATTATGTGCAAGAACTTGTGAAAATCACTTACAAAGGTCCAAAGCCACAATGGCTTGCAAGCAGTGAACCCAAGAACATCTACCTATCCAAATCAACCCACTGCTTCTAAATTAATCCAAAGAACATGTCTGCACCAACCCATTCCATTCCTTCCTCAGATTTGCCCCATGTTGACTTTCATTGACCAGATTCTAAAGATGCTTGAAACTTGATTATAAGCTTACAAAAAGCTATTCTAAGCTTATATAAGCTTATATGAGATTAAAATTGAGCTGCTAAAAGCTTTAACAAACGGGTTTGAAAATAAAAATCTCAACAGTGAACATAAAGGATGGAAATTGAACATTAACTTGAATTATCACTTAAACAGAGTTGCAAAACACTTAAATACTTTTATTTGAGACAAATGAACTGGAAATTACAACTGCAAACTATTTAAGACATGATAATAAGAAAAACGATATACACTTAAGAAAATAAAACTAACTACTCTTGCTTGTTGCTTCCTCTTCCTTTATATATGCTCCAAACTCTCTCTCTCCTCTCTCTGGACATATCCAAGCAACAAAATTGACCATTGGATGTGTGAAAGTGATCCTAGCCATTTATGCATTTTTGGCGCCAAAAGCTGTTTAAGCCAGCTGGGTTGAGTGTTAGGGTTTAAAGGTGCATTAAATGCACCCTTGGCTTGTTGTGTTTGGAGGAGGGATAAGGGTGATGATGATGGAGTGTTTGCAGAGGAGTTGCAGGGGGGGGGAGGTGATGATGGTGCAAACCCGTGAGTGGTTTTATTGTTTTAAAATGGGCGGCGTGGGAATGGTTTGACCAACTTTTGACCGGGGGTTAATAATAGGGAGAGGGTCCAAATGGCAGGGTTCAAAGGCTTTGGCAGGGGGGTCAATTGCAATTTTGACAAGTCCAAGGGAGTATTAATACAAGGACTTCATTTGTAATTTCTGAAACTGTAGGGACCTAGGCTGCCAATATCTCAAAGTTGCTCCAAGGACTGAA
This sequence comes from Chrysanthemum seticuspe, assembly GCA_019973895.1. Taxonomy (NCBI): domain Eukaryota; kingdom Viridiplantae; phylum Streptophyta; class Magnoliopsida; order Asterales; family Asteraceae; genus Chrysanthemum; species Chrysanthemum seticuspe. The sequence continues at coordinate 268,915,317 of BPTQ01000004.1, forward strand.
ATTGACAAGTGTTAATATTACAAGGACCAAAGTTGCCATTTTCAAATTTTCCAGGGACCATTTTTGCCAAATTTCAAAGTTGGAGGACCAAACTTGTAATTTTCTCAAACTTTTTATATTTTTCACCAAAGGACTAATTTTGACAAGTTATGATATTAAAAGGACCTTTGGTGATTTTACTTTTGAAATTAAGGCTCAGGGACTATTTTTGACAATTTTTGAAACTTGGGGGACTGAAACTGCCAATTTTGCAAACTTTGCTCATTTTTCATCTGATTTTGAACATTTTGCATCTGAAACATATAAAATGCAATTTTGGAATATTTTCAGTATTTTGATGCATTTGTGAGCATTTTTAAGTGTTTTGCAGTTCAGATTTGACTAAAAATGATGAGTATTTACACACTCATCAATCCCCCACACTAAACTATTGCTAGTCCCTAGCAATATTTTGAGAAAAACTTAATGGATTTGAATCACTTTACCAAAAGCCATTACTTCTGGAGTAGCCAAATGTTTCAGTTCAAGTAAGAACCATGGTACACCAATAACCATGTGATTTTGAGCAAACCACCAGCTTCCAACGGATTTGATTTGTCTTTACCAGAAGCCGTTTGCTTCTGGACTAGCCAACTCTTAGATAAATTATCAATATTATCTTTGGTGAGCTGATTACCAATTATGGTTTTTCCACTGCCTTTACCACAAGCCATAAACTTGCGGGCTAGCCAACTCTTCACTTTTTAGGATATGGTGAGCTGAACACCATACAATTTTGGGCAAATTGCAAGCCGTCAACGGATTTGAGATATCTTTACCAAGAGCCGTTTGCTCCTGGATTAGCCAATCCTTTAGTTTTTTAGACAATGCGGACTGATAACCAAATGAGTAAGTGTAGAACACTTACTCCAAAAAAAAAATTTGGCCAAAAACGGGGGAATTAGGCGGTATAATTACATGATAAAATTCGTGAGAATTCCCCCCCACACTTAGAAATGAATATTGCCCTCAATATTCAAAGTACCGGCGGTTATGCCGAAACAAAGAACGTAAAAGGGAAATACTACGGCCATTATTTAGAAAGAAGAGATTTTCTTTTTTTTTTTTTTTTTTTTAACAAGACTTATATACAAAACATGTGGAGCAACCCCCCCACACTAGGGTGGTAGAAAGTAGAAAGAAGAAGCTAAACTGTCAAGTTTTGTCACACAAGCTAGCCACTTGTGAATGGCTAACCGTAACAAACTTTAGACAGCTCAGAAATATGGGTGACAACCCATATGGCATGCTACTGTTTTTGATTCCCGAGTCGCTAGCTTGACTCGATCCCCGCATTCATTGGTTCATGGGGAAAGTTTGAAGATCCGGGACAACCACAGGGGGAATGTCCTCTCCAAAGTAATGCTTCACTCGATGACCATTCACTTTAAAGTTTGGACCATCGGGTTGAGATAACTCAATGGTACCATAAGGATAAACCTTAGCGATAGTAAATGGACCAGACCAGCGGGATTTTAATTTTCCCGAGAAAATCTTCAATCTTGAGTTAAAAAGAAGGACTCGATCACCGACGTTGAAAACGCGGTTCTTGATTTTTGAGTCATGAATCTTCTTTGTCTTTTGTTTATAGATCAAAGAGTTCTCGTAAGCTTGATCACGGAGTTCATTTAATTCATTCATTTGAACTTTCCGATGATCACCAGCTGTCTGAATATCAAAGTTGGCATGCTTCAAGGCCCAGTATGCCTTGTGCTCGAGCTCAACCGGTAGATGACATGCCTTCCCGTACACTAGCTTGTATGGAGTGCACCCGATGGGTGTTTTGTAAGCTGTACGGAAGGCCCAGAGTGCGTCATCTAACTTATCCGACCAAGAGGCACGGTTTTCACCAACCGTCCTCTCAAGAATTCTTTTTATCCCTCGGTTAGAAACTTCCACTTGCCCACTTGTTTGGGGGTGGTACGCAGTAGATAGACGGTGAGTTACACCATACTTCTACATGACTCTTTCAAATTGGTCATTGCAAAAATGCGTACCACGATCACTGATTATGGCTCGTGGAGTTCCAAACCTAGCAAATAGAGATTTCAAGAATTTCACAACAACTCGGGCATCGTTGGTGGGTAAAGCCTTAGCTTCAACCCATTTTGACAAGTAGTCAACGGCCACGAGTATGTATTTGTTACCACGGGAAGAAGGAAATGGCCCCATAAAGTCAATGCCCCATATGTCAAAAATCTCACACACTTGAATGGCGTTTTGCGGCATTTCATTCCTTTGTGAGATATTCCCGTGACGTTGACAAGCGTCACAGGTTTTGAAAAATTCATGGGCATCCTTGTAGATTGTGGGCCAATAGAATCCGGAATCAAACACCTTCTTGGCGGTGTAGTTGGGGCTATGATGTCCCCCAGTAGGTCCAGAATGGCAAGCTTTGAGAATGTCAATAGCTTCCTGACCATATACACATCGCCTGATGACTTGATCCGCACAAATTTTAAACAAGTAGGGGTCGTCCCAGAAATAATGTTTCACATCTTTAAAGAATTTATTTTTCTGTTGGGACGACATCCCTTTCACCACAAAGTTACCCGCATGGTAATTTGCAAAGTCAGCAAACCATGGGGTAGAAGAGTCTCCACGAAAAGAAACCATATTGAGTGTTTCGAGAGGAAATGTTTAATTTATTTCCTTTTTCTCGAACACATCTTGGTGAGGGTTCTCTAATCGGGACAGATGATCAGCAGCCAGGTTCTCAGTTCCTTTTTTATCACGAATAATGATATCAAATTCTTGCAGGAGGAGAACCCAACGGAGCAATCTCGGCTTTGCATCTTGTTTTGCAAAGAGATATTTGAGAGCCGAGTGATCCGTATACACCACGCATTTGGTCAAGATAAGGTATGGCCGAAACTTTTCAAACGCATACACCACAGCTAATAGTTCTTTTTCTGTAGTGGTGTAATGGGTTTGAGCTTCAGTCATAGTTTTGCTTGCGTAGTGGATTGGCTGAAAATGCTTGGTTTTGCGTTGCCCCAAGACTGCACCGATAGCAAAATCACTTGCATCGCACATGAGCTCGAAGGGTAAGTCCCAGTCGGGAGCAACTAGAATGGGTGCTTCCGTAAGCTTTTTCTTTAGTGTTTCAAAAGCTTCGATGCACTCAGGAGAGAAGATAAAAGGAGCATCTTTTTCGAGAAGATGGGTCATAGGCCGAGCGATTTTAGAAAAATCTTGAATGAATCTACGATAAAACCCGGCATGACCTAGAAAACTCCTAATACCTTTGACGGTAGTAGGATGAGGCAATTTAGCAATAACATCAACTTTTGCTCTATCTACCTCAATCCCATTTTTAGAAATCTTATGGCCAAGGACTATGCCTTCTTTGACCATAAAGTGGCTCTTCTCCCAGTTTAGACATAGATTGGTATCTTCACACCGTTTAAGCATTTTGTCTAAGTGGGAGAGACATGTATGAAATGAGTCCCCAATGACCGAGAAGTCATCCATAAACACCTCCATAGTCTCCCCGATCATGTCGTGGAAAATTGCCATCATACATCTTTGGAACGTGCCAGGAGCATTACATAAGCCAAAAGGCATACGTCTGTAGGCAAACGTCCCGTATGGGCAGGTGAATGTGGTTTTCTCTTGATCCAGCGGATCAATGGGGATCTGAAAGTAACCCGAGAAACCATCAAGGAAACAATAGTATTCGTTCCCTGCTAATCTCTCAAGCATCTGGTCCATGAAGGGTAGAGGAAAATGGTCTTTACGGGTGGCTTCGTTTAACTTGCGATAGTCAATGCACACACGCCATCCCGTAACCAATCGAGTTGGAATTAACTCGTTTTCTTCATTTGTGACAACAGTAATGCCACCCTTTTTTGGAACGCAATGAATTGGGCTAACCCAAGGACTATCAGAGATCGGGTAAATCAAACCGGCATCAAGAAGTTTGAGAACCTCTTGTTTGATAACCTCGTGAATCTTAGGATTCACCCTTCTCTGATGTTGGACTGCTGGTTTGAAGTCATCCTCCATTAAGATTTTGTGAGTACAAAACTCAGGGTTGATACCCTTAATATCGGAGAGTTTCCAAGCAATTGCTTGCTTGTGTGACTTCAAGACCTTTATGAGAGCAGTTTTCTCCTCCTCAGTCAAGTCTTTAGCAATTATGACGGGTAATTTATCATCACCCTCCAAGAATGCATATTCTAGATGAGGAGGTAGGTCCTTAAGTTCAACCTCGGGAAATTCATCAGTAGATGTTTGTACTGATTTGATTTCCTCAATTGTAATTTCTTTCGGAGGGAGTGAAGGTAATGGATCTTCATTAAGCAATTGCTCAAGATAGAGAATATCTCCCTCCGAGTCATAAACACCATCAATTCCAGGCGGAATTGATTCATCAGTAGCCAGAAATTCATCGATCTCTTCCAGAAGGAAGTCACCTCCCTCAAATGGAGTGAGAGAGGGGGAAGATTCGGCAATGATAGGTTGAGAAGATGTGGTGGAATTGGAATTCCCACTCACAGAATTATGAAGATAACCAAGAAACTCTTGAGAGTACTCCTCTGAAGCAATATCAATTAAATCAACTCGATTAATTGATTCAGTATCATAGTTTGAGGAGTACCTCGAAGTTTGATCGAGGTTAAAGGTAACAGCTTCATTACCCACACGTAGAGTGATTTCTTGCTCAAATACATCTATGAGAGCACGGCCCGTCCTCAGGAATCCTCTTCCAACAATGAGGGGAACTCGAGGATCGGCATCGAAATCAACGACCACAAAGTCAGCTGGAAAATGGAACTTTCCTACTTTCACGAATACATCCTCGGCAATGCCAAGAGGACGCGATATAGATCGATCTGCAAGCTCAAGAGTCATGCAGGTAGGAATAAGTTCCGGAAGAGAAAGTTTCTTCCATACTGAATAAGGCATCAGATTGATGCTTGCACCAAGATCGGCAAGGGCAAAGCATTCAATCATCCCAGGAAAGACACAAGGAAGAAGAAATTTTCCGGGATCTCCTAGCTTCTCGGGAAGCTTCTTTAACAAGACTGCTGAGCAATTTTCATTCAAAGGAGTCTTAGCCATCTCAAACAGCTTTTCCTTGTTGCTCAACATGTGTTTCAGAGTAGATGCAAACTTGGGCATCAACATGATGGCATCCGCGAAGCTTATGTCAAAGTGAAGTTCTTGGAAAATTTGAAAGAATTTTTCCATTTGATGACTAGCTTTCTCGCGGAGCTTTTGCTCATGTAAACGTGAGGGGTAAGGAATAGAAGTTTTGGATTTAGGGTCAACAACTGGAGGTTCAAAAACAACTCCAGGATTGGTATTGCGTTTTGGGACAACCTGAGGATGGACAGTGCTAGTACTTCCGTTATTAGTAGGAAGTTCCTTGTCCTTTGTCGCCTCAGGCTCGCTTTCCACTACCTTCGGGAGAGAAGAAGAAGAGGTAGTAGGAACAGCGGGTCCAGCATAAGAAGCACCACTTCTGGTTGTGATCGCCTTTGCATCGCCCCTCGGATTAGCGATCGTGTTGCTAGGTAGAGTACCTGAGCCCGAGGGTCGATCATTTAAAGACTTCTTAATGTCAGAAATCTGGCTGACCAACAACCGATTCATTTCCTCTTGGGATTTCATGAATTGTTTCAACAACTCATCAGATGATGGTCCAGTTGGAACAATGGCTTGAGTTTGCACAGGAAAATTCTGGCCTCTATTGTTAGGATTAGGGCCTTGATTCTGAAAATTTCCTTGATTATTGGCATGAAAATACCCTGAGTTGAAATTTCCCTGACCTGGGTTTCTATTGAAATTTCCTTGATGTTGGAAATTTTGATTCTGATTTTGAAAACCGTTGTTTGGACTAAAATTACCTTGATTTTGGAAACCTTGGTTTGGTCTGTTTTGATTCTGGTTACGGTTTTGATTGAAACCGGGAGGTCCAGGGTAGTGGTTAGGACGGTGGTTCGGGTCTATAGGAGCACGATATTGATTGCCTCCTTGATTAGACATCCCGCCCACAGCATTGGCTTCAAAAGGGTTACCATCGGTGGCCATACAATTATAGTAAGCATGGGGGCCACCACAGGTAACACAGACTTCCACTTTCTTAACTTCAGCAGGAGGTGAAGTTTGTGGAAAAGAGACTTTCTTTTGATTGGAGAGAACCAAAGCTTGAATAGCTTCCGTGAGTTTGTCAATCTTAGCATCGGTGCTAGACTGACTCACGGGCGATGAAGAAGAAGAAGGACCAACACTGACTTGGGAAACAACAGGCTTGCTTCGTGCAGTGCGGACTTTAGACTTGTTTTCGATTATCGCTAAAGCTTCTTTGACAGTTTTGCTTAGGAAATTTCCTCCTGCGGAGGAATTGAGAGAATCTTGATCAGATTGACTCACTCCATTGTAGAAAGTATCGAGTTGCATCAACTCGGAGAAACCATGGTGAGGACATTTGCGAAGCAATTCCTTGAAACGATCCCACGATTCACTGAAGGATTCATCAAACTTTTGAGTGAACTTGATGATTTCATTTTTAAGGCTCGTGGTTTTGGAAGGTGGATATAATTCATTCACAAATTTTTTCACCAGATCTTCCCATGTCTCAATAGACTGAGGGGGTTGTTTTTCAAGCCAAATCCGGGCTTGCCCCTCAAGAGAAAATGGGAACAGAAGAAGCTTAACAGCATCAGTAGGGACATTCTTATACTTGATGGTAGATGCAATCTTGTTAAACCATCGAATATGAGCATGAGGATCATCCCGCTCAAAACCGTAGAACTGATTTGAGGTTACAAGATTCAGTAACCCGGTCTTGAGTTCAAAATTTTCAGCCACGATGGCTGGTACAACGATAGCATCTCCATACCCGTCGATGGGTGCCTGGAGAAGCTCACACATAGGGCGTTCTTCCGCCATGATAACGGAAGTAGTGTGAGCAGTCCGGATCTCAGATCCGACTGAAGGAGCAGAAAGTCTACGAACACGCCTTCTTGGAATCTTGACAAGCTCACGAAATGGGCTCACAGATCTAGAAGAGCGAGTGCGCATACACTAGAGTTAACTCTAAGGGAACTCAGAGTTAAGGAGAGAAATGAGAATTATGAAGACGTTTTATAAAAATTGGGGTGAGAAGAATATTTATGGGTTTTCTGGTTCTGAAACGTAGATATCACAACAAAATCAATTAACACAAAATCGAGGCAAAACAACAGTGAACTTAACCAATAATCACAATATGAATGGCTTCTTTGAAAAAGGTACACCAATCACAAGGACACAAAGGCAAGTTTTAAATCTTTAGTTCGGGAACTTATTATGGTCGCACCCCCAGTTAGGTAGTGCACTGCCTTGGTTTGCGGTGGTAATATTTTAAGTTGTTATTATTTAAAGAAAACGACAAATCTTTTTGTATTTTTTATATTTGATACATATATAGAAACAAAAGAAAAATATTTTTGTGTTTTATACGTTTTTGGCTGTTTTTGGGTTTTTGGATTTTTTATAAGAAAATATGGATATATATATATAGATGATGGATGATATAAACAAAGAGTGAATATTCAAACTACTAATCTGCTAAACGTAAGACAATTAGCACAGCTCCCCGGCAGCGGCGCCAAAAATTTGATGCGTGCCAAACAGTCAAGCTAAATCACTCAAGCCGGCCACTTGTGAATGGCCGACCGTAATAAGCTTAAAACTGCCTAAGCACGAACTCAATGAAGATCTGAGGAGTATAGGGTCTCCCCGGGTCGTTATGTCCCAGCGAGCTATGCAATGAATTATCAAACGTAAAGTGATCGAGAAATTTGAACGGAAAAAGGGATTTGAAATGATTATAACTACAGAAAAAGCCAACAAATTACAATGGCTTAAATGCAAATTAAAGGAGATTTAAAAAGATAAAAACTATTAAATAAACGCTATCACTATTTTTAAAATTGATGAACGTTTAAAACTTAATACTTAAAACTTACGTTTAAATAAAATTACGTAAACGTACAAAATAAAAAGTGAGATCTAAGAAATAAAAGTCCTAAAAATATGAAAATGACATTTTTACAAACCTAATGATAAAAGAAAATATTTAGAAAAAGAAAATTATTTTTATAACTATTAAATTAATTATTATTAATTAAAAACTATTTTTAACTATTTAATAATAACCTAAATTACAAGAAAATATGAAATAAAGCTAGAAAAATAAAATTTTGACTTAGAAAAATCTAACATAACAAAATAGAATTTTCAAAACTATTTTTGTATTTTTCTGATTATTTTTCTATTTTCTATGAATTAAAAACTATTAAAAACTAATTAAATTATTTAAAAATACAAGTTTAACTAAGAAAAATCTAGAAAAATATTTTTTTGTCTTTTTATATTTATCTAAACTTAAGAAAAATGAAAAATTATTTTTTTGAAGCTTTTCTTAATTAATTGTATTAATTGCTAATTAAAAATGCTTAAAAACCAATTAAAATCAAGAAAAATAGTAAACTAACTTGGAAAAATCTGAAAATTTCAGGAAAACTCTAAAATTATATTAAGAATCTAGGAAAAATAGAAAAACAGGTGCTTGTTTGCAAGAAAATGAAACTGCTATAGCAAGTGCTTATAAATAAGCACTTTAATAAGCCAAATGAACAAAACAAGCCACCCACTGATTACAGAAGTCTAAATATGCTATAAGTACTGAAATGCAACTAATATCAACAAGTCATATCCTCTGAATTACAAGATTGATCAGATTTGATGATTAGAGCTTATAAGCTAAAACAGTTTCTGGGTGCCTACTTTAAGCCCAAGAATAAGCAACACAATAAGCTAAAAGTGAAAACTACAAATTGGAACTTAATGAAGACCTGGGTGAGACCTAGCAAACCAAAACTCAGACCTTGGGAAGCTCTTATGAGCCCTGTGCAAGCTTGCACAAATCTGAGAAAAACTCAGCTTAAGCTGAGTTTGTGGAGCAGGGCAACTAAAACTTAAAAGAGAAACTTGTTTGGAGCTTTTAAATAAATTGCAAAATTCCACAAAAATGCTGATAAGTAAAAAGACCAGTTGAAGTTTCTAAAATGCCAAGTCTCACTGAAATTGGCTCAAAGATGAGCTCATGATAAATCCTTGCAGTTGGCCCCAAAACAGGTTTTCCAAATTTGACTTTTGAAGCAATATTGAAAAGTTTGACTTTATTGAACTTTGAATCCAATTTTATGATTGATATTGATGAAATATGATGGAACAAGCACAATGCAAGCTATGTTTATAACTTTTAAACACAAAACAAGAGTTTTGCTCTCCAAAAACACAACAGGTAAACTGTTGAGATGAATTCAGTTGAGATTTGACTTTCAATGTTTGCAGGCACAATATTTTGACTCAAATGAGTTAGTATGGACCTAATAAGCATGAACCAACAGATATTGATCACTGAATAGACCCTTATGACAGTTATGACAGTAAATCCAAACACCCTTGATTAACTGTTTTGCAAACAAAAACTAATCCAAAGACTGAACAAGCATAAATCATTGATCAAACTAAAATAAAATAACTTAAATACTACTATTAGAACAGGTTTTGACAGATAATGACTACAACTACATTATGTGCAAGAACTTGTGAAAATCACTTACAAAGGTCCAAAGCCACAATGGCTTGCAAGCAGTGAACCCAAGAACATCTACCTATCCAAATCAACCCACTGCTTCTAAATTAATCCAAAGAACATGTCTGCACCAACCCATTCCATTCCTTCCTCAGATTTGCCCCATGTTGACTTTCATTGACCAGATTCTAAAGATGCTTGAAACTTGATTATAAGCTTACAAAAAGCTATTATAAGCTTATATAAGCTTATATGAGATTAAAATTGAGCTGCTAAAAGCTTTAACAAAAGGGTTTGAAAATAAAAATCTCAACAGTGAACATAAAGGATGGAAATTGAACATTAACTTGAATTATCACTTAAACAGAGTTGCAAAACACTTAAATACTTTTATTTGAGACAAATGAACTGGAAATTACAACTGCAAACTATTTAAGACATGATAATAAGAAAAACGACATACACTTAAGAAAATAAAACTAACTACTCTTGCTTGTTGCTTCCTCTTCCTTTATATATGCTCCAAACTCTCTCTCTCCTCTCTCTGGACATATCCCAGCAACAAAATTGACCATTGGATGTGTGAAAGTGATCCTAGCCATTTATGCATTTTTGGCGCCAAAAGCTGTTTAAGCCAGCTGGGTTGAGTGTTAGGGTTTAAAGGTGCATTAAATGCACCCTTGGCTTGTTGTGTTTGGAGGAGGGATAAGGGTGATGATGATGGAGTGTTTGCAGAGGAGTTGCAGGGGGGGGAGGTGATGATGGTGCAAACCCGTGAGTGGTTTTATTGTTTTAAAATGGGCGGGGTGGGAATGGTTTGACCAAATTTTGACCGGGGGTTAATAATAGGGAGAGGGTCCAAATGGCAGGGTTCAAAGGCTTTGGCAGGGGGGTCAATTGCAATTTTGACAAGTCCAAGGGAGTATTAATACAAGGACTTCATTTGTAATTTCTGAAACTGTAGGGACCTAGGCTGCCAATATCTCAAAGTTGCTCCAAGGACTGAAATTGACAAGTGTTAATATTACAAGGACCAAAGTTGCCATTTTCAGATTTTCCAGGGACCATTTTTGCCAAATTTCAAAGTTGGAGGACCAAACTTGTAATTTTCTCAAACTTTTTATATTTTTCACCAAAGGACTAATTTTGACAAGTTATGATATTAAAAGGACCTTTGGTGATTTTACTTTTGAAATTAAGGCTCAGGGACTATTTTTGACAATTTTTGAAACTTGGGGGACTGAAACTGCCAATTATGCAAACTTTGCTCATTTTTCATCTGATTTTGAACATTTTGCATCTGAAACATATAAAATGCAATTTTGGAATATTTTCAGTATTTTGATGCATTTGTGAGCATTTTTAAGTGTTTTGCAGTTCAGATTTGACTAAAAATGATGAGTATTTACACACTCATCAGCAGACCTTGCAAGACCCTGTGCAGACTCAGTATTCACTGAGTCAGTTGCACAGGGCATATTAAGCCCATTTGAAAAGCCACTTAAGAGCTTAAAGAAAATTTACAAAAATATACAAAAATCACAACAATAAACTAGACCAGTTGAACTTTTTAAAGCTACAAGTTTTACTGATTTTGACCCAGAAATGAATCCACTAAAAATCAAATCAGTTGGCCAAAAACTGACTTTTGCAAGTTTTTCTTGACTTTTGACAAAATTGAAATGTTGACTTTAATGAACTTTAACCTTGATTTAATGACTGAATATCATGTATTAAGATGAATGAAACCTAATGCAAGCTATATCTATGAGTTTTGAACATAAAACAAGCTTTTGCTTTTTGAAACTTTTAACAGATAAGCAGTTAAGACAATTAACCCATGATTTTGACTTTTGTAGTTCTAGAGTGCAAAGTAAACACTAGAATGAGTATAAATGAATTCAATAGACCCAAAACAACAATCCTTAAACACTGAACAAACCCTAAACACAGTCTAACACCTAATACCAAACACTGCTTTAAACTACTGTTTTGCAAATAAAATGATATAACCACTGATCCAATATGACTTTTCACTTAAACTGATTCTAAATACCTTAATCACAACTAGTTAAACAGGTTAAAAAGGTTTTAATGATCACATGTTCAAACACAAACACAAACTGCATACAACATGAAAAGGAGATACAAACTTACAAGTTCCCAGCTTATTTGTGAAGCTTAAACCAAACCCAAACTATTCTAATCTAACCAAATCCAACCCAATTCCACTCTGCATCAGCCCCATTCCATCTCCAAACTGCTTAAACCAATTTTTGCTTCTTGAGTTGACTTTTGTTGACTTATCATGAAAATTGCATAAAGCTGTATTGTAAGCTTTCCAAAAGCAATAATAAGCTTAAGTGAGCTTATTTGTACTTAAATATAAGTTATTAGAAGCTAGGACAATAGAGTTTGAATTTGAAATTTTAGACAGTGTACATAAAAACTTGAAACTGAAATGAAACTTTAAATTGATACTTGAATTGAGTTGCAATGATTAAGTAGCTATTGTTTAATACATAAAAGCTTAATATTACATTCTAAAAGCTAATTAAAACAGTTTTAGGGAAAAAACGACATACAAATGAAACTAAAAACTAACTACTCCTTTTTTCTTGTTTCTTCTTCCTTCTTTTATACCCAAATAGTTTTCTCTCTCCAATCTGAACTTTTCCCACTTGCTTTCATATCCCTTGGATCAGTTGAGATGATTTTGGCCATTGATCAATTTTGGTGGGAAAGCCTGTTTTTGACCATTGGGGCTTTTAGACTGCAACTAGGGGGGGTGGCTAGGTATGATGATGAGGAGGGGGGTTGGAAGAGATAAGGTGAGGGTGAGAGGTGATGGGTGAGTGTTGCAGGGATTGCAGGGATGTGGTGGGAGAAGCACAGTGGTGGAGGGAAAAGGTGGCTTTTGACTGAGTTTGACCAAGGGTTCAAAAAGGGGAGGTCAAGGGTTAAGGCAGGGGGTCAAAAGTGGGTTTTGACAGGGGACCATAATAGATTTGACAAGGGCTTGGTTTTAGTATTAATGATAAGGACCAAAACTGTAATTATGCCAAACTAGAGGGACCAAACCTGTAATTTCTCCAAAGTTCACACAAGGACTAAAACTGACAAACTTCAATAGTACAAGGACCAATTTTGACATTTTCAATTTTCCAAGGACTATTTGTGACAATTTCAAAACTTGAGGGACCTTTTCTGCCATTTGACAAAAGATTTATTCAAGGACTATTTTTGACAACTTAGAATATTTCAGGGACCTTGAATAACATTTTTCTTTATTTTGTTTTACCAGGGACTGTTTTTGACAACTTTTGAAACTTGGGGGACTAAAACTGCTAATTATGCAAACTTGATACGTTTTTTACCAGATTTTGATATTTTTGCATTTAAAACACATAAAACACTTATTTGTGATATTTTTATCATTTTGATGCATTTCTGAGTGTTTTCAGATGTTTTTGCAGTTTAAATGATACAAAAATGATGAGTATTTAGACACTCATCATCAGGTACAAAATTGCAATTTCACTCCTGAGCCGTCGCAATTAGAGGGACGACGTCGCCCCTTATCTGTGACGCCGTCGGGTGCACTTCCAGCAGCTTGAGTGTCTTGATATTGACTTTAGCCATTTTCTTCATATATTCACGCTTTTTCGTCCAATTAAGCATCATTCCAGCATTTTGCCTTCAAGAGACCTAAAAAGTGAAAAGGAACGAAATTAAGCAGTAACGGATATAAAAGTGGTCAATTAAGGGCTTAAATGACCCCTCAAAAGTGTACCTTTTAAATCCTTATCAAAGGCCTAGATTTTTCTTAGAATTTGCTTATAAAAACCCACATCACTTGCACATTTCAGGTATGCTGTGACATCCCTTCACTATTTTCTCTCTCTAAACATTACCTCATTTATTCGATGACTTATTCTTATGCCGGAGCTAGTTTGTAGGGTCAACCTCTGCGCTTCGACTAACCCGATCGTGTTTTATATCTTATTTCATGTCACCACCATCTTTAAAAGTATCCGGCTTACACCATCAGCAGGTGCAATCCGTTGTACGATCAAGTAGAAAAGGTAAGAGAAAATGGGAGGTTAGCATTTGTTAGAGTGGGAAGGGTTAACAAGTGGATAGGAAAAGCGGTAAGCATTGAGCTATTATCCCATTAAATAAATTGAAATTCTTGAAATGTGCAAGAAAAAAGCATGGTGTGTAAGAGAAATGATGTTTTAGACTTTTTCCTCATTAAGAAAAAAAACATAAAGTTGGTATTTTAAATTGTTTAAGTAAGAAGTTTGAAGGAAAAGAAAAATAATGACTAACAATTAAGATATTTTTTGTTTAACTAATCATAACTTATATGCATAGTTTATTTATTTTAAGTTTATGAACTAAGAGCTTGTTTAGTAGAGAGAAATATAGAGAAATGGAATAGAGCAGAGATTAGAGATTCAAAGAATAGAAATCAATAGAGATTTTTTTTTTCTATAGATTTCAGTGTTTGGTAACAACAGAGACTTTACCCAAGAAATAAGTAATAAACTATGTATGTGATAATTTTTTTTGTTTGACAATATTTTATTTCATGCTAAAAAAATATATAAAAAAAATAGAGTTATATTCTGTAGCATATTTGAACATCTGCAAACTAGTTATCAATTAGAAAAAGTGAAAAAAAAAAGATGGCAAAAAGGGAATCATGTACAAGAGGTGACGAGATGCAATTTTGGAAGATTGTTAGGCCACAAGAACAAGAGGGAGGTGACCACGAGACGACATCGACCTCGCTAGAGCTCGGAGATACACCATTAGAACAAACAGAGAAGAAGATGGTGCTTTGAATGAAATGAAAAATAATGTTCAATATAACAACACGAATAGAAAACATGATTGAACCTTTGAAAACCAACTGTTATTTCATGGGTAGTAGCTTTGTTGAGATAATAGAGAAGGAGATTGGTGGTTATGGTTTAAATAAACTTTTTAATTTTGTTTGAATGTGACAATCACGTGACCAAAACAATCTATACTTCAATAATTATGAAGGCCCCGACACTTCTCAAATAATAAAACATGAAAAATTGCTTGGGACTTCCGATTTCCATTCAAAATGGCGTGGAATTCATTTACAAATGACATAATTTCTCGATAATTCCAATTTCTACACTTTTATTTTGGGAAAATTGGTCAAATAGACCGCGCGCCCTGAGGCTTATCACTTTATGGACCACGCTCTTTTAAAATTCAAAAATAGACAGGTTGCCCACCGCTTTTCTTGGACCCAACCAGGGGCTGCCATGTGTCCGACAACTTATGACACAAGTACGTACTTTGAAGGTATATGTCATGTATTGTAACGTATTGTTTTTTGGGCAACTTGTATTGTTTTTTGGGCATCTTTATGTTTTTTGGGCAACTTGTATTTATACACGAGGATAGTTTTGTCATTTCATATTTAAAAAAACAAAAAACAAAAAAACAAACGCCCACACAAAACACAAATTTACGGTACATGTCCTTTAATGTCTTATGTTCCCAATCACTTTCTTCTTTCTTTTATACAATTTGTTTAACAAAATCTTTCTTTCTTCTTTTGGTCTATTGACTTCATATCTTTATCCCAATCTTTCTGCTTTTGTTTAGAAAATATGTCTGACAATATCCCACTGGATGTTCAACTAGATATCATCCGTAGGCTACCTCCTAAGTCTATACTCCAGCAACGTAGTGTTTGCAAGTTATGGAAGGCTAGTATAGATTGTGGAAGCTTCATCTTTAATTACGGTGTTCGTCGTAATGATCAGTGTTTATTTACGCTAACATTCGATATGGGTGACCAAGGTTTTGTGTTAGCTTTAGATGAACAGCTAATTGCTACGCCACTTAATACAGATTTAATGCTTTCATCTATGATTACAGTTGGCAATTCTAATAGTCTTTGGTGTTTTGTCTATGGTTCTAATCTAATGACTGTTATTTGGAACCCGACAATCAAAAAATCACTTGCAGTATTTGTCTCGGTTTACACGCATCAAATCGAACGTCAAAAGATTTGTTTTGGTTTTGCCGTCCGTCCGGACACTCTTGACCCGACGATCGCGAAGGTCTCCTATCCTGTTTTCGAAAGTGGTTTATGGTATGTCTCTGTCTTTTCTTTGAACTCGTTAAGGTGGACAATCATTGAAAATTTCCACCCCCTCGTGAAACTATCAAATTGAAACGTAAAAGTCATGCAGTTGTAGGTCGTTTTCTCTATTGGACTGGGAGTGAAAAGTTAACTAATGAGGACGGTGTTATTTATAAGATTTATATGTTGATTTCTTTTGATTTGGTAACCAACCAATTTAAAGTTATAGACCTACCATAGATTTTAAAAAATGAACTCCCAGTTCCATTCAATGTTGTATCATCAAAATGGGTTTTGGCCATATTTTACGGACCAAATTTGAAAAGCTTGTATCTTGGGCGCGCGAATCAATGAACCAACCCAACAACCACATATAATGATCATAACACACCCTCGTTCTGACCATCAATTGCAAATCAACAACCCTCATCCAAAGCCTCCTGTCTACAATTAAAAAAACCAACAAATTTTCTTTAAAAACCATGTCGTCTCGAGCTAATGTTATCACCATTATGAGAGATTATATTAGCAACATGCCAGATACAGTGATCGGTAACATTTTGAATCGGTTGCCAATAATAGAAGCGGTGGGCACCTATATTTTATCTACAAATTGGAGGTTTAAGTGGACCTTGCTCACCGAAGTCATAATTGATGAGGATTTCTTTTATTATTTAACATATAAGTTTGATGGGAGCCATGTTACTAGACTTTTAAATCAGCTTACGGGTCCCATAAAAAAGTGTGTCTTCTCTGTAGATCCCAAACCGTTGTCTGGAATGGCAGACTTGAATTATGAAGAGATTCGTGATTGGCTTATGTTTTTGGCACTGCAAGGAATTGAGGACCTGACAGTTAGAAACTGGTATGGACAACCAGTTACATTGCCAACCCAACTTTACGGGCGTATTGAATTGAAACATCTTGAAATTCATTGTTGTGATTTTCCTAGTTTGGTGTTTTTCACTAGTTTTCCAAATTTATTGAGCTTAGAATTGTGTTTAGTCAAATTTCTTACCGGTACAGTTTGAGATTTAATTGCTGGTTGTCCCTTACTTGAGTCTCTTAGATTGGATGTTGAGAGTACAAATGGGATGAAACTATGGAATCTTGCAAGTCTTAGGAATTTGAAGAAGTTACATTTGTCATTCGGTATTTCGAATGCTGTCACGACAATCATAGCATCCAATATCTTTCACCTGACAAGACTTCCATCTCTTGAGACCCTTACATTGGATTTTGACTATTGCACGGTAAGACCGTTTTGAGATTTACACTTCTAATTTTACAATGTTAAATATATGTGTAACCGTAACGATGTTTAATCTTTGAAACTAACCCAAAACTCGACCTGTTGTAGTTGATGCGTGATGGTAATTCCAAGATGAATGTCCCTTTGCCGTTTGTATCCCTCGTTAATCTGAATCTAAAAGGAGTTGATTTTGGCTAGACTGTTATCGTGTCACTCATCGTCCAAATGATTCGCGGATCTCCAAACTTGAAAAAGCTGGAAACCAGAGTAAGTGTAATAGTTTATTACTCTATTTCATACGTATGAAATAAAAATCCGTAAACTGCCATGTTTTTCTATCTCAATACTATTTGATTTTCCAGGCTGCACACACGTTTAGTGTTTTACCTTTGGAACAACCTTCATTTGATTTAGACACAACCACATTCAGTCATGGGCAGATTCAGACAGTGATTTTTCGATCCTTTCCTAGATCACATAATGAATTACACATAATAAAGTTTATACTTGCTTGTTCCACGTCGTTAAAGAAAATGTATATCAGGGCCAGCGATTTGATGGACGATGGTTATGATAATATCAAGAGGGATTGGGAGTTCACTAGGAAGCTGTTGAAACTCCCCCGATCTTCCGTCACAGCCGTTGTAAAATTGTTCTAGTGGTTGTAGTTTTATGTATGGTTTGAATACCCTGCGTCAATTAAATTTGTGTACACAAAGTTTGGTGTGTCTGTTTATCAAGGGTTTATGTAGTAATCGTAATATGTAGTAGGTTGTCGTCTGTATGAAACGTTGTATGTCAACGTATTTAGTATTTCCTCTGTTGCCATTATCCATTTTTATTTCATCTCGCCAACTAGCAGTAGTTTCCTAATATCAATTTGGCAACTAACTGTTGAACGTAGGGCAACTTCTATCACTAGCAGTTGTTATAATAACTAGCAGTTGTGCGTATAATACTAGCAATTGTAAGTATACAACCTATTCAGTCTACTAGCAATAGTCAATATAATTAGCAGTAGTAAAAATTAACTAGCAGTTGTAATTTGGCAACCAATTCATTTTATAATTACAGATATTTAATTTAAGTAATCAAGCATAAAAGCATTGTACCATTTTTTGACGTTTAGAAAAGTCGCATAAACCTCAAAATAATCAACTCACTCTACACATCTAATAACATGAAGCGTTATGTGCTTACGTCAAACCGATGGTAAACTCACTCTACACATATAATCAACCAATTAGGAGCAACCAATTGTGTTGCTCTTTATAACAATTTTGTGGTATTTTTAAAATCCGTGACCTAACAAAAATTATGTAACATTTTTTTAATCTAACTAGTTATAATACATCGACATTTCCGTTTTATCAGTGTTCACTTGAATAGTATGTTTGAAAACAAATATTAATGTTAACAAATTAAATTCACACCAATAAGTTATGGTCTATAAAAGACCTACATATATTATTAATACACGAATACACTGAATAGTATTAGCGAGTACAACCTTGGAGTGTATCGACTCTAGCCTGGACCTCTTTTTATAGGCTAAGGAGTCCTTTACAATATACAGGATAATTATACTTAGCATACTTATCTAATACAAAACATCCTACCCAAGAAATTCAAGAATGTTACATATTAAACCGACACAATCATACTAGCAGTGAAAAACTACATTAGTAGTGGTTTGCTCTTTATTTTATCTCGGCGCCCGCAAGCTCGTCATTTTTACCTTGACCTCAGTCTATCCAACCCGATCTGCTAGGATTGGTAGACGTACACTTGCTTCGGGAAATGGGCACCAATCAACAGAGGACTGCAGACCATAATTTTAAGCCTCTCTTTGCATATTCTATCACTCCTTCGACCCAATACCCATGATATACTTCCTTCTTCCGCTCGGGTAGAGCGAGGTTAAAAAGTAACTGGCTGAAATTTGAACATCCCAAATGGCTAATGAGAGTCTAATCGGTTTAAACTCCCACCTTTGGTACGCCATATGGTCTGGCCATGCTTCCACAAACTTCAAAGGACACGGGTTTTGGGTGAAGGAATGTTGTGAATGGTCGCGGGGATGTGTTATTAGTCGTCATTCTCGACAATTTAGAAACGACTAATTGTTATTAGTAGTCATTTAAGAACATGTTTCAGTTGTGGCAGCAACTGCTTTGCGCTTATGTTTTCGTTTTGGGGGGGGGGGGTAAAGGTTTAGGCTATGTATGGGATTTTTGGAACCGACGGTGCGTGGGCAACGGGTTAACATCTTCAACTTCTCTTTGGTGTTTTTTGTTGGTGGAGGAATGGTTGTTTTTTTATGTGCTTTCCTTTTATTTACCGCGCGTATTTAAAGCGAGGATTTTACTGTTCTTGCACGCGATATAATTAATTTCCAATTACTGTTTTGTGGGTAGGCACGTTCCTAGGTACCTACCCTTCTACTTTTCCTGCTGGATTTGTCCCAAAATTTTTAGGGAAGGAACGTGAATATTTACTTGCAGATTTGTTCACCTTTTTTTGATATTTGGATAAGCCTTATCCGTAATTACAAACCGTTTGAATTTATCGGTTTATTATCCTTTTTTGTACTGAAAGTTTGCTATGTCTCTATATACTTTTTTTTGGAAAAATGTAGCTTCCACAGCTGTTGTTGGTTTTGGAAATGTTGCTTATGCACGTTTGACAAACTGAAGTAAATCATTCATATCGGCGCTTTAAATCTCACTTTTAAAATTTGAACTTCAACTAGTCAACCTTTTAATTCGCAAAAAACCATATTGTACTTCAGGGACTTTTTTTTTTATTATAACTGATTTGGAAAAATAGAAACAAAGTTGATATTTGCGTCAACACTAGCGGTGGTTTGAGCGAACCTAGCAGTGGTTTGTTAAACTGTAGCAGTGGTTGCGTATTAACATATGCATATAATTGAGAATTTGTTCAAACCATGTAGCCTCCTTTGGTTTTTCCAAAAACGCAACCATGTTGTGAGTTGCAGCAGAAGAGTTGGGCACCATTGATGTTTATTTCGAAATTGATTGCAACAGATTGTTAGGTGTTGCGAATTATGATGTGTGTGGGTCTAAACTATGTTTTGCCCTAGCAGTTGTAACTCTATTTTTTTTATCCCCAATTGAATCCAAATTAATCTGTACTTTCAAAACAACTGTTTTACTCTTGTAGCAGTTGTTAGTATTTTTGGACGTATTTATCCCCAAATGTGCTATTCTAATCAGCAAACGCAACCGTTATCGTCATCTACTATCTAGACACGACACCATTTTTTGACGCTTAGAAAAGTCGCATAAACCTCAAAATAATCAACTCACTCTACACATCTAATAACCTGAAGCGTTATGTGCTTACGTCAAAGTGAAGATGTTGATGTTTTTACAATAACTTATGGTCTATAAAACACCTGGATATAATATTGATACACGAATACTCTGAATAGTATTAGCGATTACAACCTTGAAGTGTATCGACTCTAAATATGCCAAAAAGTTATATCAAACTCTAGCCTGGACCTCCTTTTATAAGATAAGGAGTCCTTTACACTATACAAGATAATTATACTTAGCATACTTATCTAATACAAAACATCCTACCCAAGAAATTCTAGAATGTTACATATTAAACCGACACAATGATACTAGCAGTGAAAAACTACATTAGCAGTGGTACACGACTTAATTGTGAGTGTGGATTCCTTCTTGTTTGCTATTATTTTCTTGAAGGATTTCTCGTCGTTTGGTTCTCCTGGGGCGGCCGTATTTTCATATGGGATTCCCTGCAGAAGTTCGATAGGCTTCTCAACGGGTTTCCCGTGTAAATCCGCCCCTATGCGCGGTACTGGAAGAGCTTTTAGTGGGGTTGATTTTCCAATCCGCACAACTTTTATTTTAGAGCAATGGTAGAACCACAAATAATTCAGAAAAAATACATCCACACGCTGACGTGATAGGTTTGAATTGGAGTGAGGAGAGAGAATTGTCACAAAATACACCAATCATCCCCTACACGATTGCATGGGATTTTTATTATATTTATTTATGTGGTTTGCTCTAAAATTTATCCCAGTGCCCGCAAGCTCGTCATTTTTACCTTTAACCCAGTCTATCCAACCCGATATGCCAGGATTAGTAGACGTACACTTGCTTCGGGGGCCGGGCTGCAATCAACAGATGACTGAGACCAGAAATTTCAGCCGTGTTGTTTGCCTCTCTTTGCACATTCTACCACTCCTTCGACCCAATACCCATGATATGCATCCTTCTTCCGCTCGGGAAGAGCGAGGTTAAGAAAAAAGGACATGGGTTTTGGTTGAAGGAATGTTGTGAATGGTCGCGGAGATTGGTCAGTTTTGTCATCTTAGGAACGACTAATTGTTATTAGTAGTCATTTAAGAACATGTTTCAGTTGTCGCAACAACTGCTTTGCGCTTATGTTTTTTTTTTTGGGGGGGGTAAAGGTTTAGGCTATGTTTGGGCTTTTTGGAACCGACGGTGCGTGGGCAATGGGTTAACATCTTCAACTTCTCTTTGGGATTTTTTGTTGGTGGATGAATGGTTGTTTTTTTTTATGTGCTTTAAATTTATTTACCTCGCGTCTTTATAGCGAGGATTTTACTGTTCTTGCACGCGGTATCATTAATTTCCATTTACTGTATTGTAGGTAGGCACGTGCCTAGGCTCCTGGGCATCTATTTTTCTTGCTGGATTTGTCATAAAATTTCTAGGGAAGGAACGTGAATATTTACTTGCATATTTTCTCTCCTTTTTTGATTTATGGATAAGACTTATCCGTAATTACAAACCGTTTGAATTTATCGGTTTCTTATCCTTTTTTGTACTAAAATGTAGCTTCCACATCTGTTGTTGGTTTTGAAAAAGTTGCTTAAGCACGTTTGACAAACTGAAGTAAATCATTCATATATGCGCTTTACATTTCACTTTTATAATTTGAACTTCAACTAGTCATTTGGAAAACAGAAACAAAGTTGAGCGAACCTAGCATTGGTTTGTTAAACTGTAGCAGTGGTTACGTATTCACATACTTTCAAAACAACTGTTTTAACTCTTGTAGCAGTTGTTAGTATTTTTGCACTAGAAGATGGTTTAACATTCTAATGAGCAAACGCAACCGTTATCGTCATCTAGTATCTATACACGAAAATTCTGACAATCAAGTTTAAGTTATTGGGCAATTTCATTTGAACCTCAGGCCACCTTCCAATTTGCAATCTGGGCAACTAAATGCCATAATTGGGCAATACTTGTTGTACGATCGGGCAACCATAATTCTTAACCATATGATCATAAAGGATACACTTAACAGCATAAACCTAACAGCACTAAGTTTGGCATAGAAGCACTATCGCATGGTTGGCAGCATAAACTCATAATTATTTTTTAAAGGAAACAAACATTCATAACAGGTGGAACCATTCCTTGTGCACTAGCCCTTTTTTCTATGATCTCGAACCCTCTTTCAGTTTTCGTGATAGAAACACGCTTTGTTAACTTCCTTGTTTTGAAAGGTGTTGCACTACCGCACCGCATGCCAGCATCCTCTTCCTGCCATACCATGTTTTTGAAATAAAATTGTGACAAAGCCTGTAGCTCGTGCACAATGTAGACGTCCATGGATCCATTCTCATCAGCAAGGTCATACATTCGTCGAACGTCATTGTCTGTGTGCAACAATGTTAAACCATCTTCTAGTGCCTTATTTGGTGCTGCATAAAATAAAGCCCATTTTCCCCCTCCAATATCATTCAAAACATGATCAAGCACCCTGGTAAATGCAACCCTGGTGGAGCTAAAACACCAGACATCAGCAAGGAGACCGCCTACATAGCGGAGTGGCTGAAATTCAAATTTCCCGTTGTGGTGCACTTTAAATATGACTTCTTTGGTTTCCGCCATGTCTTATAAAACATAAACCCTAATAACAATTTCAATAACTTTTAATTAAATAAATATTTAATAATAGAATATAAAATATAAAGTTGCACAGTTATTTATATTCATGTACTGTATAAATATATGAACGAATAAGGTAACAAAGTACATACGGGGGAGTACAACAAACCTGGATTTGTTTATAAAAAAGAAGAAAAGGACAACGATTTTTTTATTTGTATTCTTCGATAAAAGTGTAAGCATCCGCAATGGCAACTTGGTGAAAGACTTTTTTACTATTCTAATAAGATATTCAAATGACTTGTTCCATTGTGGCAATAACTTTGAAGAAGACTTTTTACAAAAACACTAGTAAAGACTTCAAGTGTTTGAAGCTGTTGTCAAAAAGCTTTTGTATTTATAAAATTTCATTTTTCACCCAACATTAAATATGCAAATGCTTTTTGCAGTGGAGTAGTTGGTTTTGCAAAAGCTTTTTACCTCAACCATTTAATTGTGTTCAATGCATCAAGTCTTTTATGACTTGATGCATTGGTAATGCTCGAGGAATGTGTGGATGTTGATAGTTGAAGATTATTAATTTGATTTAAAAATACAAAAACCATTTCCCAAAAAGCAACTGACATCCTTACCAGTAAACAGGTGAAAAGTGAAAACAAAATAGCCAAATGCTAGAGTTCACAAAAAAAGTAAAAAAAAAGTAAAATGCAGAGGCCACTGATACTCTAACTCTTTGTGACCACAAAAAACCCATTTGCAAACACCAATTATTACAGTTAGTTTGGATTATTCACACTATACACCAATTCAAATTGTCAATAAATAATACAACTGTCTACACAAAAACTAAAAACACCTTTTCATTTGTGAAATTTACCTTTCACTTCTACTGTGATATTTTAGTTAATTGACATTTAGATCAATTAGATTATCAATCATCACAATTATTTACGAAATGGCGTGTTCTTTGTGTCAAGATGGTACATGCACTCTGAATTGTACTAATTTGCACGATTCTTTATTTAAAGACATGATAGACCGTTTCAAGAGAATGGTAATTGCTTGTGAGCCGGGAAAGACTTGCCTAATAGAAGGAAATTTTAGAGAGAAACAAGAGCTGATTGATAAGAGGAAGAGAATGATTGAACAACTTCCAGAGTATGAATGTGAGTATGAAGATATGAAAGCGCGTTTCAAGAGGATCGAAGATGATAATGCTAATTTGGAAGCAACGTGTGAAGAGGCGATAGCTGATTTTAAGATTTACAAAGATTATAATGCTGATGCTGAAGCGAAGTATGAAGAGATGAAAACCAGTTTTAAGAATTTGAAAGATCATAATGTTGTTGTCAAAGCTAAGTATCAAGAGATGGTTAAATGTGCCAAAAATCTTATCAACAGACTCAAAGAAGTTGCAGCTGATGCTGATGATTTTTAGGATTATGAATGTGTTTTGTATATGTTTAAGAATGTGCTATTTTGGACTGATTAGGTATGTAAGGTAATAAGTATTTATCTAATTAACAAGGTACTAGATTACTGCATCAAATTTTATGATATTTGTGAAAACATAAATAATCAAAATAATAGCCAATCTCGATATTCTTCACATGCGAATATACTCTAACTAGACTTAATTGCAATACTAAACTCAATTCCATTAGCTATTGATATTATTCACTAGGAAACATAAATTTTCCAAACCTCAAGAGTCAAGATGATTCTTTAAAGGCTGCAGTTGAAGAAAAGGAGAATGAAGGGGTGCAGGCAACCACTTCCAGTATTGCTGCATCCACTGCTAGTATTGGAGTAACCACTACTGCTATTGTTATACCCACTGCCAGTTCAGACGTTTCCACTGCATAGGCAACCATTGCTACAATTATAACCACATCAATAACACCAACACCAAAACTAAAAAAGGCTGACAATGAGATTGCCATACAATTGGTCAACCAAAAGCAATCTCACCCTATCCCTGCACCTAGACCTATTGCTAAGACTCTAAACATTGGTGAACCTGTGCAGAAAGATGTAGTTACTCAAACTGATATTGGAAAGGGTAAAGAGATTGCAGATCCAACTTTGGTGTCTCAAAGTACAGAGGATCAGATAGCTTTTGATGAAAAAACCACTCCTTATTAGTCTACAAACTGCCACTAAATTTTTTAATAAACCAAGTAATGTTACATACTTAACTAACGACATCTAAGGTATCATACCCTACATAATTACGAATCAGATACACATAAAAAAGAGCAACGGATTATAAAATGGAATTAACACCTATCTAACATAGCTATTCATCGAATAACAAAAACGATTTATTATAACACATAACCAATTGGAAATAATCATATGTAATAAACAACGAGAACAATATTTACGTACCATATTTGGGAACATTTTTTTAAAACTTGATCAATCGAATGTGGTTTGCAATCAACACTGTAGCTTTAACGATGGTGACATAACTGACGTTACAAGGAAGACAGGGGGCTGACGAAGAAGACGGTTTGATTTGTGAAAATAGTACTGCGAGAAGCAAAAACAGAGAAAACCGATAACTATGGATGCTTTATTGGTCAGTGACTTTTGGATTTTGAACTCTCTTAATTAATGGATACTGTACTTTTACTATTCAAATGTGTACTTTTTTGTCTAACGTAAAATGACGATAGAACCCTTTTTAAAATTATACAGTTGCCCACCGCTTTTTAGTTGCCCAAAAAACAATACCTTACACATACGGGACACTTGTCGCAATGTCGATGAGTTGCCCAATGACAGCGGTTGCCCTCGGTCTATTTTCAAATTAAAAATAAAAGTGGTCTAGAAAGTGATATGCATCAGGGCGCGCGGTCTATTTGCGTCATTTTCCCTTTTATTTTTCTCATTTGCACCAAACAAAGGAAATAAAGCCATTTCCATTTCTCCCCATCCATTTCTCTCTACCAAACATCCCCTAAGTTTATGTATATGAACTAAGTTTAACTAATCATACATGGAGTTAGGACTTGAGACCAACTGAATTGGAAAATAGACTCAGAGGGATAAAATTTGGTTTTTACCTCAAGTCAATACGATAAATGGTTTATTTTCTACGGCTCTTTAAAGCCTGCACAAATTTCATCACAACATGCTGTCATACTTTTTAAATATGTCCAAAATGATCCAAAACCCATCATAAGCTATTCTACTCTTTAACAAACTTATATTTCAGCTTATTAAACATGTTAAGACCATATTCTAATAATTCTATAAGCAATCTTACTAGTTTAAGCACTTTATAAGCTAGTATCAAATACCCCCTAACTTAACATACTTAAGTATAATCAACTTTACTAACATGAATCACATCACTTTTCTTAACATAATTCACATATATTTTGAATATACATCAAATTTAAATTCACAAAACATATAAACATGGTTCTTATCATCAAACATATATTTAGTACCATAAACATAACTAAATTTATCCTTAACCCTATAAACACCATAACATGAATTCTAATACACAATTAGCCATAATTCAACCACTAAATTCTTGACTTGATTCTATCATAACAAAAATTATAACATCTAAAATCATCATAAATTAAAACTAGGTTTTCATAGTACTTGAATTAAACATAATACCCTTTAAGACATTAACATGAAACTTAACTTAAATTTACCTTGACTGGGAATTGAACTTCTAACACTTGGACACCTCTTGGATTGCTCCAACACTCTTCTTGATTCCTTCTAAGATTCAACCAAGATCACCAAAACTGTTGCACATGTTTCCTCAATCTTCTTTGTATAGTTTTAGTTAATAAAGGACTAAGAGTAAATTCCGTTCAAAAACCTCATAGGATGTCACATCCCATACCACACACATACACGTGTGTGTTTTTGTGGCTATCTTCTAGAGTTTTAAGCTTATTAAGCCCTATAGGTAGAATAGTAATTTAGCCTCTTAAACGGTAATTAGTTTTTGTCGTTAAATCCTTTGCACCGTTAGTCCTTTTCGTTAACTATTTTGCCTTCTAAGTCCTTATCTTTATAAAATACTAACATAAAGACTTTTCTACTTTCCTAATAACAATATGAAAGTCTGTTTTTGAAACTTATAAAAATCAAAGTGTTACAAAAGCACATCCATAGCATAACCCAAATGCCCAAGACCCAGACCCAGATCTCAAATTTGGCACAAAACACGTTTGCATTTTATGCTAGACCGAATAAATATAATAAATGTTGTTGATAAATTCTATAGGCTTCTTTTACTTGTTGGAGAGTCCCAAGTATCACTTCCATGTTCAAATGATGAGCCAAGTTTGAAACAAACAGATTTCTTACAAGACTATTATCGAGCCATACCGCCACAGTTCAGCAGTATTGACTAATCATCTGAACGTGGAAATAGCATTGAAGCTGAAGCGAACTGCCTTTCATAAAATAAAATAAAAAGGTCACTGTTGTTCTAGCTTTCCAACCAACTATTAATAAGTAGCGTAACTTAAGGAACACCACATAATAAAATATAATTTCAAAAGCAAAATATAAAATCCCATAGCCATACCATTTCGCAGCTAATTTTCCGCAAATTGCTTTGACGCATCCCATATAAGCCAAAAGTTTTGCAAAATAACAATTATGCGAATCAGATTTTAAAAAGCAAGCATAACCAATTATTCTACCATCACCCCAACCAAAGCCATTAAAGAAAATTCAAACTTAAATGCAAAAATCAAGAAAGCTAGAGTTAATAACCGCAACACAACGATTAACTCTTTCAGCTAACTCTAATGACCTAGCACGCACAATCAATCATAACCCAAACTTATCACTTGCCGGGTGATCGAATCACCATAGCCAAGCAACCACTACCCATATCAGCCATAAATTCTACAAAAGCGCAACATGTGAATTAAATTTTAAGCATCAAGCATTACCAGGTACACTACTCATTACCCCA
The DNA here is from genome assembly GCA_019973895.1 of Chrysanthemum seticuspe. Lineage (NCBI taxonomy): Eukaryota > Viridiplantae > Streptophyta > Magnoliopsida > Asterales > Asteraceae > Chrysanthemum > Chrysanthemum seticuspe. The sequence continues at coordinate 268,943,232 of BPTQ01000004.1, forward strand.
ACCAAAGACCTTAAAAATTTCAAGCTTAAATACAAAACCAATCAAATTGAACTAAACATAGCAAGCACAATCAACCATAAACCAAACTTGTCACTTACCTGGTGCTCGAATCATCATAGCCAAGTAACCACCACCCATATCAACCATAAATTCTACAAAACCGCAACATGAAAATTAAATTTTAAACATCAAGCATTACCAAATACACTACTAATTACCAAAACAAAAGAGCTTAAAAAATTTTCAAACTTAAATGTAAAAACAAGCAAGATGAACTAAACAAAAATCCTAAAACATCGATTAACTCACTAAACTAAAACTAATGATGTGTGCTAAAACACACATCATTTTATATATAAAAATATGCTAAATCGGACTAATAACCATGAAATATGTCAAATTATATTGCAAAAATATTGTCTATGTGTTATTATGTCTTGCAGGTACAAGGGTTTGAAAACAAAGAAAAAACGGTGATTTTCGGATGAGGTTCGATGATTTTTTCGAAGTTCAAAAGAAGTCATAAAGATTAACCAAGCACACCATTGGAAAGATCACGGAATATCGAGTCAAGTGGTTATTTTATTTGGAGCATCAAGGAAGAGAAGAAAAATTGAAAGATCAAACGGAGCTCGAACGAAGAATAATTTTAAAGATAATGGCTAAAATTGAATCAAGTAAAAGAGGGCTAAAAAGAATTAAATGCAAAGAGTTAACACAAAAGGCTCTTGGTCTAGTGGTTGGGTGCATGCTTTCTAAGCAAGAGGTCGAGAGTTCTATCCCCACTAATGGCATATTGTTGGTTTTATTTTTGGTATCTACATCAGCTGCTACACGAGTCCCAGTCCTCCACGTGGCCCAAGTGAAAATCAGTTACAATTTGATGAATAGCATATGATTGAATCAAGATACATGAATTCAACTAACACGTGAACCTCACGTCCCAAAATTAATTCAAGACCGAGCGTGTATCTTTTTGTTCCTGCCATCCAACACCACTCGCGCACCATTTACTTGCATCCTCCTATCCTTCCAAGACACGTGGCCAAGTAAAAATGGAATACGAGGATAGGGATGAATCATTGGAAGGGTCGAGAATGAATTGAGTGCTATAAATACCAGATCCGAATCATCTCAGCTCACACATTAATTTTACACACACTCTTCATTTTATGTTTATTTAGTCTTTAGCTTAATATTTTTAGTGCTTATTGTAGTAGCTTATTTTTAAGAATTTATTGTACTCAAATCTTTTTTGCTTATTAATGATAATGATGTTTATGGAGTTTACTTAAGTGCTTATTTCCTTTTCATCTCTTTCTTTCTTTTCCTTTTCTTTTTCTTATCTAATAATCTATTTTAGCTTATTAGCTTATTTTAAATAAGCACTTTTTATTTTTAGTTTCGTTTCAAAAACTCTTTTATTTACTTAGATTTATTTTCTTTTACAACTTCTTTTATAAAAAAAAAAATCAAACAAAAAAAGTTTTAATCTTTTTAGCTAATCTTTAGCTATTTTCTTATTTAGCTTATTTATTTAGATCTAGTCCTTAAATATACCCAACTCACGTTTAATCTTCGGATTTGAACCACTTAGTTTTGGGTGGATATTGGATCTAATCTTTAAGCTTTTTCTTTGCTTATTTTGTTTAAAGTTTAGTACTTTTTAGATCAATAAGCTTTTTCATAGCTTATTTGATCCATAATATTGCTTATTCTCTAACCTTTGATATAGTTGTGATCTTGCTTACTTTCTCATCATTTTCATCCTAAGGCGAGGAGCTTAAGGGTTTTATAAGCTTACTTATTAACTAAAGTTTAAAGCTTTTTAATCTTAATAAGCTAAATTAGTTAATAAAGTCACAAACTTTATTAAATATTTGGTTTTATTAAAGCTTATAAAGAAGTAAACTTTAGGGTTTGATAAGTTTATAAAATCGGGTGGTTTTATTCGTCTCGTATTGTAGATCGGGTTTTATTTTCCTTACTTTCTCTTTTAGCTTGTAGAAAAATGATGTTTGTTGAGCTTATTATTATTATCTTTGTTGGTTTAGTTATGACTATTAGTGAGTAGATTTTTATTATGCTTGTTAAGTGATTGGTGAATTGTGAAACTATGTGTGGAATATTAGAGATTATTAATTAGTAGCCTTTGGTTTACTTGGTTTGATTTTTAGAAACTTTAACGGGCAAAAGCCGTTAAGGATTTTAACTATTTAACCAAGTAGATTTTATCTAGATAAAAAGTAGGATTTTCAATATAAACCAACGTCGTGAGAAAAATCTACTTTCTAAATGGATAATTAAAGGTTGTTAATTAATAATCTCCGGATTAATCGATGATTTGATTAGTTGGTTATTTTAACGGGCAAAAGCCGTTGGGATAATTAATTATTTAAAGTCTACTAATTTTTACCTCGAAAATAATTGTTTTTAATATAAGCCAATGTTGTGAGGAAATAATTTGTTTCGACGGGTATTTATTACATAAGTGCTTTTAAGGAAAAATCCACACTTAATGAACTTTTCACCACACTTGACAAGCATACCTTTTTATCATATATTGTTAGTCGGTATTATTTGCTATTAGTTTAATTTTTATCTCACTTAAAATAGTTGCTTTATTAATTAGTATAAAAAGTTTTATAAATTAGCTTACAAAACCAAACAAAAACCAAAACGATAATCAAGCATCATTTAAAACGAACAAAAAAAAACATAAAATTCAATTCATCTCTCGCCTAGGAATACGACATCCGGAAGGTTGATTATTACTTGTCCTCAAGTAGTGATTGATTCTTAATCGGGAATACAAAATTTTAAAAACTGCCCTTCGCTACAAAAACACGAATCAGTTTTTGGCGCCGCTGCCGGGGAGAGGTGTTACGATTTTTTTGTTTTGTTTTAAGTTTGGTGCCTTGAAGAACCTTTTCTCCCCGAAAAGTTAATTTTTGCAAATTTTCAAAAAATCCAAAAAAATTAAAAATCTTAAAAATACAAAAATATTTTTTTTAATTAAAACTTTTTCAAAAACACAAAAATATTTTCCTTTTTCAAAATATTTTCAAAAAAGCCAAAAATATTTTTCAATTCACTTTCTTTTTAGTGCATGAGCACTCGATCTTCTTCAAACGAATTAAATTCTCCTCTTTCAAATCCCGAAAGATTAATTCGACAAAGAAATCGTTGTGATCCTTCACATTTATTTAATTTCGAAGAACTTGTTAGCCTTGATTATTTTTATTAGAAGTGATGGTCATTCACGATTAGGAACTTTGTAACGTGTGTTAGATATCGTGATAGAATAGTCAACGGGCTCATGGAGTGGGCTAAGCTAATTGGTTAAATGTTAAGGTATGCTAAGCCGTGTATAAGCTTAAGCATCCCAAGCCCAATCCAAGTCCACGAAAAGCCCAAGCTAAAGCCTTTTAGGGTTTTATGCCTCTTGTACTATAAATACCCCTCAAATGGTCATTTGAGGGGTGTGCTTGAAAGTGTGTGTGTGTGTGTGTGTTTTCCTTTGCAATAAACATCATCTTTATTGTGTTTATCTTTCTTCACATACACGGTTTTGTATAAACATCAAGTCACCATCTCTCTTAATATTTCCTTCTTTGTTTTACGCATATGTTTGTGTTTGGGTTTCACGAGTTCTACGCATAACTTTGGTTAACGTGGGTATTTCGTGATAAGGTTGATATATCGTAGTGGTCCTACAATTGGTATCAATCGCCTAACAATGGTTTAGGAGTGTTTGTATTTGTTTTGGAAGTTTTGGTACTGTTCGTAAAGCTCACGTTTTTACACTTTTGATACGCTTAAAGCTTTCATTTTTTCACCAAAAAATTCAAGATTCTTGTGGTTTAAGGTTTATTTGGTGTTAAAGTTTTAGTTTTTCGCAAAAAGTTTCAAGCTTTACGGGTTTAGATACGTTTTTTAAACTCATTTTGTTTCATTGGTCATTTCTACTCGTAACTTTTCTAAGCACTTTGGGTGAAAAAGGTCAACATTTTTTGGTTATTCGAGTGTTTTTAAGGCTATCTGTGCAAGAGAAATCGGTTGAATCATTGAAAATTTTTTACGAGTAGGTCAAAACCCTAGTTCTACTCGTAAGAAAGTCAACTACGCATAAGCTTCTACTCGTAACTTTTTGGTGAAGTTTCTTCGAGCTATAACGGTGACTTAGTGCTTCCCTCACTTGGATAAGTTTGTGAAACACTTCGACTTTTGGATATCTTTTACACTGTGACAGTGTAAAGGATTTTTGGTTTTTAACCTAAGTTTACGCATAAGCATAAACTCTTACGAGTAGAACTCTACGCATAAGATCACACTTACGCGTAAGGTTTTACGACTAATTTTTTTTGTCTACGCATAAGCCTAAGGTTACGCGTAAGATACTTTCTACGCATAAGAATCCTACGCCTAAGATCCTACGCATAAAGATCCTACGCATAAGATCCTACGCCTAAGCACCAATTCTACTCGTAACTCCTTCTCTCTAAGTCTACGCCTAAGCTTTGGCGGGAAAACTTGAGTAAAATTTAAATTTTTGAGGACACTAAACGTTCAATTTTTACGCGAGATTCAAATTTTGGTTTAACTGTGAAAATTTTGGTCAAAAATTAAAATTTTTGGGCCTAAATTCAATTTTTTCGGGTCAAATTTGGCGTCAAAATTGTCATAACTCAAATTTTTCATACGACCTTAGAATTGATTTTTATAGTGAATTTCAAATTTTGGGCGATATCTTTTTAAGAACCAAGGTTACGAGTACGACTTTCAGAAACACATCAACCAAGCTTAATCTTCATCAACCACAACTCCTTTATCGTTGAATCGATCCTACATCAACTTTATCAGATCATACCTTCATCAATGGCAACTCAACAAGACATTCATGCAGCCGGTGCCGAAAACCGTCCTCCTATGTTGGCAAAAGGTGGTTATCTTCAATGGACAAGTCGAATGCTCCGCTACATCAAGACCAAACCTAATGGGAAACTCATGATTAAATCCATTCAGGATGGACCCTTCCAGCCTCGACAAATTCATGTACCTGGAAATGCAGATGCAACACCTCCCGTCCCACCATCCTCTCATCTTCAAACTGAATCAGAATACACTGAAGAGGATCAGAAACAAGTCGATGCAGATGACATGGCAATTCATATTGTCCAACTGGGTTTACCAATAGACATTTTTGCTGCTGTAGACAGTTGTGAAACTGCTTTCGATATGTGGGAACGTGTTAGACGGCTATGTTATGGAACAGAAATTGGTAAACAAGACATGGAGAACAAGCTGCTAACTGAATGGGAAAAGTTTACATCTACACCAGGAAAATCCATTGAATCCTACTATGGAAGGTTTTGCACTTTGATGAATGAGCTTATCAGAAACAAGTTGGCACCCAGATCAATCGTTCAAAACATCAAGTTCCTGAATAATCTTCCAGAAGAATGGGGACGATATGTCACTATTGTCAACCAAACAAAAGACTTACATCAGGTGAACTTTGACCAACTTAACGATTTTCTGAAGCAAAACCAAGCTGAAGTGAATGAAGTCAGGAAAGAAAGATTGGCAAAGAATCATGATCCATTGGCACTTATTGCAAAGACTCAATCTTTAGTGAATACACAACAACAAGCTTCATCATCTTCCAACAACAACAACTTGCAGCAATACATTCCGCATCCTCAACAACAATTCTATCCACCAGAACAACAAGTCATTCAACAACAATATCCAGAATATCAGGAACAAGGAATCACTGATCCTGAAATTAACCGAGAAAAAGCCTTGCAACAGATATTTTCTTTATTGGATAAAGCATTTAACAGTCGCATGGGTAATCAGGCGGTTCCGTATCAGGGTAATAAGTTGGGTCAGTATGTTGGAAATCAGATGGGACAGAATGTTGGGAATAGAGCAGTGGGTAATCAGAATAGCAATGTTGCAGCCCCTGTTGTTGGGAGTTATGGAAATGTGAATCAGGGGAATCAGATGCAATATGCAGGGCAGTTTGATGGACATCAAGGGGGTCAGATTGTGAATTAGAATATGGGATATCAAAATGGGAATAACTGTTTTATGACTTCTGTTCAGAATGCTACCTCCGAACCTCAAAGACAAGATTCAGGATCTAGTGTCAACCGACTGACGAAGCTTGAAAAGATCCAGTACATGTTGATGTTAGCAGAAAAAGAAGAGTTGGGAATTGAGTTGACTGCTGAGGAAATCAAATTCAGGTACCCAAAATGGGAAGATAAAGCAAACGATAATGCAACCTCCAGTCATACAATCAATCAACAGGACACAACATCAAGCGGTACTTATGACACAACTCCTGTCTACGACACATATTCACTCAATGAGGTACCAAATTCGTTTACTCATGAGAAGCCACATTCTGTGTCTCCCGAACTTTATTATGACACATATGTGGGAGAGCAAGTTAATAGCAATGTTAACTCTGAAACTCCATATATGGATCCTAATGGAGGTCAAGTGATACAGAATGGTGCTAATGATGAGGAAACACGTGCTTATTTTGAATCATTAATTAATAATTGTGGTATTGAGATTGAGAAAGTTAGTAAGGTCAATCGCGAGGTTAAGGCCGCAAATAAGAAATTGACCGCTGAGCTTAAGAGTTACAAGGAGCACGCCAAAGCCTATGAATTTCATACAAACAAAATGTCTGATGCGCTCCGAACAGTCAAGCTAAATCACTCAAGTCTGCCACTTGTGAATGGCAGACCGTAACAAGCTTAAAACTGCCTAAGCACGAACTCAATGAAGATCTGAGGAGTATAGTGTTTCCCCGGGTCGTTATGTCCCAGCGAGCTATGCAATGGATTATCAAACGTAAAGTGATCGAGAGATTTGAACGGGAAAAGAGATTTGGAATGATTATAACTAAGGAAAAGCCAACAAATTACAACGGCTTAAATGCAAATTAAAGAAAGTTAAAAAGATAAAAAATATTAAATAAACGCTATCACTATTTTTAAAATTGATGAACGTTTAAAACTTAAAACTTAAAACTTACGTTTAAATAAAAAATTACGTAAACGTACAAAATAAAAAGTGAGATCTAAGAAATTTTGACTTTTGAAGAAAACTGAAATGTTGACTAAAATGAAATTTGAGATCAATTTGTGAACTGAAAATGACATATTATGATGAAATAAGACTGAAGCAAGCTAGCTCTATGAATTTCAAACACAAAATAAGACTTTGAATTGTTAAAAATCCAACAGTTAACAGATTAGAACAGATGTGATGAACTTTTGACTTTGGTGGTTTGTATGCACAAGTGAAAGACTTAAATGAGTTCAAATTAGATAAACAAACATAAATCAACAAATTTCAACCACTGAGCAGACCTTAAAGACATATTAAGCATATAATCCAAACACCACTTTAAAACTGTCATACAAACTTAAACTGATAAGAACACTAAACCAGATAGTACCAGTGATCAAATTGAGTTCACATGATCATAATACAACTATATAAACACATTTTAACTACTGGTGACTACAGATAAACATTCAAGCATAAAATGCAATATAGAAAAAAAAATTGAAAATGAGAATAGAACTCACAAATGTCCAGCTGGTATGCAGACTAAAACCAGAACCCAAACCTAATCTAGCTTAATTTCACCCAATATCACCTACTGCATCAACAATATCCATCACCATTCCCAATTTTGCATCACAGTTGACTTTTGTTGACCCTGAATGAGAATTGTTTGAAACTGGCTTATAAGTTTGCAAAAAGCTAAAGTAAGCTTAAATAAGCTTATTTGATTTCAGTATAAGCTTATGAGAACCTTTGACATTAAATTTGAAACTAAAAATTTCCACAGTAAGCTATGAACTTGGAATTTAAATAGAGACTTGAATTGAAAACTCAAAAGCACATACAATGATGTTTTTAACTTAAATGAGATACACAAAAGCTGAAATTACAACATTGGATTTAAACTACAACATTTATTTGAAAAAACGACATAAAGGAAAAAGCTTAAAACTAACTACTACTCTCTAGCCTTCCTCTTGCTCTTTTTATACCTCCAAATGCTTCTCTCTCTTCCTCTGAGCTAATCCCAGCTGTGTTTACAACCATTGGATGACTTTAAGTCATCTTGGCCCTTCATTGGTTTTTGGCGAGAAAGATGTTTTAACCTGTTGTGGTTGAGTAAAGGGGAAAGGAATTCATTTAATGATATTTGGATTGAGGTGTTGGTGGGGGGACAAAGGAGATGGATAGGTGAGGAGGAGGGTGGATAAAGCCTGGGTGTTGCAGGCATGGTGGGTGAAGAGGACAGGGAAAAGGTTTTTGGCGCGTGTGTGGTGGTTATTTGACTTGGGTTGACCGGGCTAATAATACAAAGGGGGTTCAAATTGTTTTAAGTGGCAGGGTCACAATGGATTTGACTAGTCCAAAAAGGTATAAAAGGGTTTTAAATACAAGGACTCAATGTGTAAATTCTGAAATTGCAAGGACCAATTCTGCCATTTTCATAAAGTTGCTCAAAGGACTAAAAGTGACAAAGTTCAATAATGCAAGGACCAAACTTGACATTTTCCAATTTTCCAAGGACTAATTTTGCCAAATTTGAAACTTGGAGGACCAAACTTGTAATTTTCTCAAACTTTTGATATTTTTCACCAAAGGGCTAAATTTGACAAGTTATGATATTAAAAGGACCTTTGGTGATTTTTCTTTTGAAATTTTGACTCAGGGACTATTTTTGACAATTTTAGAACTTTGGGGACTGAAACTGCCAATTATGCAAACTTTGCTCATTTTTCATCTGATTTTGAACATTTTGCATCTGAAACATATAAAATGCAATTTTGGAATATTTTCAGTATTTTGATGCATTTCTGAGCATTTTTAAACGTTTTGCAGTTCAGATTTGACTAAAAATGATGAGTATTTACACACTCATCAATGTCTGAATTAAAAATTGGTTATCGAGATTCTGTTTTAAGAGAAAAACAATTGCAACTCAAGTATGACACACTTGATGTGAATTTGAACTTGAAAATAAAATCTTTAAACAAGGAAATTTCTGATCTTAAAAACCATCTTTCTAAACAACAAGCAACTTATTCTAATCTTGAAAAAGAGGAAGCAGTTGATTGCTGATTTTTCAAAACGAGAAGATTCTCTTCTTGATGAAATTCTTGATAAAAATGAGATGATCAAAAAGTTGGAAAATTTGCTTGTTACAACGGGTCATTCGGCCAAATCAACTAATATGCTGATTAATCAAGTAAATCCGTATTTTCATACAACTCAAAAAATGGCTCTTGGTAACACACCTCCTTGTTTCCTCAAGAAAGCTCAGAAATCTCAGAATGTGTTGAACGATGGAAAACCTTTGCATGAACCCATAATTGTTCATGATTCTCCTGAAACGTTAGAACTATCTGAGGAGAGTAGATCAAAAATGAAACAAAAGAATCCAGATCTTAAACCAATTGATTATAACAAATGGAACAAAATTAATGGAATTACTTTTGTTAATCAAAAAGAAAAGTCAAAGTTTTCCATCACACCAAGTGTTTCAAACAAAATGTCAACACCAGTTTCAAAACCAGTCTCAACTCCTGTAGTTGTCTCAAAATCTCTTTCGAAAATCGAACAAATGTCTTCAAACAATCCTTTTAACACAAGTGATACTAGAAGCATTTTAGATGACGTTAAAACTAGAATTGGGTATCTTCAAGAGACTGTCAAGTCTAAAACCAATATTACAACTAACATATGGTTTACTCGTCATGATGACGAAACAAAAGAGTTTTTTAAAACCCAAATTGCCCCTCCGTTAACTGCCATCAGTGCGAGGGTAATTCATGTTGAACAAGCACTTTTGAAAGAAACAGCTGACTTTGTCAAGGACCATAAATCCCTGGTAAAGCAAGCTAATGAAAGTTTTGAACACTTCAAAGTTTTGGAAAATCTAAATGATTCTCTCTTCGAAGATGTTATGACTACCGATATCATGTCCATTATCTTACAAACATATTCTGTTGAAGATCATGAAAGACTCCAGTCTAAGACCTCCGAAATTGTTTCAAAATATGAAAAAGCTCTTATGAAACTTGAAAAAGAAAATGTCTCATATTTTAAATAACTTGATCGCAAAACTGAGGAATGCAAATATGACAAACTGTCGTATGAGCGTGCATACAAGGACATGAAAGAGCAAAATGATCTTTTGAGAGCTCAGCTGGGAAGTCAAAAAGGAAAGGCTGTGGATACTAAGTTTGCAAAACCATTGACTGAGGAGAAAACAAATGTTCCCAAACCGGTTTTCAAACCAAAAATGTCTATTTCTCAGTTTGCTCCAAAAGTCAATGAGAAAAATGATTTGTCAAAAACAGTCACTCCACAGACTTTGCCTATTAAAAAGAGAATTATCCACGGTTTTGAGAAAGAAAAAGCAGTTGCTGAAACACCAAAAGTTATTTCACCTGGCATTTCTAGGAATAATACACGGAATGTGACAAAAAATCCAGTTAAAGAATCTGTCGGTTCTAACAACATGGTCAACAATCACTATCTAGAAGAAGCTAGGAAAAAGGCACAGACTCGAAAAGACGGAATTTTAGGTGCAACATCTAGGGTAATGAATTCTACAAGACTTCAAGGCACTGCTAGTAGTAGTAAACCATTACCTAGGAACACTCTTCAAAAGACTAGGGATTGGCTTGCATCTAAGAGTAGTTGCACAAACGAAAATTCTATGCCCTTAGAAAACAACACTAGGAATTCTAATTCTTTTTCGAACAAGAATCAATTTCCCAAAGACTGTAGTGACAAAGTTAAAGCTGCTGTTTTAAACAAGAATATTGAATTTGTCTGTACTACATGTAAAAAATGTGTCTTTTCAGCTAATCATGATGCATGTGCCTCACTATATCTCAAGAAAGATAATTCTCGTGCCAAGGCACAATCCACTAAGACACCAAATAGACACAAGCCCGTTGATAAAATGTCAAACAAAAAGAAACCTAATAGGTGGATCTCTTCAGGACGTAGTTTTTCCAAAAATGAGTCTTCCGCTGCATCTGAAATGAAAACAACTCCTAGATCTTACCTTAGGTGGATACCCACGGGCAAAGTTTTCAACGAAATAGGTCTTAGATGGATTCCCACAGGAAAGATGTTTGATACTTGCACCTACACATATAATAGTGAAAATCATCAGGATAAGGAAGTAAAAACCACTACAACCGTTGATAGTGATCACCCTCGCCGTGAGGAATCTTGTACTTCTAACACTGTTATTTGTGAAAACTCTTTGTAAGATATAACTTTTCACATACACATCAAACCATAACACAAAGTAGCATGTAGATGGAATTCTAGAGAGAGAAAGTTAGAGATTTTGGGAACTTAGTGAGAGAAAGTGAAAGATATTATTATGAGCTCCAACTCTCTACCTTGGGAGGTAGAGAGTATTTATAGTCTTACATAAATCGCCACACATCGGGCTGTGGATCAGGCATACAGTGGGTAAAGACCCGTCCGTCCTCCACGGTGTTACTAAACTAAATACTACTTAACTTAAAATAACTACGACTACGAGCTTTCTAACGATTACATATACTTGAGGTGACCGACTCTTTAATACCTGGAATTTCTAATTCCTAACAATCTCCCCCTAAGGGAGGTCACCTCAATCATGTACCAAAATTACATAGAATACAAATAGATATTACATTAAAATTATTGTTCTTGCATTCTTGATGTAGTCCTTTGTTCCTAAGCTCGTAGTCATTGATTCTTCACATTGCATGTTTGGTTACTCCAAGTGGAGGTCTTTTACTGATCCACGTGATAATAAATATGAGCCAGCTTTTGAGATCATCAGCTATCAAGAATCTCTGACATGTCCTTTGTGGTGTTGGTATTATGTGAGTTTGTGATATTCGGACCGACATGCTCACATTCTGGATCATGATATCTTCTCATCAGAGTTGCGGAAGCTTTAGTTGATTCATGATATTGGCAGCAGCGTAGCAGAAGCATGGAGTAAAAATATCAGAGTCATTGATGCACCAATCATGATTTCTTTTGAGTTAAATGTGTTAAGTGAGCATGCGGCTATGGATTGACCGCTTCATTCTGAACAGCTGCAAACGTCGGGCGTACCTGCATACAACAGTTAGCAATAAATTGCACGAAAGTGTCTTTGATCACTTTCTTTGAATTGAGGTACACGGCCCACGGTTCCCCGTTGATCAGTACATGTACTGCCTGTGATCAGGTATAATTCCGAAGAATTTCCTTGACAGGGTTTCGCAGCTGCTCTAGCTGTTCTCAAACCGGAACGTCTCAAAGAAGACAACACGGAGTGAGTGAACCAGCGAATTAAGTCCACTGATTGATGAAAAGATATTTGAAAAACAATTGAGTATTGCTCAATAGAAATTGTTTTTGCAATACAACGAAGGTTTTATTGAAAATCAATTATCAATCATAAAAACCCCTTTTGGTTTGAAGAATGAGTACACGGTCGATGTGCTAAAGAAAAAGTTTGTTAAGCACAAAGACCGGTTTTTCAAAGGTATCCGTCAATCCCTAACCTGAACCAGGATTGATTCAAGAAATTGAATCGCCCCATTGTTTCTGTTCAGTTGTCACATGGTTGATCTATATAATAGATCTCACATGCCACCTACCAGGAGCTTGTTTGATGTTGGCTCCAGAAGGCTTTCCATCTACATTGTGAATATGTAAACACATCACTCAGATGTTCTGGCAATACCACAAGGATAATACGTAGGACTCAAGATATAATCTCTCTTTCCACATTGTGTGAAACAGAGAGTCTTCATTGAAAGTGTCCTAATGAGATTTATTGATGATCTCGTGGCTCTAGACTCAATTTGTGCATATTTGGATCCTGTGCCGGAGACTAGGGAGAGGGTCTCCTTCTTCAATATCAACAATCTCTAAGAGAAAGTCGATAGATACTGTCGGTTCCCCGTGAGAATGAAACAAGTCATTTTAAGAGGAACTTGAGTGGTTTGGAAAGTTGAAGTGCAGTGCGTCACTGGGTCCATGACGTCTTGTCTTCAATACCGATGTTACCATCAGTAGCATATGAATTGAACCCGGTTTCTGCCCTAAGGTTGAATAAATGGAGGGCTATTTGTTTTCACCCTTTTCTCATTCAATTCTTTTTAATTCTTCAACCCCTTCAGTGCTTACCGAGACTTCATAACTAGAACCTTGTTGGGTTTATTCCAGTACTAGCTCAGTCTCAGTCTGCACTCTTCCCATATCTCACTTTTCTCCTTTAATCATCATACCTAAGGACTTCTACACTAACTAGTGGATTGTCCCTGGGTAGATCCCTCCGGTTCTGGCGGATCATGGGAACCAATACCTAACCTTATCATCCTTATATCACCGTACATAAAATAAAGTTGGTCGGTCTATTTGGTATTGTTCATCTGCCATTGGATCCAATTGAAAACCATTTGAAAATCAATTCAGGTACTTGTGATATATTATCAAAGCATTTTGTACCTGAATTGTTTTTGATATTTTTAGAACGAGAACTCCCCCTCAACATGTGCATCAAGTATTTGAAAATGTTTTGCACACGGAGGCAAGAGAAAGAATTAACTTCTTTGATTACCATTTTCTAAAAGATATCAACATCACTTCCTTGATCATATCAAGTAGATAAAGCATTTCCAGGAAGGATGAGGTTTCCATCAATTTGCTCCCCCTCAATATGTGCCTCGAGATTAGAAAAGAGTTTTGCACATACCAGAGGGAACCTGCACATTGGGATAAAAGATCATGTTTCAAATCATAGGTTTAAGATAGATGCTCCCCCTCAACATGTGCATTGAAAAATTGAAATCGTTTGTCACATGTGGGAGGGACAGCATGTACATCCTTATAAAACCATTTACCGAATTATCAGTTTAAATCCAACATTCTCCCCCGATCACAATTATCAAATCATTTGAGATTTGTGATCTCTTATAGATTTAAATTGATTTTGAAAGCTTTTAAGGAGAAATGTGACTTGATTATGAAAGCTTCTTAACTGATAAGGATCGGATTTTAAGACTTTAAACTCCATTGATAAAACATGCATGTACATCTTTTAAAAACAATTTAATGCCAAATAACTTTTTAATTTAATTGAAATCATTCTCCCCCTCAATCAATGACATAGGTTGTTGATTGAGAGATAGAGATTTTGACAAATAGGTCCTGATGATTATCAAAAATAGAGATCGAGTTATTTTTCAAAGCATTTAGTTTTCAGTAGATAAATGTTAATAGAATCAGAGTATGGAATTTTGAAAACATGATAAAACATGGCTCTGTTCTTTCTTTTAAAACCGGGTTATTGCCTGAAGATGACAATAAACCATTTTTTCTCTTTCTCCCAAAAATATTTTTTTGATTTTTTGAAATTTTTTTTTTTTTTTTTTTTTTTTTTTTTTTAATTCGAACAACATCTAAAGTCCCGTGTCATTCTTTGAATGACATCACAAAGACCGTAGATATTATCGAACCGAGAAAAACATGACAAATTGACAATATTTTTTTATTTTTTTTTTAATTTTTTTTTTTTATTTTTTTTTGAAGATTTTTCGAATTTTTCAGATTTTTATGGATTTTGAAAGTTTTATAAATTTCTATTTGATTTTTGAGAGTTTTATAATTTTGTATTTTGTTTTTCGAATAAATATTTACAAGAGATAGATGAAGGAAACCTTTTACTCCTCGTCTTCCTCCTGAAGACGTTTGAGTGTTTCTGGTTGAAGGCTTTTCAAGCCAAGTCGTGGAAGAATAAACTCAAAACGTTCTCTTGGAAGAGCTTTGGTGAAGATGTCAGCTAACTGATATTCAGACCTCACAAAATAGAGTTCCACCACACCTTTTTCTACTTGTTCCCTGATGAAATGATGTCGAATGTCGATATGCTTTGCTCTTGAGTGTTGAACATTGTTGCATGAGAGAGCAATAGCACTTTTATTATCACAGTACAGAGGGATTTTGTTGAATACAAAGCCATAGTCAGATAATTGAGATCTCATCCATAAGATTTGAGCACAACAGGATGACATGGCTATGTATTCAGCCTCTGTAGAGGAAATAGAAGTGCTCATTTGCTTCTTTGAAGACCAGCTCACAAGCTTATCACCCAAAAACTGAGCACCTCCAGACGTACTTCGACGTGTATCTTGACAACCTGCATGATCAGCATCTGCATAGGCCGTTAGTGACATACCGGTGTCCTTCGGGTACCAAAGACCCATATTGATGGTTCCTTGGAGATACCAAAAGACCCGTTTAACTGCTTCAAGGTGCTTTTTAGTAGGCTTAGCCTGGTATCTAGCACACATGCAAACAGTGAACAAGATGTCTGGTCTACTAGCAGTGAGGTACATCAGGGACCCAATCATACTACGATATTTCGTTTGGTCAATCATGATCCCTGAGTGGTCCTCATCTAGTTTGGTTCGGTCAATCATGGGGGTGTCAACAGGGTCACTTGAATCAAATCCAAATTTCTTTAAAATCTCTGTTGCATATTTAGATTGATTTATGAAAATGCCTCCGGGACTTTGTGAAATTTGTAATCCCAAGAAAAATGACATTTGTCCCATCATTGACATTTGAAACTTTGAACTCATTTCATTTGAAAAACGATCACATTCCATTGGGTCTGTCGAGGCAAAAATAATATCATCAACATAAATTTGAACATGAGTTAAATGTTTGCCTGACTTCCTGGTGAATAATGTAGGATCAACTGCTCCTTTGCTGAATCCGGTTGATAGAAGAAACTTTGACAGTGTATCATACCATGCCCTTGGAGCTTGCTTTAAACCGTAAAGAGCCTTCTTCAGACGATAAACGTGAGTAGGATGCTCTTGATTCACAAATCCTTCAGGTTGGCTGACGTAGACGACTTCTTTAAGATCTCCGTTCAGAAATGCCGTTTTCACATCCATCTGATAGACTACCATGTTCTTACTAGCAGCATTAGCCAGAAAGATTCTGATTGCCTCGATTCGAGCAACAGGAGCAAAAGATTCTTCAAAATCAATACCCTCCTCTTGACGGTATCCTTTAGCAACTAATCGAGCCTTGTTCTTCAACACATCACCATGCTCATCAAGTTTCACTTTGAAGATCCATTTAAGAGCTATAATCATAGCACAGTCTGGAGCAGGTACTAACTCCCATACATCAAGACGATCAAACTCATGAATTTCATCTTACATGGCATTGAACCAGCTATCTTCATTCATGGCAGTTTTAACATCTTTTGGTTCGATCTTAGATAGTACGGAGTTGAAGAAGCACCATAAGGCATCGGTTGCAAGTTGTTTCCGGGTTGATACAGGACGAGAGGGATTACCAATGATGTTGTCTAATGGATGATCGTGAGTCCATTTTCTGAGGTGTTCGTGTGGCAGTTGTTGAGGGACTGAAGTAGCTGAGTCGATGTCTCCTGAAGAAGATGGTTCTGATGATGATTCAGGAGCAAATATGTTTTCAAATGGAGCATCTTCATGAGTAGCAAAGGGATTAACTTCATCATTGATGCCAGAAACATTTCCATGATGTACATTTGAAGGATGATGATTTGTTGATGAGACTGAGGGATCAGCAGCAGGTGCTTCTTGACTGAAAGATATTGAGACTGAAGGATTGACTTCATTCACAGGAATATGAGCATCCTCTGTTGTAGGGATCAACACCTCATTAGTAATTAAATCATACAGTTCATCAAACATAGGATCAAACAATTTCTTTAAATCATCTTCAGATGAAGGTACATATGGAGTTTCTTGAGAAGAGTTTGGAACAAGAGATGAACCAATGGGACTGTTTTGAAGTGCGGGTCCTGAGCTGGAGTGTCCAGGAGCCATTTGACCGGTCAGCTCATCAAACGTAACGTGAATGGTTTCCATGATATTTCGGGTTCTTTTGTTGTAGATTCGGTATCCCTTTTTGTTTGGTGCATATCCTACAAATACTCCAATGTCAGCTTTAGCCCTAAGTTTCCCTAAGTCTTGACCCTCATTAGTTGGATAACACAATGCACCAAACACACGAAGGAAAGAGAGATTAGGTTTTCTGTTGTGGACAAGTTCATATGGAGTTTTTCCATGTACAGTGTGAATCAGGGAACGATTTTGTGTGTAGCATGCAGTGGCAATTGCTTCAGTCCAGAGAAACATTGGAACCTTTGAGTAAATCAGCATTGTTCTAGCGGCTTCAACAAGAGTTCGATTTCGTCTTTCAACTACACCGTTCTGTTGAGGAGTTCGTGGTACACTTCTTTGATGGCTGATTCCAACGCTTTCATAGAATTCACTAAGTTGTTTGTTGACAAACTCAGTTCCATTGTCTGTTCTGATAATTCTGACGGTTTTGTTAAGTCGAACCTGCAGCTGTTTGATGAGTTTGATGATGATATCAGGAGTTTCATCCTTTGTTCTTAAGAACTTGACCCAGGTGAATCTAGAGTAATCATCAACCACAACTAACACATATTTCTTCCCAAAGATATTCTGCACCCTCATTGGTCCACATAAATCCATATGAATCATATGAAGAACTTCTGCGACAGAGTTAGTAGGTTTGGGTTTATGGGCATACTTCTTGCTTTTTCCCAATTGACATGCTGAACAAAGATGATCCTTTTCATACTTTAGTCTAGGTAAACCTACAACTAAGTCCTTTCTGGAAAGATCGTTGATGGTGCCGAAGTTCAACTGATTGAGACGACGATGCCATAACCATGACTTTGTTTTTGAAGCCTTTGATAACAAGCAGATTGGAGAAGCCCTCATCATGTCATCGATAGAGATGGTGTAAAGATTTGACCCACGAGTTCCTTTTAACAGTTCCATACCATTAAGATCTCTAACAAAGCAGGTATGTTTTCTGAAGGCAACTTCTAGATCAGAATCACAGAATTGACCAACAGAGAACAGATTATGACCCAAACCTTCTACATAGTAAACTCTAGAGATGACACTATCACCAACAACATAATCTCCATAACCCATAATAGCACCGAAATGATCATTACCAAATCTAACAGTCCCGATGAATTTGCTCACGAAGTTCATGAGCCGCGACCGGTCTCCAGTCATATGCTTGGAACAGCCTGAGTCCAGGTACCACAGAACGATTTGAACGATCTGCAGTTGAACACAGACAAGAATGGATAACTGGATAATTGGGATCCCCATGCAAGAATGGGTTCCATTTGGTTAGTAACAATGTTTGGAACACCCACATCAGAAATAGAAGCATTCATATCAGAAAGTGAGGCAATGGAATCGTTGTGAATAGATGCAGTACTAGTGTCAGTATTAGCCCTGTTCACAGTGTGATCACTTCTTAAGGGAATAGTTCTACCAGTAGGCATCCATTTTCTAGTGGGCATTATCTGATTAGTCTTAAGACCAACAGGTGTCCAATAAAAGCCTATTTTCCTGAATGTTCTTCCTGTGGGTTTCCACTGTTTTCTAACTTTCTTTCGTTTTTGCCTTTTAGCCTTCTTAGCATGAATTTTAGCATTAACAATATTAACTGGACAATTAACATCATTAGGCAGAACAGTAACACCACATTCATGATTAGAAACAGAATTCAAGCAGACATCAGTACAAGGTTTGCAAATAGTATCGGAATTCGAATTAATTACAGTACGCCTATGGCTAATACTAGAATCAACACGATTCGTTTTATTCAATTCAAGCTTAAAGTTCCTAGATTGTTCTTCTACTCTCTTCCAGTGCACATTCTTAGCTTGAGAGGTCCTATCATTCCTTGTATTGTCTTGAGACTTTGACCTGCTCCATTTAATGTCACTGATTACTCCTGTAGAGGGAATGGGAACATTAGTTGGTTTAACTACTCTTTGCATCACCTGTTTAGATGTACTGGGGTCTGAACTACATGCAGGTGCACTACGGTTCACTTTCTTAAAACTAGAGGTACTGAGATTTGTACTCCTAGAAGGCACACTTGAGTTCTCTCTCTTAGTATTGACAGATCTGGAATCTGAACTACTTAAAGGCACACTACGGTTCACATTCAAAACATTGGGAATCGAATGCATATCATACTTAGCATTAGGCATCGAGCATGGAATCAAAGGATTAACTCTCTCACCTAATGACTTTGGGCATATTGTGATCAAGCATTCTAAGATTTCTTGAGATCGTTTGGCATATAAGCATGCATGTCCAATTGCATTATCATGAGGTTTCTCTAGCTTATCCTCTTCAACAATCTCACGCAGACATTCTAGGCAATCCTTAAGGGATGAGAAGTATGTTTGAATGGCAAGTTTGTTGTTCCTTAGATGAGGGGGGACATATGTCACAGATAAAGCATATTTATTACAAGAGTGAACCTTTGATACAACATTCTCCCCATTGGTCATTGGCATTTTCCCTTTTACCTGACTCTTCAGATTCTCAATTTCCTTTTGCAATGACGTTATTTGATCGTTATTTTTGTTACGAGTGACTTTAATTGATTCAAATAACTCATTGAAATGACGTTTAACCTTTTCATTTTCTTCTAGAAAACTTTCATTTTCCTTTTGTAAAGCATTTACTAAGTTTTGAAGATGAAACGTTTGAGAATTCTGATAATCTAAAGGAGGAGGCATTTGGGAGCCTGTCATATTGTTAGTTTGACCCTTTAATTGAGAGATTTGGGCTTTCAACTTTCTGATCGTGTTGCACTGAGCTTGAATATGTTCATCACGTTTGTTAATTTGAAAAACTGCATCAAACTCTGGAGCATCTGAAGATGTCTTGATATTTGAAGTTTTGACATTTTCTTTGAGATGTTGATATTTTAGTTGTAAATTAAAATACTCAACTTCTAGTTTAGAAAAATGTTTAACCAAAGTGTCGTGATCATCCAGTTCAATTTTCTCGTTTAGTTTAGAATTAGTTTTTTCAAGCTCAATGACACGATCATGGGAGACTTTCAGGGCAACAGATAGTTCATGAAATTTGGAAGCATTAAAAGAGCAATTTGAAGCAGTAAAAAAAATATCTTGAGCAACACATTCAGTAATAAGAGTCTCATTTAAGGTATGCAAGTTCTTCCTCTCAATCTCATTATATTTTAGTGCACGCTCATAATCACTAACTTCAGCTACCATTGCATCAAATTCCTTTTCCATTCCCTTGATATCAGTTTCAATCCCCTTTTTAAGACTCTCAAAGTGATCTTTCAGTAGTTTAAAGAAAGGCATGACCTCAGTTAAATAACATTCTTTCATTTGCTCAAAACCCCTTTCCCCTTCAGTAATCCCAGTGGGTGTGATCCTTTTCTTACAAGTTTTCTCAAAATCAACAAATAGTTGAAAAATAACATATTGGCTGATTAAGATCTTGCTTTTAGTAGCAATCCTTCTAGGAACTAGATGCATTGGTGTATTGGGAGGATACACGGTTGCTTTAGGCATTTTCCTAAGGGGAGGGTTTGTTTCAATAATGTTTTCTGCTTTCTGCTTATCTAAGTCCATTTTCCAGAACACTTGTTCGGGAGTCAACAACGTTTGAGGCTTAAACATGTTCAGGGAGATCCAATTCTCCTTTTTGTAGTCATGGGGAGTGATAATTACTTTCTTCTCTTTGCATTTAGGATCATTTAGTTTCTTATTCATTTTCTTCCTAGTGATTTCATCTAATTTCTTATCTTCATCTGTGCACTCAAAGCAACTAGGTTTTTGTCTAGGTTTAAGAATCTCATTGCCATCATAGATCACACTTTGAGCTGCTTTTGCTATCTTCCCGTACTCAGGGTTGGGTTTATCTATAATGGGAACACTATGCTTATCGCTTAGAACTCTATGTTTAGTGACCATGTGAGCAGTCTGAATGGTGTTTCCTTGTATGTACAACTTGTTTTCAAGTTTGTTTTTCAAAGTTTTCAGATTAGAAAAGTCTCTCAAGAGTTTTGATTCCTTTGCATTAAATTCTTGCTTAAGCATTTTCACATTTTCTTGAAGTTCTTGTTTTTGCTTAGCTGTTTTAGAAAATTTTTCTTGCAAGGAATTTAATTCTTGTTTCAATACTTCTTCTCTAAACTTACTTTTTCTAATGACTGTACGCACTTGGTCATCCATTTCCTGCTCACGAGTGGTCAACTCAAATTTAGCACGTTGTTCGTAAATAGCAACACGTTCTTTATAAGCATTTAGTTCAGAAATTACAGAATCATCAGGGGCACATGCAGTGTATTCATCAAAAACATAGTCATTGTTGACTGCAAAAGATGCATCACTTGGTACACCATCACTTTCACTTTGTTTCACGTATTGATCATATGGGATAATATCGATATTACCCATATTTTCAACATTTGATTCAATAGTTTCAGATGATTGTACTTTGTCATGCATCTGTTGCACATCAGCATTATCGTATAGTTTTAATACATCTGAGATGAGTTTGTCTTGGGATGGGCCAGCTAGAGATGACGAAGAGACCTTGGGAGAAACCATTGGAGAGATGCTAGCCATGAAAATTGTGTGTGCCGTAGGTCCATCATCCACATCAGAGTCGTATGCATCACAATCAGCGACTTGAAAGGCATTCTGATGATTGTGACCTATCTCCTGAATAGGCTGCTCATCCACATCTGCATCATAGGTCTTGGCATTACCCTCAGCTAAAAACAGCTAAAATCAGCATTCTGTGGACGCTTTGGAGATGTGCAGTTTCTTGCAATGTGTCCCTCACCACCACAGTTATAGCATTTGATCGTCTTAGATTGACCTTGGTTACCATTCATTCCTCGATTCTGATTGCCAACATAACCTCTACCAGCTCCACCTCTTCCCTGATCATACTGTCTTTCCTGAACTGATTGCACCACGATCCTTCCATCTTTAACAGTAGCTTGATTGTGTGGGTTAGATGCTGTTCTGAGGTTGTTGTTGGTTTGTGGGAGAGAATTCATGTTTTGGCTAATCAGAAGAGCTAGCTGATTAATGAAGTTTCCCATATGAGCATCAGCATCAGCTTGTTTGAACATAGGATCAGGAATGAGTTTGTGATTACCATTACCCAAGGGTATGACTTGTGAAGCTTTGGTTGTGATTCCGATGTTTGAGTAGAAGGCAGTTGAATCATTAGACGAGCTTGTCTCTCCCTGGTTGGTTTTGAACTGATTGAGAATCAATTTTTCAAACATAGCATGTCTCTCATTCTGAAGGAGGAAGGCATAGAGTTGCTCATAGTTTGTATTCTTCAATCCTTTAGTGAGCTTCACAGCGGTGACAAACTTGTGCCATTCGGGATTCATGTTGTTCACAAATTTTGAGTTCAGCTGAATGTTAGGCATAGTCATTCTGATGTTCCTCATGTCATTCACCAACTTATGAAATCTCACATAGTACTCATAGACATTCTCATCCGGTTTCATCTTGAAGTGTTCAAATTCGTCATAGAGTTGGGATTCTCTGTCTTCCATAGTTAATTCTGAACCTGAGAGAAGCATCTTAACATTATCCCACACAGCCTTTGCATCGGTGTTATGATTGATGAGCTTGTAGATGTCTTTAGGAAGACCTTGAAGAACAATGTTTGAAGCCCTGATATCTGCATCGAATCTCTTTTTCTCCTTATCCTCCAGCTCATCATACATTTTAGGTCTGTCCATTCCGTAAATAGGAGTACCATCTTCATTAGTATCAAGTATGTCTCTAGTAGTCTCAACTCGATATGGTCCTTCATCAATGGATTTGAGAATGTTGACACCATTTTCCTTTCCAAGGCAGTACAATCTGATTCGTTGAGCCCAAGAATCGTAGTCAGTTCTGTCAAGCATGGGTGGACGAGTATCTGAGCCAGCTGCTTGAACATCCTCGGCAACAGTGGAGATGATAGTAGGAACGTTGGTAGACATGTTAACAGATTATACGGGATTTTATAACTCTATGATTAAACCGGGAAATAGATTCTTTCACGGGATTTTACTAAATCAAGAGAAAACCGTAAACAATCACTCAAGTCGCTAGAAGATAATGCACTAAGTCGCTAGAAGATAATGCACTAAGTCGCTAGAAGATATGCACTAAGTCGCTAACACTTAATTCGCTACACCACTAAGTCGCTAGAGTCCCAAGTCGCTACACAAATACAAGTCGCTAAGTAGTAACTCGCTAACACTTAAGTCGCTAGCAAAATTTCGGCAGCAATTCGCTACTCAAGTCGCTAACGATGCAAGTCGCTAAAGGGCAACTCGCTACAGACCAAGTCGCTACCACCAAGTCGCTACCCGTAGTGGAGAGTCCACTACTTGTACTGTAAATCGCTAGATGTAACTCGCTAGGTCTAAAACTGTAACTCGCTATAAATTAGTGAAGCAAGTCGCTACGAAGAAGATTATCCGTGAACTAAGTCGCTAGCATGAAAAACCATATAAACATCACTTTTCAATCAAAAAACAACCCAACCAAGATGATTCAAGCTTACCAAATGAAAACCTAAACACTTGTGATGATTCTAAACATAAAAGTACTAACAAAATTCAAACTTTAACACAAGAAATCAACCAAATGATGCAAAAACCACTAAACTTTTTCAAACTCAAAAACCACCTAAAAACCACTAGAAATCCAAAGATGTGCACGATATGATCTAACCATGGCTCTTGATACCAATTGTAAGATATAACTTTTCACATACACATCAAACCATAACACAAAGTAGCATGTAGATGGAATTCTAGAGAGAGAAAGTTAGAGGTTTTGGGAACTTAGTGAGAGAAAGTGAAAGATATTATTATGAGCTCCAACTCTCTACCTTGGGAGGTAGAGAGTATTTATAGTCTTACATAAATCGCCACACATCGGGCTGTGGATCAGGCATACAGTGGGTAAAGACCCGTCCGTCCTCCACGGTGTTACTAAACTAAATACTACTTAACTTAAAATAACTACGACTACGAGCTTTCTAACGATTACATATACTTGAGGTGACCGACTCTTTAATACCTGGAATTTCTAATTCCTAACACTCTTCTTCTTTGGTTGCAGGTGAATCAAATATCTCTGAACCCAGCTCTTCCAATTCTGTAAACTCTTCTTCATCACTCTTTCTATCTTCTTTATTGATTTTCCATTTCTTTTATAAAACCAACAAAAACAAAATACAAAAATAGAATATTTTCAAAATACAAAAACAATATAAAATCAACAAAATCCAAAAATATTCTTCTTACGACATGTCTCTCGTATAATCGATATTCTGTACGTTTCTAGAAATGTCATTCAACAATGATACGGGTATGTACAGATGCTTGAGCGAGAGTTCTTTAATGTTTTCCAAAACATGTCGTTTCTCAAAATTTCTTCAAATAAATGGCTTTCGTATACTTCAGTACGAAACCCGGACTTTAAAACAATGGCTTCTGGACACATCAGTTCAGGACCCGCGCTTCAAAGAAAGGAAAGTGCGTATCCAAATTAAAGGTTTTAAATATTTTTCAAGCACTTTTCCTAAAAACACAATGGCTTGCAGTTACTTCAGACTGTAACCCGATCTTTAAAGAAAGGAATGTGCTACGCAAAATCGATTTTCATACATATCGAGCACTTATCCTAAAACAAATGAAGATAATTTTTCTCTAAATATCTTCACAAGATTTTTAAAATCTTCATCTTGCGTACCATTGATTCGAAATTTTTCAAAAATATTTTTCAAAATCTCTCACATTTGGTACCAAGATAACTCCCTCTAAACCCTTAATTGATTCCAAATTTTCTGTAAGAAAAATATGCTTTCTTTAAGGGGGAGTATTAAACTTAAATTGTTCCAAAATTCATGCTAAATCAGTTTCTCTCCAAACGCTTTTCAAAAAACATATCTTTTAATCATTTTGTTTCAAAAACATCATGGATATGCTATTTTTGAGGGGGAGAAACGTGATTAAAATGTGATCAAAAGGTTTAATGATCGTTGTTTGAATCTCAAAAGAGCTCAACTCAGTTGAAACCAATGAATTGACGAGGAATAATGTACCATCTCGAGAAACTTTCTATGGACTTGACCAGGACGGGTAATAATTTCAAGCTAGTTCTCTAGTGATGTAAACGTGTCTCGAATCGGTCTAGTTCATTTAAAGTCGATCAATTCAAAAAGTGCGAACTCTACCCTCTATGTGCAAATTTCTGTCAAAACTTATAAGCACATGTGAAGGAGGAGTGTTTCTGAAAATATAAAACTCTCGGAGTGTCTCAAACATGTTTTCTATCATAAACACTCTGTGAGATTTTTCAAGAAAAATAGTTTTATGGCAACAATAGGACAGTCATGGAGTTATAAGATGACTAAGGATAGGAAATCAGTCCTATGATCCGCCAGAGCCGGAGGGATCTACCCAAGGACAACACCCATAGAATAGTATTAGAAGTCCTTAGGAATGATTGAAAAAGGGAGTAATGTGAGAAAGGAGAAAGAAGGGGTTGAAGAATTAAAAAGAAATGTAATGATAAAGGGTGAAAAGAAATAGCCCTCCATATTCAACCTTAGGGCAGAAACCGGGTTCAATCCATCTGCTACTGGTTGTCACTTAGTTGACACTGGTATTGAAGACCAAGACGTCATGGACCCAGTGACGCACTGCACTAAACCTTCTAGCTACTCAATTCCTCTTAAAAGGGATTTGTTTCATTCTCACTGGGAACCCTACATAATCTATTGACTTTCTCTTAGAGATCGTCGGTATTGAAGAAGGAGACCCTCTCCCTAGTCTCCGCTCAGGAAAACCAAAATGCACTATTGAGTCTAGAGCCACGAGATTCATCAAAAGATCTCATAGGAACACATGACATGACATCGCTTGTTGTTCATCAATAAGGATACAAGTGATATATTATAGAGTCCTACGCAGATCCTAGCAATCTGCCAGAACATTTATGAGAAGTTTCAAAATTGTGATTCTTCAGTGATTGAATGGAAACTCCTGCCAGGGTCAACATCAAGCAGCCCTGACAGTAGGTCACTTCGGTAACTCCCCGTGGATTACGCTTAGTGTGTCTCAAACGGTCTACAGTCGTGGAGTGATGCTTCGGTGTACTTCAGCGACTCATCTGAACTGTAGATGTACTTCGGTATATCGTGTTATCTCACTTGTGGGACTCCAGTTCAGGAACGGCCTCTGTGAGAATTAGAGACGTGTTTTCACACTATGCTGTTAACACCCTCGAAATTCAAACTTGTAAGTGCCGGAATCCGCTTATTACTAACATGTTTTTATGTTTTCTTCTTATGGAAGCTCCGGAGCGGATTGATCGTGCAGGTTCGCCACATGCTCATACCAACAACACATGATAGTTCTCATCAAAATCAAAGGCTACACAAAGTTATAGATGATTCTTCGTCAAAGTCAAAGAATCAACAAAGTTTAAAGACTCGAGAACTACATCATTGGTAACCTAAAGACAAATAGAAGTGTGAGCATGGTGGAGAAAGGCGTGGAGACACCTAACCAACGAAGTTTACAACGGCAGACAACCACATTATCTGATCACAAAGCATGAAGGAACAAAGAATTAAGACTATTCTATATCTACACAAAAAGTTCAAGCTCAAGTAAAGTAAAGACCTAATCAAGTGGAGCATCTTTTGAATGACCACCCCTTAGGGGGAGATTGTTAGCCTTGATTATTTTTATTAGAAGTGATGGTCATTCACGATTAGGAACTTTGTAACGTGTGTTAGATATCGTGATAGAATAGTCAACGGGCTCGTGGAGTGGGCTAAGCTAATTGGTTAAATGTTAAGGTATGCTAAGCCGTGTATAAGCTTAAGCATCCCAAGCCCAATCCAAGTCCACGAAAAGCCCAAGCTAAAGCCTTTTAGGGTTTTATGCCTCTTGTACTATAAATACCCCTCAAATGGTCATTTGAGGGGTGTGCTTGAAAGTGTGTGTGTGTGTGTTTTCCTTTGCAATAAACATCATCTTTATTGTGTTTATCTTTCTTCACATACATGGTTTTGTATAAACATCAAGTCACCATCTCTCTTAATCTTTCCTTCTTTGTTTTACGCATATGTTTGTGTTTGGGTTTCACGAGTTCTACGCATAACTTTGGTTAACGTGGGTATTTCATGATAAGGTTGATATATCGTAGTGGTCCTACAGAACTTAATATGGCTAATAATAATCAAAACATCAATCAAGAACCGCCTCCTGCGGGTCCCATTCATCAAAATGCGGGTCACGAACTCCGCCCGATGGAGGAGCTTCTCCAAGCACCTATCGAAGGTGTTGGAGATGCTATCGTCGTGCCCGCCATTCTCGCAAACCAATTTGAGATTAAAATCGGCTTGTTAAATCTAATAACAAGCATCTCATTCCATGGTTTTGAGAATGATGATCCACACTCACACATAAAAAGATTCACAAAAATCACACAAACTTTAAAGATTAATCAAGTTCCTCAAAATGTGATAAAATTGATTCTCTTCCCCTTTTCTCTTGAGGGAGCTGCCCGGACTTGGCTTGAAAAGGAACCTCCTGGCTCCATCACAACTTGGGAGGACTTAGTCTCCAAGTTCGTTAATCGTTTCTTTCCTCCCTAAAAAACAACAAATCTTCGAAATGCCATCACAAATTTTCATCAAAACTTTGGGGAGACATTTAGTGAGGCTTGGGATCGTTTCAAAGAGCTTCTAGCTAAATGTCCTCATCACGTATTTTCACCCCTTCATCAAATTGATACTTTCTACAATGGGTTGAATCAAAGTGATCAAGATTCACTCAATTCGGCTGCGGGTGGAAATTTGTTGATGAGAAACACCCAAGAAGCATTAACAATAATAGAAAACAAAGCAAAGGTTCGTACTTCAAGGAACACACCCCAAGCTTCGAGTGCTATTGGTAGTTCATCTCAAAATGACGCCCTAGCGGCTCTTACCAAACAAATCGAAGCTATGGGAAAACAAATTGATAATATGCAAAAACCTTCTCATCCCGTTCATGCAGTAAATCAAAACTGCGAGACTTGTGGTGGTCCACATCCATATTACGAGTGTCAAGCCGCCTGTGGCTACACTCAAGAGGACGTATATGCTACTTCGGGGACCTTTAATCAAGGAAACCGAAATCTCTTAAGCTATCGTTCTAACAATTACCTTGGACCACCCGGTTTCAATCAACCGAACAATCAAAATCAAAATCAATCGAATCAAAACAATCAAAATAATCAAAACAAGAATACCCAAAATCAATACCAAAATTGTCAAAATCAAGGTTATAATCAAAACAACCGTGGGCCGAATTCTAATCAAGGAAACAGTTATAATCAATACCAAGGATTTTATCAAAATCAAGGCCCAGGTTTTAATCAAAATCAATTTCAACCTCAAAATGCAAATCAAGCTCCAATTCAATCTTCCACGGATGAATTGTTGAGACAATTAATCTTGAAACAAGAAACTCAAACCCGAAATCAAGAAGCATTAAATCAAAATCACGAGGCTACAATGAAATTAATGCAAGAACAGATGGGCCAAATGGCTAAATTACTTTCCCATGGAAATCAAGGTGGGCTTCCTAGCAACACCATACCAAATCCAAGGGAAGAAATGAAAGCTATAACAACACGAAGTGGTATTACTTTGGCTGGACCCTCATCTCCTTCACCTCCTCCTCTTACTTCTTCTTCTAAGGAGGTGGAGCGAGACCCGGAGACTACCATGGACCAGGTGCACGATTCATGTCCAGGAAGTACCGCACGAGTCCCACCTCCGGTTGTCCAGCCACCTACTCCTTCTCCTAAATCAAATGAGATTCCTGAGCGTAATCCTCATCAACCTCCAATTCCTTATCCATCGAGGTTGAACAAGGATAAGCTTCAAGACAAATCTGATATTCAAATCCACAAGTTCTTGCAAATGTTCAAGAAACTTCACATCAATATCAGTTTTGCCGAAGCTTTAGCTCAAATGCCAAAATATGCTAAAATTTTAAAAGATCTCTTAACTAACAAAGAGAAACTTCTTGAATTGGTGAATACTCCTCTCAATGAGAATTGCTCAGTGGTCCTCCTCAAAAAGTTACCCGAGAAACTTGGAGACCCTGGCAGATTCCTCATTCCTTGCGATTTTAGTGAGATAGAGAGATGCATGGCCCTAGCCGATCTAGGAGCCAGCATCAATCTAATGCCTCTTTCTGTGTGGAAAAAGCTATCATTACCAGATCTTACTCCCACTCGTATGACGATTGAGTTAGCTAACCGAACAGTTGCATACCCGGTCGGTATAGCTGAGGATGTCTTCGTACAAGTAGGGAGGTTTACCTTCCCCGCCGATTTTGTTATTGTTGATTATGATGTCGATCCTCGCGTCCCCCTTATCTTGGGGCGACCTTTCTTAAAAACGGCTCGTGTTCTAATCGATGTAGAAGAAGAAGAGCTGACTATTAGAGCCGGGGATGAAAAATTGGTGTTAAGTATTGCTCAAACCGCGAAATATCCTCTTACGCAAGGAGAATAATCCGTCAATCGAATCAATGTCATTGACACTTCTTGCGAGGAGCATTTTCATGAGGTGTTGAACGTACAAAAGTCCATTAACCCCATGAGTGGCGATCACACTCCCTCTTTTGATGCTACTGTCGCTTCTCTCTCCCCGTCTCTAACTCCCTTCGGGGATAGTGATTTTCCCTTGGAGGAGACCGACGCGTTTCTTGCTCTTGATGACTCAATTTCACCAGAAATTGATAATGGTATTTACGATTCTGAGGGGGATATTCTTTTTCTTGAACAATTATTGAATGATGATGTTACCAAAGATCCCCCTCCAAAAGAACTTAAAAATTATGAAATTGAAAAGACTAAAACTTCAATTGAAGAACCTCCTGAGCTTGAACTCAAGGACTTACCTTCTCACCTCAAGTACGCGTTTTTAGAGGGTACGTCTAAGTTACCCGTAATTATCGCTAAAGGCTTGGAGAGTGAAGAAAAGGACAAGCTCATCAAGGTTTTAAAGTCTCATAAGCGAGCAATCGCTTGGAAAATTTCTGACATCAGAGGCATTAATCCAAAATTTTGCACTCATAAAATATTGATGGAAGATGACTTTAAACCTGCTGTCCAACATCAAAGAAGGGTAAATCCAAAAATTCATGAAGTCATTAAAGCAAAAGTTATCAAACTTCTAGATGCCGGATTGATTTACCCTATCTCGGATAGTCCTTGGGTTAGTCCCGTTCACGTCGTACCCAAAAATGGAGGTATGACGGTGATTAAGAATGATAATAATGAGTTGATACCTACTAGGCTAGTTACGGGTTGGCGTGTTTGTATTGATTATAGGAAGTTGAATAAGGCCACCCGAAAAGACCATTTTCCTCTTCCTTTTATGGACCAAATGTTAGAACGATTAGCGAGAAATGAGTTCTATTGCTTTCTTGATGGATTTTCTGGATACTTTCAAATTCCCATTGATCCCCAAGACCAAGAAAAGACCACCTTCACCTGCCCTTATGGGACATTTGCTTACTGTCGCATGCCCTTCGGTCTTTGCAATGCCCCGGGTACTTTTCAAAGGTGTATGGTGGCGATCTTTCATGATATGATTGAGAAAACCATGGAAGTTTTCATGGATGATTTTTCGGTCATTGGGGATTCATTCTCTGCTTGCCTCTCCCATTTAGACATGATGCTCAAAAGGTGCGAAGACACCAATCTTGTTCTAAATTGGGAGAAATGTCACTTTATGGTTAAAGAGGGTATCGTCCTCGGCCATAAGATTTCTAAGAATGGTATCGAGGTGGATCGTGCTAAGGTAGATGTTATTTCCAAATTACCACCTCCTACCACGGTCAAAGGAATTAGAAGTTTCTTGGGTCATGCCGGTTTTTATCGTAGATTCATAAAAGATTTTTCTAAAATAGCCCGGCCTATGACCCATCTATTAGAAAAAGATACTCCTTTTGCGTTCTCTAAAGAATGTATGGAATCATTTGAACATCTTAAGACAAAATTAACCGAAGCTCCCATTCTTTTTGCCCCCGACTGGGACTTGCCTTTTGAGGTAATGTGTGATGCTAGTGACTTTGCTATCGGAGCAGTCTTGGGGTAACGAAAGAACAAATATTTTCAGCCTATACACTATGCAAGTAAGACTTTATCAAATGCTCAGATACATTACACCACAACGGAAAAAGAGTTGTTAGCGGTGGTGTATGCGTTTGAGAAATTTCGTCCTTACCTTGTCTTGTCTAAGACAATAGTGTATACGGATCACTCGGCTTTAAAGTATCTATTTGCTAAACAAGACGCTAAGCCTAGATTGATCCAATGGGTTCTCCTCCTCCAAGAATTTAATATCGAGATTCGC
Source organism: Chrysanthemum seticuspe (assembly GCA_019973895.1). Classification (NCBI taxonomy): domain Eukaryota; kingdom Viridiplantae; phylum Streptophyta; class Magnoliopsida; order Asterales; family Asteraceae; genus Chrysanthemum; species Chrysanthemum seticuspe. The sequence continues at coordinate 268,974,647 of BPTQ01000004.1, forward strand.
GATAAAAAAGGAGCAGAGAACCTAGCGGCTGATCATTTAAGTAGACTCGAAAATCTTCATAAAGGGGATCTCGATATGGAAATGAACGATAATTTTCCACACGAGTCCCTGAATATGATTTCTATTAAAAATGAAAATGAACCCCCGTGGTTTGCCGATATTGCAAACTACTTAGCGGGTAATGTGCTTGTTAAAGGGTTGTCATCCCAACAAAAGAAAAAATTCTTCAAAGATATTAAACATTATTCTGGGATGACCCCTATTTGTTTAGAATCTGTGCTGATTAAATTATTAGGCGGTGTGTGGACGGGAAAGAAGCTATGGATATTCTAGAAGCTTGTCACCATGGTCCCACCGGAGGACATCATGGCCCGAACTACACCGCCAAGAAAGTCTTCGATTCTGGCTTCTTTTGGCCCACGATCTATCGCGATGCCCATGAGATGGTCAAAAATTGTGACTCATGTCAACGCCAAGGAAAAATATCACAAAGGGATGAAATGCCTCAAAATTCCATCCAAATTTGTGAAATCTTTGACGTTTGGGGCATCGACTTTATGGGGCCATTCCCGTCTTCACGAGGGAACAAGTATATACTCGTGGCCGTCGATTATGTGTCGAAATGGGTGGAAGACAAAGCTTTACCCACGAATGACGCCCGAGTTGTGGTAAAATTCTTGAAACAATTATTCTCCCAATTTGGAACTCCTCAGGCCATAATCAGTGATCGAGGTACACATTTTTGCAATGATCAATTTGATAAAGTTATGGAAAAATATGGTGTAAAACATAAGCTTTCTACCTCGTATCACCCCCAAACAAGTGGTCAAGTGGAGGTGTCCAATCGTGGCTTAAAAAGAATTCTTGAACGTACCGTAGGTGAGCATCGAGCTAAATGGGCGGACAAATTAGATGATGCTTTATGGGCTTTCCGTACCGCTTTTAAGACCCCCATCGGGTGTACACCTTATAAGCTCGTGTACGGAAAAGCTTGTCATCTCCCCATTGAGCTCGAGCACAAAGCCTACTGGGCTTTGAAATGGTCAAATTTTGATCTCAAGACCGTGGGTGATCACCGAAAGATATAATTGAATGAATTAAATGAACTTCGTGATCAAGCCTACGAGAATTCTTTGATCTATAAGGAAAAGACAAAGAAGATACACGATGAAAAAATCAAAAACCGAGAATTCCTTGTCGGTGATCGTGTTCTTCTTTTTAATTCTAGATTGAAGATTTTCTCGGGCAAGTTGAAATCCCGCTGGTCCGGCCCATTTACTATTACTGAAGTGTTTCCTTATGGGACCGTCGAGTTATCCCAACCCGATGGTCCAAACTTTAAGGTAAACGGGCATCGGATCAAGCACTACCATGGAGGGGACATTCCTACCTTGGATGTCCCGGATCTCCATCTTTCCCCCATGGACAACTAATTCGGGGGCGAGTCAAGCTCGTGACTCGTTAATAAACAAGCGCTTCTCGGGAGGCAACCCGTGTTATCTATCTATCTATCTTTATTTTTCTTCTAATAAGTGTGTTGTAGATTAGTGTGGGGTTTTGTTTCTTTCCATGTGTGTTTGCAGGTTCCCGTTTTGCTTGTAGAATCCCTATGATCGAGAAGACCTCCGTGCTTGTTTTCAAACCCTCCAACACTCGGTCTCCGATCATTTATATGTTATATCTTGGGATAACCCTTTGTCATAATTAAAAATGATTTTTCACCTTTCACACTTAGAATTTTTTAAAACATTCGCCTTTTTCAATTCTAAGTGTGGGGTTAACACCCGTAACCTTTAAACATTGAGGACAATGTTAAGTTTTAAGTGTGGGGTGGATTTCTATCGAAATATGAATTTTCCTGCTTTTTTATGGTCCCCATGCAACCCCGTTTTTAACCGTTTTATCCCAAAAAAAAAAAAAAAAAAAAAAAAAAAATCAAAAAATTTTGAAGCTTTTGCTAGTCTTTTTGATTGAAAAGTTTTGCTAGTCTCTTAGACAAGAAACTATAAAATGAGTTTAGACTATCTAGAGTTACTTATGAGCTAGAATTTTCCTGCTTTTTTATGCTAACCGTTTTAAACTATCTAGAGTTACTTATGAGTTTAGATGCTAAGCGTGGAGTAGTTGGTTCTCTTTAGAGCCCATCGAAGGTACTTATGGCTTTTTGTTCCCACAAGATTGTTTCACCCCATATTTGTGAATAAATAATTAGAGATGTTGAGTTTTTGGCGATAGTTAGTTCTTTATCTTCTTAAAAGAATCTTTGTTTTAAAAAATTGGGTACACATCAAGGACTCGTAATAAGTAATAAGTAATAAATAAAGTTATGAGCTGCGGTTCGAGATCGGACCCTTGGATCTCTATCCAGGATTGGGTGAGGTCTTGGTCTAACCCACTGGGATCCTCATTTCATGAAGCTTAGAGTCTTGGAATTACTCCGTGAAGCTCCGTGGTTCATAGCTCATATAAGTAAAAAGTATAAGTGTAAAAAAAAGTGAAAAAAAAAAAAAATGATGATGAAAAAAAAATAAATAAATAAAAAAAATGAAAAAGTCAAAAATATAAGTGAATAAAAATTCCTTGATGTGGACCTCATTTTTGAGACAATGGTTCTTGAGAGAAGATGGATAACTAATTATCGACTTAGCTTCATATCTTTATCGGATTAATTCTTATCGAAACGAGAAATTTGAAGAAATTCATTTCTCACAAAAATAAAATAAATAGAGGAAAATAGGAATATGGGAGCAAAATGTAATTACACAAGTAACTTCCATGGGTAGTGTTAGCATCTAAAATCATATTTAACAATGATTTTGATTTTACGCTTAGTTTGGGGACTTGTGAAAAATCAGGGACGATGTATTCTATCCGTATGGTCACTTCACGCTGTGTTGTGTTTCCTACTCCGTGATCCTAACATGTCTTTTGAAAAATGTGGGAGTTATCGATTGACATGAAAGTTCAACAAACCGTCACACAAAAAGGAAAGTGCTTATTGATATCTCTACTATCTTAAATGGAAAAAGGGTCAAAGGGGAATTGTGAAAAGTTGAAAATTGAAATTGAAAGTCAAATGAGAGAGAGAGAAAAACCAACACACAAATAAACACACAACGGAACCGGATATCACATATTTTCTAACCTAAAACACACCACATATCTCTCTCACTAAACCAACAGCAGCAGCCACCGCCGCTATCATAACCTTATCTCAGCCACCATCTGCCGAAATTGCCACCATCTTTCGATGGTTTAGGTAGTTTCAGGTAGTCGGGGCTGGGTTTTTGACACAATCACCACCTTTGTCAAACCACATCCTCCGCCGCCACCATCAGCAACAACCACCACGAGTTAAATTTAATTTAAGGCTATGTTGTATTTGGTTTTTGATATTTGATAGGTATGTTTTGCTATTTTTTGGTTTTTGATATTTGATACAATACTTAAATTTAATTTAAAGCTATGTTGAATTTAGTTAAGCATCTAAATACAGGGGCGGAACAAAGATTGTGTTTTTAGTCATTGGTTTTGAAATTTGTTTGTGGGTTTTTGAGGTTTTAAAAAAGGTGTTTGGAAATTTAATATTTTTGTTGGTTGGTTAATGTTTAAAAGGTTGTGGATGTTGCAAGGGTCACGTCACGAATAAGGTTGTTGAACCAAGGTAGTGATAGATTTTAGAGTTTTCTTTCAATGATTTTTGTTTTTGATTTTGATAATGGGTTTGAGTAATTTTAGTTTTGATTGATTGAGTACTCAATTTTCAATAACCTTAGTCCCATTGAACATGAAATTAAGCTCTTAAACAGGAAAATAAGTCGAAAAGTGGGCTTATGAAGCAAGGTTAATTATTATACTGACTGTGAAATGCTTAAATATCTAATTATATGATTCGTTATGTTGTAGTAGACAGTAGTTAATAAGAAGTTTATAGCGTAGATGTTATGATTTGGGCTTTGGAGTTGTAAGCCATGAAAGAGATGTTGTGACTTAATAAGTGTATTTTGTTACTGTGTTTGAATGTATTATGATCCATGTGAAAGGATTGTCCCTTTATTAAAACTATGTCGTTGAATCTTTTCTTAGTTAGTATTTTTGGGCGAGTGGATCGTTCACGGACCATGGGGAAGTGGGTGTAAAGCTGGGGGAGATGTGTATTGTGGATGGTCTCTTTGAGACTTTTTATGGGGAGGACAGCCTATATTAAAGGGCGGCCGCGAGATCCATTATCCTGAGTGAACTTTCTTTGTGGTGAAGGAAACTAATAGTTAGGACCGATTACGCCATTTTTTAGTGAATGTTGACGTGCCTTTTGTTGTAACAAGTAAAATTCCGAAGGGATAAGGACCTTGTAAATTGATATCTTATAGGTCTATTTATGATAACAGGATTATGTGCCAAGGGTTTTCGATGAATTTTGTGCAACTGTGGTGGTAGATGGGAGCACCGTTAATCTTGGGTTGGGGGCTACTGCAGGTTAATTATGTGGTTGGTTATAAGCCTTAAATATGCCGCATTTTTCTTATGGTTTTATGCTCTTAACTATTTTACTACTGTGAACAGGGAAAGAAGATTACAATAGATTGAGACCTTTGAGCTATCGTGGTGCTGATGTCTTCATACTTGCTTTTTCTCTGATTAGCAAGGGCAGCTATAAGAACATTGCTAAAAAGGTGATTCCGACATTAGCCGAATGTGTTGGATGAGATGAGGGATAGTCCGAGAAGCTGGAGGTTGATGAGGATGATGGTATGGAGGAGGATGAGGATGGGGATGGTCAGAATGAGTAGGTTTAGGAAGGGTTTAAGCTGATGGCTAAGTCGATTTTGGAGGTATACTTTTAACTATATTAGTTTTGAACACCGGTTATTTTTTGAACCGGCTATTCTGATTATTGTCTTATAAATAGGTCAATTTGGTAGTGTTCTATCTATTAGTGGATCAATTGGTTAAATAGAATGAAAGGCAACTAAAAAGGAGATCGATCGAAAGTTGTCGAAAGTGTAATATACTAATATTAAGGCATAAAAAAGTCAGATAATCATTGATATAATGTAAACTTTGTAGTTATAGTAGATTAAAAGTTTAGGAAGTGTTTCTGGCCGATATGTAAAATGATTGCTAAATAATCAGATAATTAACATCTAGAACAAACAGTTTCATGGTCTTTGCAGCCAATGGAAACTCAATTGCGTGTAATCCCAGTGACATTTAAAAAAGAGAATCTGGAGGTTTAGTTGATATGTTTGTATGACAGCTTCAAGGCCTACAAAACCGAAAGCATATATAGATGATGATACATGTGCAGTATATAAACTCCAACATATCAGGCCAAGCAACTTTCTAAATAAATGAAATCCTATGTTATTTTTATTATTTGTAAGAAACAATTATTCTTTGCTAAAAATTCATAACACATGAACTGCTGTTATGGATTTTACTTCCAATATATAAGTTTTTTGTGATATTTGCAGGTTCAGGCTTGACGGGAAAGCTAAAAGATTGAACTGCCTTCAGAGAGACCCGCTCCGTGAAGTGTGTAAAACCGCGACAGAGATTAACTACAATTATTGGGTTTCGATTACCTTGGAAGAAGACATTCTTAGCAACATTTTAACACAGCTTTGTTTAATTTGCAATGTGGTGTTGTATGTGTACTTCTATACACCGATTTTAATATTTTTTGTTGAAAAACACCCGTCGCGAAGCGTGGGTATAAAACCCTCGTTAAAGACATAAAAGAATGAGTTATGTAGTTTTTGGGTCTTTGTTGTTGTGTTGTACATTTAGTTCACTAAGTTCTACTTTAGTTTTAGTTGAACTTTGATGATCTGCAAGACTGAAGTGGGGCATTTTCAAAAAGTTCAATGTTTATGTTTTGTAGGTTTATTGATTTTGAAACTGAGTTTGACCCATATTGGTTCTTTGTCATTATCTAAAATTTTTATTTGACGTTTATTAGTTATATATTGAGATTTGTAAATGCAAAATGCATGAGTGAGATTGTCAGAATACATTACCACTTTAATTTGAAAATTGGAGTCTTGACTTACTTCCTAGACCAGCGGTAACCATGCATATTGTGAGACTACCAATAATTCAATCTTTATGTTCGGAACTAAATTAACCACGTTTCTTGTGAGACTACCAATAGTGGACCGTAACTGATATTCGGGCTTCTTCCACGACTCTCAGATAACATTATCATTTAACGATCTAGACTTAAACATGGCATCTTTGAAAAAATAGCTGGTAAAAGAAACATTGTACCGTCTTGAATGTTATCATCTGCTCAATGAAAAAGGTGCATGTATTCAACAAAAGTCGCCACCATCCGTAATAAAAACCGCAAATGAGAAGTTTTCATTCAAAATAATTATTCGCAGGATACTATTTTTCGTTACTGTTACATGCACCTTACCTTTTTTTTGGTCGAAAACTATATAATCGCGTCACTATAACGATATTTTTGATGATAAACCGCACAAATATAACAAACAAAAACACAAAACTAAATGACACAACCACAACCTATCAATAACTATATATTGCTGCTATTAGGCGCAGGCAAATCGACGCTACCAAATTTTGTTGAGAAGTATACACAGTTGCCGCTATACATTCATGCATGTCAGTGGACTAAGAGATTTTCGTAAAGAATTCTCTAACGCTACGAATACAGTTTGTCGAAAGGAAATTATTCGCCGCCAGACTATTGTCGAAACTAGACACCGCTGCCGCTAGGCGCGGGTACTCGGCTAGTATCTATATATGAAATAAAATGGTTTAAAACGGGGCGTTTTCAAAGCTAAAGATTTTGTACCTCTTGATAAACATCTATCTGTTCTTGTTTGATGTGAGGGATTATTAGTTAAGAGGTTTTAAAAGATTTTCTTTCACTACGTGTGTAATTAACATTGCGTGTGGGACCAGCAATGGTTTTAGTGTGGGGTATTATGATGTGTGCTAAAACACACATCATTTTATATATAAAAATATGCTAAATCGGACTAATAACCATGAAATATGTCAAATTATATTGCAAAAATATTGTCTATGTGTTATTATGTCTTGCAGGTACAAGGGTTTGAAAACAAAGCAAAAACGGTTATTTTCGGATGAGGTTCGATGATTTTTTCGAAGTTCAAAAGAAGTCATAAAGATTAACCAAGCACACCATTGGAAAGATCACGGAATATCGAGTCAAGTGGTTATTTTATTTGGAGCATCAAGGAAGAGAAGAAAATTTGAAAGATCAAACGGAGCTCGAACGAAGAATAATTTTAAAGATAATGGCTAAAATTGAATCAAGTAAAAGAGGGCTAAAAAGAATTAAATGCAAAGAGTTAACACAAAAGGCTCTTGGTCTAGTGGTTGGGTGCATGCTTTCTAAGCAAGAGGTCGAGAGTTCTATCCCCACTAATGGCATATTGTTGGTTTTATTTTTGGTATCTACATCAGCTGCTACACGAGTCCCAGTCCTCCACGTGGCCCAAGTGAAAATCAGTTACAATTTGATGAATAGCATATGATTGAATCAAGATACATGAATTCAACTAGCACGTGAACCTCACGTCCCAAAATTAATTCAAGACCGAGCGTGTATCTTTTTGTTCCTGCCATCCAACACCACTCGCACACCATTTACTTGCATCCTCCTATCCTTCCAAGACACGTGGCCAAGTAAAAATGGAATACGAGGATAGGGATGAATCATTGGAAGGGTCGATAATGAATTGAGTGCTATAAATACCAGATCCGAATCATCTCAGCTCACACATTAATTTTACACACACTCTTCATTTTATGTTTATTTAGTCTTTAGCTTAATATTTTTAGTGCTTATTGTAGTAGCTTATTTTTAAGAATTTATTGTACTCAAATCTTTTTTGCTTATTAATGATAATGATGTTTATGGAGTTTACTTAAGTGCTTATTTCCTTTTCATCTCTTTCTTTATGTTCTTTTTCTTTTTCTTATCTAATAATCTATTTTAGCTTATTAGCTTATTTTAAATAAGCACTTTTTATTTTTAGTTTCTTTTCAAAAACTCTTTTATTTACTTAGATTTATTTTCTTTTACAACTTCTTTTATAAAAATTAAAAAAAAAAAAAAAAAAAAAAAAAAAAGTTTTAATCTTTTTAGCTAATCTTTAGCTTATTTTCTTATTTAGCTTATTTATTTAGATCTAGTCCTTAAATATACCCAACTCACGTTTAATCTTCGGATTTGAACCACTTAGTTTTGGGTGGATATTGGATCTAATCTTTAAGCTTTTTCTTTGCTTATTTTGTTTAAAGTTTAGTACTTTTTAGATCAATAAGCTTTTCCATAGCTTATTTGATCCATAATATTGCTTATTATCTAACCTTTGATAAAGTTGTGATCTTGCTTACTTTCTCATCATTTTCATCCTAAGGCGAGGAACTTAAGGATTTTATAAGCTTACTTATTAACTAAAGTTTAAAGCTTTTTAATCTTACTAAGCTAAATTAGTTAATAAAGTCACAAACTTTATTAAATATTTGGTTTTATTAAAGCTTATAAAGAAGTAAACTTTAGGGTTTGATAAGTTTATAAAATCGGGTGGTTTTATTCGTCTCGTATTGTAGATCGGGTTCTATTTTCCTTACTTTCTCTTTTAGCTTGTAGAAAAATGATGTTTGTTGAGCTTATTATTATTATCTTTGTTGGTTTAGTTATGACTATTAGTGAGTAGATTTTTATTATGCTTGTTAAGTGATTGGTGAATTGTGAAACTATGTGTGGAATATTAGAGATTATTAATTAGTAGCCTTTGGTTTACTTGGTTTGATTTTTAGAAACTTTAACGGGCAAAAGCCGTTAAGGATTTTAACTATTTAACCAAGTAGATTTTATCTAGATAAAAAGTAGGATTTTCAATATAAACCAATGTCGTGAGAAAAATCTACTTTCTAAATGGATAATTAAAGGTTGTTAATTAATAATCTCCGGATTAATCGATGATTTGATTAGTTGGTTATTTTAACGGGCAAAAGCCATTGGGATAATTAATTATTTAAAGTCTACTAACTTTTACCTCGAAAATAATTGTTTTCAATATAAGCCAATGTTGTGAGGAAATAATTTGTTTCGACGGGTATTAATTACATAAGTGCTTTTAAGGAAAAATCCACACTTAATGAACTTTTCACCACACTTGACAAGCATAGCTTTTTATCATATATTGTTAGTCGGTATTATTTGCTATTAGTTTAATTTTTATCTCACTTAAAATAGTTGTTTTATTAATTAGTATAAAAAGTTTTATAAATTAGCTTACAAAACCAAACAAAAACCAAAACGATAATCAAGCATCATATAAAACGAACAAACAAAAACATAAAATTCAATTCATCTCTCGCCTAGGAATACGACATCCGGAAGGTTGATTATTACTTGTCCTCAAGTAGTGATTGATTCTTAATCGGGAATACAAAATTTTAAAACTGCCCTTCGCTACAAAAACACGAATCAACTAACATAATAATATATCAAACATAATCATTAAAAAACCAAAATAATGACTTACCGGGTGACAAAACCATCATAGCCAATCAAGCACCACCCACATCAGTCATAAATTCTGCAAAATCACAACATGCAAATCAAATTTTAAACAAGAATCATAACCAAGTATACTCATCATTCCAACCAAACCCCCTAAACAATTTAACCTTTTACGAGCTAAACATATAAACCCTAAATAACAACATTTACTGAAAAAAATAAATTTCGCCTCCAACTTACTCACCTCCACCACTGTGTGTGTGATTTTTGTAAAAGAAATGAAACAAATGAAAAGTGATATGGTTTTGATATAAAAACATCTAGAACTGATAATGGAATACAGGGGTACGACATGCAACAAACCACAAAATTAAGTGGCAAAAAACCCACTAAGCCACCCACTAAGCATTTCTTTAATCCCTCGGCGTGTGAACAATGTCGGCTCAAGTCGCGGCTTCACAGTGCACCCAAGCCGCCCCACTTCTTTAAGCCGACCTCCAAGCGGCGTCTTGGGAAAAATGCCGGCTCCCCAAAACACTTCAATGAATGTTATATAGTATATTTGTATATGCTTATTTATGGGAGTAGTTATCACAAGGTTTTAACATAACATTGTGTTGTGTATTTATGATTGGTATCCCTAATTGCAAATTGTGATGGAGAGTTTCGCTATAATATTATTTAAATCATGTTTTGCAAACTGTAATGGAGAGTTTTGCTAAAATCACCCATGAGAAAACCTATATGCAACCGTCCACACAACATTACGTTTACTGCACTATGCAAAGTGAGTTTTAACATTGCTGTTTTGATTCTTTTATGGTGGTGATGCTTTAATTTGCAGATTCCGAGCTAACATGCACAATTGTTAGATATTATTGATCAGTAATAGTTAATGGGAGGGTAATGATCTTATTGTGATGGTAGTTGTTATAAAAGTATAATCTTACAAACACACACCTTATTATTAATGAGTAATAGTGTGTTATGTTACTGAAGGAGGGATGTGGCATCCGCGCTTTGCTGTTACAAAGGATCTGCTTCTGTTATAGATACATCTGAGCAGAAAAATCAACCAAATCTCAACCTTCAGAATGGTGGCTTGTTGGGGATGGTCTGTTTAATCTTGATGAGGAGTGGGGTGGTGGGGGGGGAGGGGGTGTTGGGGCAGAAAGGCAACTACTCTTTTATGCCAGAAAATGAAGTCATTATGGGCCAGCATCGCCATTGCTTGGAAACAATCTTCCAGTGCATGGAGGACCATGTTACAGGTGAGATGATAAAATGCTACATGTTTCTTACCAAATACTAACGTGTAAAAAGAAAACAATGCATTTATCTATTACGGGGTAATAATCTTTTAATCTGTATTACCATGCTTCGTAAGTAGACAACTAAATAACCTCGTCCATCCAGAAATAAGATTCCAAATCATCCAATTAAAAGCTAACTAGAAAATCGGGAATAACGTTAGCATCTTAAAACACCGATTGATACTGCTATATGGATTTCAGCATAGTTTCCAACAACGATTTCCATTTTATAATGGAATCTTATTCCTGTCTAATGTATCCATTCATAGTACCTCATAACTTTCTTCAAAATAATTGTTAATATGCTCGAAGTAGTTTAAGCATACGTGATTCCGCTAATAAAGCTATAGATTTATGTTAATAAGTAAAACAAATGGATCATGAATTTGTTTTTAACTATGATGAGTTAGCATCATTGATCTAGAACAAAACTGTGGTTCAGTGTTGTATGCAATTTTTTTTTTTTTTTTTTTTTTTTTTTTTTTTTTTAATAATGGAATATTATATGACATAAAGGAAATTCGATTACATAAACTTGTATTAGCGAATATTCATTTAAAATTCCATGATGCAATTGGTTTTGTTTGACAAAAAGGTCATTGATGCAGGAGACATCTTTGATGTCTTGGAAGATGATGCTAAAGGAGGGTACGCTTTTGGTTATTGAAGAAGACGTCGAACAAGAAGTCCTTACCACTCTTGTTGTGAACCGGCTTCGAGGTGCACTAAAGACTTATGCAATTAAAGCCTCTGGTTTTGGGGACCACAAAAGTCCATATCTGTATGATATTTTTGTTCTTAGTGGAGGTAAGGATTTTTTATTTATTTATTTTTTTTTTCGTTACATTCATAAACGCGTGATATATTTTTATAGTCGCCAATTTTGATTCACATACTTAAAAAGGGCCAATCATGTTATTCATCTTCAATAGATCATATATAAAAGCTATATATATGATACAGGTCAAATGATCTTTTAATTTGGCTGCATACCCCTCCATGTCATACAGAAAGGAAAAAATTGTTTTCGCCCAAATAATATTATTTGTAATCATACTTGACACCCAACCCTTACAAAGTTGACCCGTTACCTAATCACATATTGCTTCTTTGTGTTAGTTTAAGTCATTCAAGTATGTCAGGTAGGAGACTACAAGTATACAACATCTTAGATAGACTAAATATAAAAATTGCTTGAGCTATTGATGAAGTTAGGTTAAAGCGAGTAAATTTTCTGACGAGCCAAAATGACATGGGTCAGGTTGGCCTACTAATACCTTTTGTATACTACATCTTAGATATATACATTAATTTTTTAGGATCGTTAAAGTTTTCCTTATAAGGGTTTAATTAGTAAGTTAATCTGTAGTTATCCGTCTATGCATATAAAGTAAATATTTTTCTGTGATTTTGTTGGATGTACAGGAAGTATTCAGTATGCTCTATCTATGATCAAATTAAGATGGTGATTTTGTCATGAAATAGGTATCATGCTAACATAAGGTTATCAGGTATGAATGAGCCAAATGAGTTTATTGTGTATCTTTAATCGGTCAAACATAGGAAAATAGAGGTTAAAAAGATACGGATCAAAGCTAATATCACTTACTATAAATCATTATATGTAAGTGTCAATTATTTTTACTTAAGTAATTCATGCCATGTGAGTATATTTTTATTGTTTGTCTAACATAAATTGATGTAAGGCTGATGACCATAAAGCACTTGGCTACGGAAATTGCTCAGTATAATTTTTTTATAAACTTGCCTCTACTCCTATAATTTTATTAAGTACAATTTTAGGAACCCAATTATTTTCCATTTTGTTATTATTATATGTGTTTACATGTTTTCCTGTAGTTGTAATATTTATGTATTGCAGGGTGCTTTATATCTGTTTCTTGATTTGAACTATTAGCAGAAAACAAGATGATGAGTTTGGCTTGATTCATGAGTTGAAGACTCTATCGGTTTATGCTATATAAGAGTCAGGTAAAACATTACAAAGCAGATAGATGGAGTTGTTGTAGAAAAGGAGCTCAAAATCAGATAAAAAGATATATATGATCTTTAAAAGGCCGTGAATTCTCTTATCATGTGAGGAAGGACATTGGACATATATTGTAAAATTAATATGCAATTTTTTGTTTTATAGAGTGTAATCATGTTCAACTCATATATTTGGATAGCGATGAAATGTAAAGTCCATATTTATAATTTTATAAATGTAAACTTCTTTTTCGACTATTATATACATTTCAATTCGTATAGATGCGACATTTTGGGTGGGCCATGCAACTATACAACAACAATCAGCTTTAATTTTATAAAATGTTTGCTTTTTTCTTTTCTTTTTTTGTTCCATTTAAACCTCCCCGATATGTAGACTTAAAAAATATGAAACTAGCCCGGTCATCGAGCAGGTCATGAAGCTGGTATTTGAATAATGCTATACCGGGTTCTTGTTATTCTTTCGTTACCTAGTCTGGTTGGTTATACAAGGGTGCTTTAGACAATTTTTAAAGCAAACATATTATGCCATCTGCTAAACAAACTACAAGCAGCAACATGTTTTAGGTCTTGCTCTCTTTTTAAGATTCATAAATTAACAGTTGGATTTAAATTATATTACCTTTACTATATATCGAGTCATTATATATTTGTTGATTTTATAAACAAAATGTTGGTTGAATTTTTTTTGATTATACACGTATATTAGGAATTTTGAAATTGAAACAAGAAGCAGTCAAGAACATCAAACTCATCATTCAAGCATGCAAACTGAAATTTGATCAGTATATACTTATCAAAAAAGTCGAAATCCAGAATGGGGGAATAATTAAGTACCGGAAAAAAATTGAAGAGTTTTCATGCATCTTATATATATTGTAAAATTAAGGATGAGAAGAACACATAAATCAACAATGAAAACGTAGAGGGCTTGAGGCTAAGAGCACAAAGTGTGGTAACTCAGGTTATGAGTTAACATCGTGTCACGTTAGCGTCACATCAGCGCCACATCAGCTTTAACATTTTAACCTTAACACATCAAAAAACACTCCTTATCATAACTTACCTTAACTTAGCATAACTCAACCATTTTGGGCCCCATTTTTCTTTAAAAAATAAATTTACAAATCCAACCCCTAAACTAATACTTCATTTAATAAAGAGTTAATTTCATTTTTGGTCCCTGTGGTTTGGCCAAATTACAGTCCCTAAAACTTTGAAAGTGCACCATAGGTCCTCATTTTCAAGTTTCCGTTGCAAATTTGGTCCCTGGCCCCACACGCCGTTACTTCTGCCCCGTTAGACAACCCACGTGGTTTGAACACGAGGGTCTTTTTGTCTTTTCACCCACTAAAATCCACCCACCCTTTTAATACCCCACACAATATGTTTTTCCCACAAATTCACCCAACCCCATAAAATCTTACTTTACCTTTTACACAAACCCTAATTTGACCATTCCTAAACAAAATCCTAAATGTTCTAAAGCATTGCAAAGATCGTCCCTGAAGATTGACATTGTAAAATGGTTAGTGGAGTTCAAGTTTGGCGTTTTCGACTTGATCATGCAATTAAAACTTATGATCCATATGTAGTTTACGGTAAGAAGTTGTAATTTTATAAACGTTTTTTTGATTAGCCTAAATTCTGACAATGTTTTTTTGTTTGTTAAACAGCTGATTATTCCAACATCTTTTCAATGAAGGTGCACCATGGTGGAATTTTCACAAGTATACCTAATAGGAAGTATGTAAATGGCAAGGTACAATTTGTGAATTTTGTAGATAGTGAAAACTTTATGGTTGAGCTGGTTCATAACATTGTAAAAATGTTAAAATATGATCCACAACAAATAATGTTCTATCACTTCAGAATACCTAAGAAAAACTTGGATTGGGGACTTAGAGCATTAGTAAGTGATGATGATATTGTGAGCTTGATTAGTTATGTTTCAAAGCATAAGGTTATAGAAGTTTACATTGAACACAATGAGACCAGAGTTGAGTCATTTTATAAGCCTTTATTTAGGAAAGGAATGGAGATTAGGGAGATAGATGACAATAATAAAATTGTTGATTTGGATCAAGATGATGTTGTGAAGAAATCATTGCCTAGGTCTAGTAAGCAGTTGGCCATTGAGTGGTTAAATGAACATGTTGCTACAGATGTGGATATGGTAGAGCAGGTTAGGACAGGTGTGGATATGGTAGAGCAGGTTAGGACAGATGTGAATATGGTAGAGCAAGTTAATACATATGTGGATAATGAGCAGGGTAGTAGAGATGTGCATGGCATGGGTAATGACCTAGGTATTAAAAAATTCATTGATAGTGATCATGAGCAGGGTAGTGATGAAGAGCAGGGTAGTGAGGAAGAGCAAGGTCTGATCATGAGCACGGTAGTGATGAAGAGCAGGCTAGTGATCATGAGGTCAATGAGCAGGGTAGTGATCATGTGGACAATGAGCAGGGTAGGGATCATGTAGAGGAAGTGGATGAGGAACACATCATAGAGGAAGTTGAAGTTAATATGGATGGCTTTAGGTTTACTTTTAATGAAGATGGTGAGAATGAGGTGTTGACTAATGAGGTAAACTTAACAGAAGATGATATAGAGGTTTTTAACTTTGATTCATATGAAAGTGATCTTGGTGATGATAGTGATACTGCAAGGAAATCAGCACTAAGGAAATTAAAGAAACATGGAAAACAAGTAGCTGAACAGAATATGATTCATAACTACTTCTTTGTTGGACAGGAGTTTGCAAGTAAGGAAGATGCTAAGAAGAAAACCAGGCACATATTGTTGAAACCAGGAGAAACATTAAGTTCAAAAAGAATGATAAGGTTAGGTTGAGGGCTATTTGTCATGGGACAATTCCAACTTTGTCTAGTGGTGGTCCTGGTGGACAAGAAGAATCTTTTGAAACCATAAGAGGACAAGGTGGGAGGAAAAGTCAAAAAGGAAATAATATTGTAAAGGGTAAAAGTGCATTCTCTGCAAGTCAGTCAAGCCCATCTACCCCTCAGAGAAGGACAAAGATGACTGCAAATAGGCGTTTGACTCCCAACTAGACTGCTTGATTTTTTTAGTTTCCACAATCTTTTGTGCAACTCTTTGAACCTTGGTCTGTATGACTATGACTGTATGGATGTTATGTGTTTGGTAGTTTGTGTCTTAAGTTTATGTCTTTCTTAATTTTATGTCTTTTGAGTTCATGTCTGTTATGTACACGTACTTTAGAGTGTATGACTCTATGACTGTAATGGTAGTTTTTGTATCTTTTGCTATTATGTCTGTTATGTACAAGTGCTACAAGTACTCTGTTTTGCACTTTAGACAAACTTGCATTCACTTTAGACTTTGTTTGCCACTTGCACAAATTTGTTAAACACTTGCACAACTAACCATCACATTCTTTATTGAAATACAAAAGCTAATACAAAAGGTGCAAATTAACCATTACATATTTTGGTCAATTTTTCTAGTCAAAGTAAAAAACTACATATACAAATACACTAAAAATATGATCCAACTGCAAACCAACATTTTCTTCAATCTTCCATTTTGAGCAACCAATGCATTGTTTGCTACTTCAAGATCATTCCATGCCCTTAGCAAACCAGGAATAATGGTCACTACTCGAGCACACATTGGAGGATCAAACCAATCAAAAAACCCACAATCATCCTACAATCAATGATTGTTTCAATTATTCACTGTTAAAACGAAGAAATTAATCAATCATTGAAAAACTTACATGCTTGGGGCAGCAATAAAAACGACGCCTAGGGTTCAATGGAGTCCATGATGTGCGAATTCAGGCACGCAAACCACAGTGACAAAACACCATTTCTTATATTGAAACAACTAGAGTTAGGGTTTATTTTTAATTGAATTGGGATTGCAATTGGGGGGGGGGGGGGGGGGACAGATTTTGTGGGTAAGTGGATTGTGTGTTTTTTAATGTTGTATTAAATAGATTTTGTGAGTGGGTGGATTTTAGTGGATGAAAAGACAAAAAGACCTTCGTGTGCAAACCACGTGGGTTGTCTAACGGAGCAGAAGTAACGGCGTGTGGGGCTAAGGACCAAATTTGCAACAAAAACTTAAAAATGGGGACCTCTGGTGCACTTTCAAAGTTTTAGGGACCAAATCTGCAATTTGGCCAAACCACATGAACCAAAAATGCAATTAACTCTTTAATAAACAACATAACATTTAAAAATACACAAATAACATTTAATAAAAATTACAAAACTTCAAAAAAAATACAAACTAATACTACATTTCATATGTTACCATGATTAAAAAAAAGACAGAAGCCCAACAAAAAAATACAAACTAATACTACATTTCATATATTCAGAGCCCATATTTCTAGCCCAACAACAGCCCAAAAAAAAAAAAAAAAAAAAAAAAAAAAAGGTTAGAAAATAGGGTTTCTTCTTCTCCATCGTTGTTGCACACACACACACACAAACAGTTAACACACACACAAAAAGTTAACACAGATACAATCAAACGATTCACAAGGGCAAAAAATGTAACGTTATAAGGGGGCGAAGTGTAAATTACCATCGCCTTAACGCTGCGTTGCCACCATAACGTGGGGCATAACACAGCTCCATAACGCCAGGGACGGTATCATAACGTGGTATTAACAGGCTGCCAACTCAGCCATAACGCAGGAAAGAAGGCAACATACCGAGTGCTCTAAAAGGAAACAAGGGTTAGGGTTTGTGCTTTTTTTATTATTTGTGATGTCATGTGGGATGCACATGCCCTTTTGGTTTATACTCCACTAGACCATGCCTACGTGTTTTTTTAAGATAATTCCAACCTTTCATACCATCAAGAATCACCTCCCTTCTGATTTGCTCATTCTCTACCTTTTTCCGCATTTTTATGAATGGACTTTTGATTCTCCATTTCCATTCTCATATGTCAACAAACATAAGAAACTCTTTATTCTGTTTCTTTGCTTTCCATTCCTTCATATCAAACATCCCTAAAACTAACAAAGGAAAAGAGAAAATATGGACTTAAAAATAAATGTGCTTAATATAAATTTATTATTTTTTTTAGTTATGGTTTTTGACTTTTCAGACCGACTAATCCGCGGTTTTCATTGCTTAATTACGTTAAGCACTTATAACGTTCTTCAGTACATGATTTGTTAGGTTTTTCCTAATAAAAATATGTATCATTGCAACTTGTCGTGAAGCGCGGGCACCGATTCCTTGTTTACACATAAAACCTCGAGTTTACTCATGTGACGGAACACCATGAAGGTGAGCAAATATCTGATTAAGAAAAGAGGAGAAGGCGTATTACCTTTGACGCGTAACTACATACAGTTTCATTGACGAATTTGTCATTTTAGTTAGTTTCGAAAAAAATGTTTATGTATCAAAAGTTTGTTCTACCAAATTATTACACAACAGTAACTTTTTTGTGAAGACACCACTCCTTTATTAGAAAATAAAAAACATGATACAAACACTGAAATCTATAAGTAAAATCTCAATACACTTACTTTAATTTTGAACGTCAATACTTGTTTTTAGAAAATATCAACTCCGTATCTCTTGGAGTTTTTGTTTGGACCTTTGCAATTTAAAAAAAATAATAATTACACAACTACTGTAGTTGTTGAAGTATTTACACGAATACATGATACAGTAATATATACTAGTATTTTCTTATTTTCTTGATTCAATTCTTACACTCCATGGCATAAAAATGAAAGACGTCAAAACCCTCCCCCAGCTGATTGAATAATCACAATCAGACTCTAATTATATTACTCTACCCAACGCTTACCCACAATCTCCGTGTTTTCCATGTACATACGACAAAAATCGTAGATTTATGCGGCAAAAGATCATGTGAGAAACAACATGATACTATACGGTGGCACCCAAGAACCATTGTTCTTTAATTGTTAATTTGCAAATTGGGATTCCGTTTTCCTAAGAGGTTTACTGTGATGTTTTCAGAATTAACTTATAATAGGTCCGTATCAATGATTTAGCCAATGTTCTTATCAAGTGTTTGAGACTTCGATCAATATGGTACCAAAGTTAGAGACTTAAGCTATTTGAGTTTACAATTTATATGTTTGTGAGATTCTAATGCTTTATGAGTTAATAGGTTAGGGATGTTATGAAACCAATGGTTTAGAATAAAATACGCCGATTGACTGTGAGCAAGAGATATAGTGTTAATTGATCAATTAACTATATAAAAACATAAATATGGTAAAAAAATAGATAAGAAACTCCACTGCTAAAATTTAGAGGCTGTTTATTTGACACTTAATCATCCCTTAGCTAACATGTGTAGACCTAAAAAACATAATTTAATATTTCTTTTTTCATATGGGCCTACTAAATTCCCTTAGCTAAAGGCATAAAATTTCATCTCTTCCCCAATAAAAGGAAGAAACAGGCGTGAACCCATGTATGACCCTACAATCTTTATAAGCCACTTATTTAGGTAAACATGCCTTAGTTAAGATTTAACTTGACAAATTGTGTAGAAAGAAAATAACAAATAGAGAGTACATAATAGCGTAATTAAGTTTAAATGTAGATTGTGTATACACGTTTTCAAACAACTATGGTCACAAAAAAAAAAATCTATCTCATGTCCTAAACAACTAAAAAAACTAGGTCAAAGACATAAAGATCAAATTCAAACCTATTAGCGCAGCCCCACAAAACCATCCAACGGCCCATATCCTACCTCACTCCACGTGTCACAATCTCACTCACAGACACCAAACAACGTGTTAGGACCACAAACATTTTTACAAAAAGATATTCATAACGACAGAAACCCCCAATAGCTAACCTCGTATCTAACCCTAACGACAACAACCTCGTTAATAAAATGTACTCCGTACTGCCATGTTGGTATTTAACTATAATTTTAAGTAGACCAATAAACTTTGACGTATGCCATCACGCTCGAGCCCTTCGTCATCATAGAAGAGTAAATGTGAAAATATATATATATGCTCGAGAAGATGAACTTGTTTGTAACAACTTGATATTATTATACGCCATTGGTAAAAGAGTAATAACGACTATAAATATTGCCATGGAGACCAAGAGAAATTACAATGGAGAGGCAGGAATGGGGTTTCAAGGAGAACCATGAGGTGCATGCAGCTGCAGCTTTCACGATGACAAATATCCTTGAAGCCATTAAAGGGAACATCGATGAAAACCCGACGACTGCAAAGCCGTTGATTCAGCTGGGATATGGTGACCCTTCACTTTATCCTTGCTTTCGAACATCTACAATAGTTGAAGACGCGCTAGTTGAAGCAATTCAATCCGCTCAACACAACTCTTATGCTCCTAGCGTCGGAATAAATCCTGCTAGAAGGTTTTGCCTTCCGTTAACTTTTTACTTCGACACATGCATCAAATCATTTCACTAGGATGACTAAATTAGTTGACTCAAGCCTAATTGTGTGTTTAGGGTTTATTAGGCCTAATTTTATGATTATGTTGCCTATCATCAAAGTACATGTTCTAACACTATTAATGTATCTCATGAATAGGGCTTATTATCAAGGAAAATAATTACTAATACATACTAGCTCTGTTACTAATCTTTATATTTGCGACTGTTCATTTTTCATTAATAGGGCTGTTGCTGAGTATATGTCAAAAGATATCCCCAACAAATTATCAACCGATGACGTTTTTCTTACCGTTGGAGCAGAACACGCTATCCATGTCTTATTAACAGTTCTTGCTCGCCCTGGTGCAAATATACTGTTACCTAGACCTAATTATCCAACATATGAAGCTCGAGCTAAATTTAGCTCACTCGAGGTCCGTCATTTTGATCTCCTCCCAGAGAAAGGGTGGGAAGTTGATATTGATCGTGTGAAAGCATTGACGGATGCTAAAACCGTGGCTATAGTTCTCGTCAACCCCGGGAATCCATGTGGAAATGTTTTCACATTTGAGCACATGAAAAAGGTGTGGCTATACCTAAATAAATTCTTTTCTGTAATCTATCATATCACATACTAAAACTTATATAAAAACATAATGTTAACTTTACTAAAACCAAAGACTGAATAAATAAGAATATAGCTAAGTTGTTGCTTTGGGATATATAGTGTCTTATCACCAACTTTTTATTTTTTTGGCTTTCGATGATTAAAGATAGCAGAAAAGGCAAGACAACTTGGAATTATGGTGATATCCGACGAAGTTTATGCCCATCAGGTCTTCGGGAAAATACCATTCACTCCCATGGGGGTATTTGGAGATATAGTACCCGTTGTGACACTTGGGACATTGTCAAAACGATGGATCATTCCGGGTTGGTGTTTTGGCTGGATAGCGATTACTGATC
Source organism: Chrysanthemum seticuspe (assembly GCA_019973895.1). Classification (NCBI taxonomy): domain Eukaryota; kingdom Viridiplantae; phylum Streptophyta; class Magnoliopsida; order Asterales; family Asteraceae; genus Chrysanthemum; species Chrysanthemum seticuspe. The sequence continues at coordinate 268,995,887 of BPTQ01000004.1, forward strand.
CCAAACGCATCCTTCACAAAACTGGGGTACACCTTTTAAATATCTTCATAGCCAAGTTCTTAACATTTAACTTATTTATATACATGTCTCCTAATGCACAAACTAGTTGTTTTAGTTCTCTTACATTTAGTTTTAACTCAGATTGTTGATTCCATAAAGAGTTGTCTCGTAATAACCGGAGAACCCCCCACTGTTATCCAGGTATATGATTGCGTCTCTATAATGTTCAATTTTATTTTTAATGAATAATACTCACACACATTTGATTTGGTAATAACTCTCCAGGGAGCAGTTCCGAGTATCATGAAGAACACCCCAGACTCATTCTTTATGAATATTAATAAGTTATTAAAGGACGCCGCAAACATGGTTTATGAGAGGCTAAAATAGTTATATGTGGACAAAATAGTTATATGTTCACATGAAGAAGTGTGAAAAAAAAATCTAAAGTGTATTAGTGTGGAATAATAAAATAAAGAGTAAACTACACCATTCGTCCTTGTGTAATACGATGACCATCAAGTTTCGTCCTTTGACAAAAAAAAATTGCATCGTTAGTCCTTAACTGCGAAACGTTAGTCATCGTTGGTCCCTCACACTAACTGGTTGGACTAACGGGCGTTAAGCCTTGTTAAGTGGAGGGTATTTATGTCTTTTCCCACCCACACCACTTTTGTCATTTCCTTCCTTTATCTCCACCAAACCAGCAGAACACATATCTCATCTCTTTCTTAGTTCACACAAATAAACACTCTCTTCTTCTCCATTTTTCTCTCAATATTCCGGCAACATTTCAGCTGCCTAAGACCACCATTGTCCACCAGCCGGCCATCGCATTCCAGCAACTTCATATCTGCTCCGCCACCACTGTCTCGTGACCAACACACTCGTTTCTATGTTTTCAAACCACCACTAATATCTTCTCCCCGCCACCACCATCATCTTACTCCCATCACCATCATCCCTCCGCCACCACCATCGTGTTTATGGCACCACAATTAACTGACCACCAGTTATATTGGAAACCGTACAAAACCAAAAAATTGAAAAACATATTAGATCAATCTGAGTGGGGAAGATGTGTGAAAGGGTGGTTGAGTGGTGAGAAGGCGTGGGGTTATTTTTTTTGTTGGTTGATTGAATGATATAAATAGAAGCTGAAATGATGTTGAGGTTTTGCCTATGTTGAAAGATGTCCCAATGGCGGACCGACATGTTTTGTTTCTAAAGAAAGTTCAGATTTGTGGGATTGTTTTTGATTTTACGGATGCGGGGAAGAATGTTAAGGAGAAGGAGATTAAGAAGCAGAATTTGTTGGAGCTTGTGGATTTGGTTCAGTCGGTTCTAGTAAAATGAATGAGATTATGCAGTGTGAGATGGTTAAGATGATACTAGTTGGTGTTATAGTATATCAAAATCTTTTCTGCCTTTTTAGTTTCACACATTCCAAATTGATGGAACCCACCAAGCGCAAAAAGTAAGAAATTGAAGATAAATGCTTTCTCTTTAGTAAAATATATTCCATATTCTAAGTAAAGCCATAAAAAGAAAAGACAGTGTTCTAAGGATTTGGGGTCAAGGTGGTGTCCAACATAAATACACAAGTTTGAGAAAGATGGGTTAAGGTGGTGGATCTGGAAAAAAGGGTCGAGCACGGTGCGTTGCAGTAGTGGAGCACGATAGGTCGCGGTGGAGCAAAGGGTCGAGCACGGTGGGTTGCGGTGGAACAGAGGGTGGCGCATGGTGGTCGAGCATGTTGATGGTTACTGTGACGGATATGGAGGCGGTGACTAATAGATAAGGTGGACTTTGACTTCCATATTAAAACCTCATTTAAGTTTATTGTTCCTAGTTTTGAATTTATAGTGATGAAAGATCATGGGTTTATTTGTGATTTGGATTTTGTGTTTGAGTTTATGAAGATGAGGTGTTGGTGTTTATATATAATAAGAGAATGAGATGGGTTTTGAACTTTTGATTTTGAGGTTATTGTATGATTGGCAGTGGTGGTGAAGATAAAAGAGGAAGAATAAGGGTGGTGAAGATGGGTAGGGATGAGATGAAGAAGAAGGACTTAGGTGAGATGGTGTGGGTGGGAAAATACAAAAATTCCCTCCACTTAACAAGGCTTAACGCCCGTTAGTCCAACCAGTTAGGGTGAGGGACCAACGATGACTAACGTTTCGCAGTTAAGCACCAACGGTGCAATTTTTTTGGTCAAAGGACGAAACTTGATGGTCAACGTATTACACAAGGACGAATGATGTAGTTTACTCTAAAATAAATATTCACACCCACAAGTGAATAAAAATCATATGACACTTAAAAAAATACTGTACTCTCCACACCCACAAGTGTGTATTAATCATCGAAAATAATACTCTCTATTTGTCTTTTATCTTTTTTATAAGCAATTCTTACACGCTTGGAAGCGTGGCCCCTTTTAGATAATGTGATTGTTTGTTACCACACATTGATAAGTGTGTAAGTTTTTCACACGCTTATAACTGTGGATAAGATCATGTTTCCACACATTTGTAATTGTGTTTATTTTTACCACATCTTATAGTGTGTAAATGTATAAATAAAAGTACACGTCTCCATAAGGCGTGTAGAATCTGACTTTTTCTTGCAGTGAGATATATATAGTAATAGCTTCAAAACCCATCTGATGAGTGGGCTAGTTTCATAAATTTTGTAGAAGGGTAATGTTTTATGTATTCATACACTAATAGTCGAACCATACATAGTAAAGATACTCAGGCCTTAGCCGATACAAATTACAATTGGGCTAATATAAACATACAACTAATACGCATCTGCAGTTTGAGCGGGAGGAAAACGGATACTCAAACTGGTACGGAACTCCTCAAATAAAGCCGAAGGTAAACCTTTCATGAAAATATCCGCATACAGATAGTGGGATGGAATATGAAGCACTCGAACCTGTCCAGCAGCAACCAAATCTCGAACAAAGTGAATATCAATCTCAATATGCTTCGTACGTTGATGATGTACCGGATTAGATGACAAATATAACGAGCATAGTTGAAGACAAAAGAGTATGTAACTCACGTAGTAAATTCCGCAACCAACAGGTCTCAGCAACAGCATTTGCAACACCACGATACTCTGCCTCATCACTAGAACGAGAAATCATCGATTGACGCTTAGAGGACCACGAAAGTAAGTTGTTTCCAGGAAATACACAATAGCCAGAAGTCGATCTCTGTGTAGTTGGGTAACCAGCCCAATCTGCATCCGAGTAAGCAACCAAGGAAGTAGTAGAAGAGGAGAACAACTGTAAACGATAATCCAAAGTACCCCGAATATACCTCAAAATCCGCTTAAGAGCCGAGAAATGAGGCTCCCGCAGATCATGCATGTAAAGACAGATATGTTGCACAGCATAAGTAAAATCAAGATTAGAAAATGTAAGATACTGAAGAAAATCGCAAGACTCCTATACAACGTCGAATCAAAAATTGTATCACCATCATCACGCAACTTAGACTCAGTATCAACAGGAGTCCGACTGGGGTTACAACCAGCCATATAAGATGTAGCATACTTACTTTGTGACAGAAACATCCTGGAAGAGTCACGCGTAACGGATATGCCCAAAGAAATATTTAAGAGGCCCGATATCCGTCATAGAAAACTCCTGATGTAAAGAAGCAATAATGCACTGCAACAAGCTCTCAGAGGAAGCAGTAAGAACAATATCAGCAACATAAAGCAATAAATAAGTAGTATGAGTCCCATGTCTATAGATAAATAGAGACTTGTCGCATCGACTATGTACAAATCCAATCCGAGTGATATAAGAAGGAAATCACTGAAACCAAGCCCGAGGAGCCTGCTTCAATTCATAAACCGACCGATGCAATAAACAAACATAATCGCTGAATCCCGAAAACCAGGAGGCTGATGCATATAAAATGTCTCAGCTAAATCACAATTTAAAAAGGCATTCTTGACATCAAGCTAATGAACTGGCCAATATCGAGAAATGGCCAAACTAAGAACAGTCTGAATAGTACCTGGTTTAACAATTGGGCTAAAAGTCTCATCAACATCAACACGCATAATCTGTGTACTGCCATTTGCCATAATACAAGCCTTGTAGCGACCATGAACAATATTGGGTGATGATGGTGATACAGTTTCTGATTCGACGGTTTTGGTTATTAGGTGGATTTTGTATAATATTGGGCTCACGTGGGGGTGCGGTGTTAACTATAGTAGTGGACTCGGTATGAGTATCATGAGTGGGCTTGTTGTGGATAGCATGTGTAGGCTCGGTATGGGAAGGTGGACCGGCAATAGGGGTATCATTTGTGGGCTCGGTGGAATGCATTGGTGGACTCATTTGTGAGTTCGGTTTGCATATTGATAGGAACAGAAGTAATTGGCTCATTTTGGTTGTGAACAGTAGACTCAACAGTAATATTGTCTTAGTGATTAGGTGTAGCATTAAGTGTATGGAAAGTGGTAGTAGGTGTTAAACGTATGACATTAGGGGGCTATTTGGAAAAACCCATTTTGACTTATAAAGTCAACATATACCAAAAAATTATTAACCAAACAGAATTGTTATAATCTTTTTAAATATTTTTTGTTTGCATTTGTAGTTTTGATTTTGCTGTTTACGTTGTTCAGTTTGCAATTGGATGTGCAGTTTAGGGGGTTGTTTGGAATAACACAATTTGACTTATAAAGTCAACAGATACAAACAAAAATTGTAACCAAAATTCAATTGTAATAACAAAAGAAGTACACACATATTAGTTAAGTTACATTTAGACGAAAAGACAACATAGCATTTTTTGTAGGCGATTCACTTGGTTAATTGACTAGCAGGTGATCCACTTAGTCTTTGAGTTGCAGGTGCTTCACATGGTGTTCGTCTTGGGCGTTCTTCACTTGGTCTTTGAGTTGCAGGTGCTTCATGTGGTGTTTGTCTTGGGCGTTCTCCACTTGGTTTTTGAGTTGCAGGTGGTCCACTTTCTTCTTCATCACTGCCCAAGGAAGCACCAACTCTAGTAGATGCAGAAATATGTAGACCCACTACATATCCACCACTATCTGTTGTAGTTGTGTATTCCCTTGTAACACCAACTCTACCAGTATAATATGTGTTTCCCCTTCTGTCAAGGCACACAGGACAAACATACCACATGAAATCTCTATAAGGTGGACGCCTTGCAAAAAAGGTCAATCCAACCCTATTTTCACTTTCAACCCAACAATTAAGGCATACCATTTGACAACTATTTTCTGCATCCATGGTGAAAATTTTTTGGTATGATAAAGAATTGATGACATTAGATGTATTATATAATGCAGGCAAAAAAGGGTATAATATGGTACAATGTGGTTACTGAACAAGTAGATGGGAGTAAAGACAGCATAAATGCTTAAAATCAAGTCAACATATGCAGTTTAAGGGGTGTTTGGAATAACCAATTCTGACTTATAAAGTCAACAAAAACAAATTTATTTCAAATATGATGGTGTCCAAATTACAGATGGCTACAACCTACTAACAGAAGTTCAATATTTTTTATCCAACACATATGGATGTCTTGGATATAAATCCTCCACATCCACTCTATAATAAGCTGCCTTAAACTCTGCTTCTGTTAGACATTTTTTCCTCTTCCATTCCTTTTCAATTCTTTTATACATTCTCTCCTCTTCCAAAAACTGTTGGAATGCTTCTTCATCCATCCTTGTCTGCTCTTCATCTTCCTCCAACATTATGTGTTCTTCTTCTTGCTCATAAAGAGCTTCAAGAAACACTTGTTCGATAATCTGCCTTATCTCGTCTTCATCCATCCACTGCAAAAGTAATAGATTTGTACATCAACTACAATGTAAACACACAAGAAAAATCATTATGCAAATGATATTTAAATGAATACATGTTGCCTTCTGCCATCAGAATGCCTTTTTCTACCTCGCACCTTTGTTTCCTTTGGTGGTTTTGGTACTTGTTCCTTGTGACACCTAGACTTATTATGTCTAACAATTTGACAATTGGAGCATTTAATCTGTCTACGAGCTCTAGATTTATCCATTTTTATTCAATTTAACTTAATTAAGGCTTTAGGGTTATGAATTCAAATTTGGGGTAAAATGTGATCAAACAACACTAGTAAGAATAAATGCATTTCCTACACCTTTATGCAATTGCGACCAAATGATAAGGGACAGAAACCTCAATCAGATATGTATACACTGTTTATGCAAGGACCATACTCGTAGCAACAACGAATACAATCAAAACACATATCAAAACAATCAAAGAGGAAAAAAAACGACAAGACAAGAATATAAAAGATAGATTAATTCATTTCATAGATAAAGTAAACTTTAGTACATATCGTTCCCAAAAGAAACCATCTAAAGCACAAAATACAAGAAAATCACTTAGCCCTCCTAAGATCATCAAGGAAGTTGTTCCCGTTAAACACCTGACTATGTGTTTGACAAATCATCTTCTTTAGCTCCAACGCCTTCAACACATTTGCCTTTTGATTCTTTCGAAGATCCAGAAGAAGCTTGTATGTCATGACCGAAGGACGATATCCTTCGAACGCGTAAATATACTCTTGAGTTTCGTTTATAGCATGAACCAAATCGGTGAAAGTCTTTTGGAGACCGTTTGAAATCTCGATGTCTTTGTCGTTTTCTCTTTGATAATAAAGAGCAATTGAATCGAACATGGAGTGAGACTTGGCAGTTGTGGCGAGTTCCTGTAGATGTGTGAAGTTAGCCATTAGGTTGTTGTGATTTTGTGATAATCTGTGTTTGTGATTGTTGGTATGCAAATGGTATAGGGGTATGAAACCTTAAATACCAAAAACAACGGGAACTTCCAAATTCATGGACTAGTTGTGAAGTTACTAAATAGCTAAATAGTCAAGTTCTGTAATAAAAATACGCAGGAATTTTAAGTGCAAAAAGGGCTAACTGACCAAATTCAGGGACCAAGTGTGACATATGAAAATTATTATCCTGCAACTTGACCGTTGCCTTCCTTGATACGCTTATACACAATTAATGTATTGCCAAACACCAAATAAACCCAACTAATAATATCCGAAAGCATAAACACTCACATAATAACCCGACCCAATTAAGAAAACCCAATCCAAACCAAACCTAAAATACATCCACACTCCTAAACACGCGTACTGAAACACACATCAAGTCAAACACATTGGTAAAAACACCGAGTAAAACCATGAAAGACATGAGCATACTTGTGTCAACTTTTAAGGATGTTCAGGAAGAAGAAGAAGGTGAGGTCTTGTTCATAATCCACTGTAATGGGTTTCTTGATTATAGCCTACTCAGGTATGAAGGAGGTTCATTAATTAATATGTGTGCCTTTACCAATGATAGGGATATATTTAGTTCAAGCCTTGATAATGTATCACCAGAGATTAATGAACAAAAATGGGCGTTGTTTTTCTGTTCATACTTTGTTGCACTGGCTGAAACACATGAGTCGGTTGATATCTTTGTTGCAATCAAGCCCCAAAATTTAGAACAATTTTACTTAAAAAACATAAGTTTTGAAGTTGTTGCTTGGGTAGAGCAAGATGCTAACTTTCGAATGGTTAGTCCAACACCTTTTAGGACTAGACATAAATGATAGGGGATAGATAGGAAAAAAATGTAGGGGGTGTGGAACCAAGACACCAACAGTAAAAGGTGGTGTTGTTATCAAAGAGGAAGAAGGGGTTGTAGATAAATAAATAAATAAATAAATAATAAATAAATAAATAAAAAATGAAAGCTGCTTGAGGAAGAGGATGTTTTGCACATAAAAAAGGGGAAATAAGTTGTTCAACATTTTAAGCGAGGTTTTGATGGGAAGGGGAAGGATAAAATGGTTGAGTTTGCAGGGTTTAATGTTGAAAACATGGTTGTTGCTGCAGGTGTTGAAACCAGGGTTGGTGTTGCTGCTGCTGATGTGTCTAGCGATGTTAAGACACCCTTTAGAAGCAGAGAAAGGATTACAAACAGAGTCCTTGCACTTTTCGCCCAAAGGCCATCCGAGGTGATGTTTCAATGATGAATACTATGTCATGTGTTTAATTCTTTTAAGTTGTAATAGTACACTACCTAACTTAAATGTTTTTTGTTTGCATACTTGTTTTTGCAGACAATATCATCATCACTTTAAGGTTCATGTTTTGTATGTTCATCAGTTTGTGGATATCCACGACTAGTGTGTAGATCATTTGAAGGTTCAGCAGTTGAACGTTTTGTAGTGGAAACTGCATCATCTTTTATATTTTGTGAAATGTCAGTAGAACCATGTATCAGACAATGACTCACGAGTTTCAGTTAATTTCCAGTTGTATTAGACATTGAATCTATAGTTGATTGTTATAAGTCAACTTGCTAAATAGTTAGTTATGTATAATATTTGTTTGTTTGTCTTATGGGTTAAATTCTTTGAGATCATACTAGTTTATCAGTTGACCTTTATAAAGTCATACTTAAAATGTCAGGTGTAATGGTATAATTACCTCAAACAATCACCCCTTTCTGTGTTGGTGGAATTAGGCTGGGTTAGATTTAACTAAGGTATGGTATAAATGTGTATGGACTATAATACCCTCGACTAACTAACAGAAATCAGACGTTGACCTGGACATTAATGGTCAAAGGACCGGTTTAGCCTCAAAATCCCATACTTTGGACTACTGACAATGAAAAAGGAAAGTTTTGGTTCAGCGTGATATTTTTGGAAAAGTTTAGGGACCAACAATGTATTTTAGTCAAAGGAAAATATGATTAAAGGTGTTGCAAAACTAGACAAAATAATATCCTTTTTTCATATGTTTGGACAAAATTTTACTCACCTAGGATGACTACTATGTTAATTTTACTCACCCGGGATGACTACTATGTAAACTGAAGTATGCATATATAACCAGTGTAATTTGAAAGATTGAGCCAAATCAAAACCGAATATTTAAAAACCCTTTCATTGATCAACTGAAACTGGCAACATATTTAGAAAGAGCGGTGATACTCACACCACAACTTTTTATACTTTCACCACAATCTGTGCATTACAATGTTATATAGTATGCTATACAGCTTGTACAAAGTGGTGTAACTATCAAATAAAATGGTGTGAGTATCAACACCCATTTAGAAATGGGAATTGATACCTACACCACATCTTTTGATGCATGCACCATAATTTGTGCATTACAGTTTGTATCGTACAATACTGTAATGCATAAATTGTGGTGTATGCATCAAAAGATATGGTGTGAGTATCACCCCCTTTTAGAAATTTTAACTTCTATTTCGATTTCAATTTCAAATACTCTTTCTTACATTTAAAAAAAAAAAAAAAAAAAAAAAAAAAAAAAAAAAAAAACATGCGTTTTTATTCTTAAAGTTACACAATTCTAATATAAATTAACATCCAACACTTTCATCCCAATATCTTTTCTTCCTACTTGTGTTGGAGTTGAGGTTATACTCGATGACGAAGGCTTCACGCTAGCTGCATACCCTCAAGCGGTCAAGCACACAAGTTATTGGTGATTTTGCATCACCGATATTATTTAAGTGTAATGGATTGACTTAGTTGACCAATAGGTAATTGTAATAAATGTACAACAAGTCGGGGTTGTGCGGAGTGCACACTTGTATGACGTTATTATGATTATCACTCGGGGCGAAGCCCCGAATGACGGGGGTCCGGGGGCAGTGCCCCTGATAGCAGGGTCCAAGGGGCAGCGCCCCTGGCTGGGGTCGAGCTGGGATTATAAATGCTTTGGCAGTTATAACCGAATGGCAGTTTGATTGGTCATAGGATATATCATTCATCTGGTTCGGTTTTCATAACACACAAAAACATATTCTCAAGTTCAAATATGAGTTTTATCCGATTAGAGATTTCGGTAGAACCACCGAAATACTTCAATCTGATAGTCTTTACACGACTCTCAGATTACTGTGATCCAAATTTCCTAACAAAGATTGAAGTAATCTGTGATCATGACGAACGGAGAATCTGTGAAGGACATGACGAGCAAGTTCGATAAGTTGGCAAAGTTTGAAGGGCAGGACTTTCATCGCTGGCAAAAGAAGATGCAATTTCTTCTTACCATCCTGAAAGTTGTGTATGTTCTGAGTACACCCAGTCCGGAATGGGATGAGAATGAAACTTTGGATACGTCTAGGAAGAGGATGAAGTGGGAGAACGATGACTACATATGTTGTGGTCACATTCTGAATGGTATGCCTGATTTATTTGACATCTATCAAAACGCTGAATCTGCAAAGGCACTGTGGGAGTCCCTAGAATCCAAATACCTGGCAGAAGATGCTTCTGCAAAGAAGTTTCTTGTGAGTAATTTTATGAATTACAAGATGGTTGATACCAGGCCTGTCATGGAACAATATCATGAGATGTTAAGGATTCTGGGACAGTATACCCAACATAATTTGATGATGGATGAAGCCATCTCAGTTGCAGTTATCATTGATAAACTGCCTCCTTCCTGGAGAGAATTCAAACACGGTTTGAAACATAAAAAGGAAGAGTTAAATTTGGTTCAACTCATTAGTCATCTACGAATTGAGGAAGGATTACGAAATCAGGAACTTGATAATAATCCTAAAGGAAAGAACCAAATTGGATCTTCTTCTGTTAATATGGTTGAAGGAGATGGAGTCAAAAATTCAAACAACAATTTTAACAACAACAAGAACAAGAGAAAGTTCAAAGGTGGTGATGATAAATTTGCCAACAAAAAGGGTACTTTGACTTGTTGGAAATGTAACAAGCCTGGTCATATGAAGAAGGATTGTTGCTCTAAAAAGGGCAACAATGGCGCTGGTCTAAGTGGGTCTAAGGATCCTGAAAAGCAACAAGGTTATAATTATGATTTTGTACAGAATTTTGATAATGTTTTACATTATGTTTCTGTAATTTCTGATGCATTTTATATTCAGGATGATGAAGTTGCTTGGTGGGTTGATTCGGGTGCGACATGTCATGTTTGCAATGATCTTCGTCGGTTTCAAGTATGTAATCCGATTGAAGATGGCTCATGTGTAAAGATGGGAAACGTTGCAACCGAACCAATCAAAGGAATAGGGCGTGTTTTATTAACTTTCACTTCTGGAAAAACTTTATGTTTAGATAAAGTATTGTATGTACCCGGGATTCGAAAGAATCTTGTTTCTGAAATTGTGTTGAATTAGTTTGGCTACAAACAAGTGTTGGAAAGTGACAAGTATATCATGTCAAGACATAGTTCATTTGTTGGATTTGGTTATGTTTGTAATGGAATGATTAGATTAAATTTGAATTATCCTTTGTTTAATGATTCTGCTTGTATGGTTACTTCTAGTTATAGCAATAGTTTAAGCAAATCTGAATTATGGCATGCTAGACTAGGACATGTTCATTACAAGAGAATGAAAGATATGTCTAGAATGAGTTTAATAACTGCTTTTGATATGAAACCAGAAAGTTGCAAGACTTGTATGTTAACAAAGATCATTAGACATCCTTTTAAGAGTGTTAACCGGGAAAGCAAAGTATTAGATCTCATACATAGTGATTTATGTGATTTTCATGCCAATCCTTCACTAGGACATAATAAGTATGTCATTACTTTTATTGATGATGCATCTAGATATTCTTATGTCTATCTACTGCATGCTAAACATGAAGCTCTAGATAAATTTAAAATTTATAAACAAGAAGTAGAACTTCAAAGGCAAGATTTGATAAAAGTATTTCGTACTGATAGAGGTGGTGAGTATTATGATCCAGTTTATTTTCAATCGACTGGAATAATACATCAAACCACGGCTCCTTACACGCCACAACAGAATGGTGTGGCTGAAAGGAAGAATAGGACTTTAAAGGAAATGGTGAATTCCATGTTATCCTATTCTGGACTAAGTGAAGGGTTTTGGGGTGAAGCTATGTTGACAGCCTGTTATATTCTGAATAGAACTCCAAACAAAAATACCAAACAAACACCTTATGAAATTTGGACCAAGAAGGTACCAAAATTTGACTTATTTGAGGGTTTGGGGCTGTAGAGCAGTTGTAAGATTAACTGAACCCAAAATGAAAAATCTGAGTGAGAAAGGTATAGATTGTATCTTCATTGGGTATGTTGAGCATTCCAAGTGTTATAGGTTTTATGTTATAGAACCTAATGATTATGTGTCGGTGAACTCTATAATAGAGTCAAGAGATGCAATATTTAATGAAGAACGATTTACGTCTATACCTAGACCAAGAGGGATGATTCAGCCATCTTCGAGTAAGATTGCTGAAGATGATGTTGAAGGTACTGATGATGTACCTGGGCCATCTGTTCCTAGGAAAAGCACTAGGACAAGAAAAGCTAAGTCTTTTGGGTATGATTTTCAACTTTATTTAGTTGAAGGAACAAGAGATACGACTTTATCTCAACGTGAATATTGCCTCATTATTAGGAGGATCCAAGGACTTTGAGTGAAGCAATGGCTTCTAGGGATGTTGCTTTCTAGAAAGAAGCAATTCAAAGTGAAATTGATTCCATCATGCAAAACGATACTTGGGAAGTAACTGATTTGCCTCCTGGATGCAAAGCATTAGGAAGTAAATGGATCCTTCAAAGGAAGATGAAATTGGATGGTAGCATAGATAAGTATAAAGCCAGATTGGTTATCCAAGGCTTTAGAAAAAAGCAAGGAATTGACTTCTTTGATACTTATGCTCCTGTTGCTAGGATTTCCACTATTAGATTGTTGTTAGCTCTTGCAGCTATACATGATCTAGTTATTCACCAAATGGATGTGAAAACTGCATTCTTAAATGGTGATTTGGATGAGGAAATTTACATGAAACAACCTGAATGGTTTGTGATGCCTGGACATGAAAACAAGGTATGTAAATTGAAGAAATCATTGTATGGTCTGAAACAAGCACCAAAACAATGGCATCAAAAGTTTGATGATGTGGTCTTGTCTAATGGTTTTTCTTTAAACCAAGCTGACAAGTGTGTGTATAGCAAATTTGATGCTTCTGGTAAAGGAGTGATAATTTGCTTATATGTGGATGACATGTTGATCTTTGGTACTGACCAAGATCAAGTTGATAAGACAAAGGAATTCTTGTCATCTAATTTTGATATGAAAGATCTGGGGGAGGCTGAGGTGATTCTTGGCATTAGAATCAAGAGAGGAAACAATGGTATCTCTATTTCTTAATCACACTATATTGAGAAGATACTGACAAAGTTTAACTTTGCTAATTGTTCTCCTGTTTATACTCCTGTAGATCCTACTGTGAAGTTTCGACCTAATAAAGGAACTACAGTGTCTCAGCTAGAATACTCTAGAGCTATTGGATGTCTTATGTATGCCATGATTAGCACTAGACCAGATATAGCTTTTGCTGTGGGAAAGCTTAGTAGGTACACTAGCAATCCTAGTGCTCTACATTGGCAAGCTCTGGGTCGAGTATTTCAGTATTTGAAAGGAACCATGGATTATGGTTTGGCTTATAGTGGTTATCCTTCTGTTTTAGAAGGTTATTCCGATGCCAGTTGGATTAATAATATGGAGGATCACTCATCTACGAGTGGTTGGGTATTCCTTCTTGGAGGAGGTGCTATTTCTTGGGCTTCAAAAAACAGACTTGTATTACAAACTCAACTATGGAGTCTAAATTTGTTGCTTTAGCTGCAACTGGTAATGAAGCTGAGTGGCTGAGGAATTTGATTTATGAAATTCCTTTGTGTCCTAAATCGATATCTACCATTTTTATCAGATGTGATAGTGCTGCTACCTTGGCTAGGGCTTATAGTCAAGTGTACAATGGCAAGTCTAGACACTTAGGTGTTAGACATGGCATGATTCGTGAGCTTATCATGAATGCTGTGATATCTGTGGAGTTTGTAAGAACTCAACTGAATTTAGCCGACTATTTAACCAAAGGGTTAGCAAGAGATCTCGTACGCAAGGCGGCTATTGGGATGGGTTTAAAGTCCACCTAATTAAATCCTATTATCAAGATACCCAATCCCCATCTAACGTAATGTTAAATGCTGAATTCAATGAGGAAAGCTTGATATCTTTGGATTGGAACACATAATTACATCATCCCACGGTATGTGTTCAGAACTGCAAGATAAATGAGGTTGAAATTATATTTCTTAATGGTTTTTTGACAAATTGCATGTGCAGGGTGCAAGAGTAAAGAACCACCTATACAAGCATGAAGTTTAGCTGCTTCAAGAAGCTTGGGACTTGGCTTTGATATGCTTATTGAAGGATATGACACAAGCTAGTAAAACATAGTGTCAAGTGGAACATGTGAATGTGTAAACTGTTGTGCATATTATCTTCATGTATTCACTATGAATAGAAGGAGTTCAATCCTTAGTGACACTCTTATATTCGAATATTTGGAATGCTAATGTACTAATGTGAAATTCAATCGTCTCGACATTTCATTTATGCATCAGTTTGTTGTTTGTTATGAGTTTGTTTTAAGTTAATCAAGATTACACTTAAATGGGGGAGGATTGTTGGTGATTTTGCATCACCGATATTATTTACGTATAATGGATTGACTTAGTTGACCAATGGGTAATTGTGATAAATGTTCAACAAGTCGGGGTTGTGCGGAGTGCACACTTGTATGACGTTATTATGATTATCATTTGGGGCGAAGCCCCGAATGACGGGGGTCCTGGGGCAGCGCCTCTGGTAGCAGGGTCCAAGGGGCGGCAGCCCCTGGCAGGGTCCAAGGGGCAGCGCCTCTGGCTGGGGTCGAGCTTGGAAAATTTTTATTTTGTATAAAGTGCTATGTTAAAAACGCACTAGAAAATAAAATTCCCGATATTTTGCCTCTTAAATTTAATTGCTTCGGTTAGGATTATAACTGCTTTGGCAGTTATAACCGAATGGCATTTTGATTGGTCATAGGATAAATCATTCATCTGGTTCGGTTTTCATAACACACAAAAACATAACATATTCTCAAGTTCAAATCTGAGTTTTATCCGATTAGAGATTTTGGTAGAACCACCGAAATATTTCAATCTGATAGTGTTTACACGACTCTCAGATTACTCTGATCCAAATTTCCTAACACAAGTCATAATGTATGATTTCCTTAAGTGAAGGTGCTGTCACCAAATCCGCTTGATCTTTCTCACAAGAACTCCGCAACCTTAAATATATCCAAGTAGCTAGCTAATCACAAAGAAATGTGTATACATCTTATATTACCCATCATCCGGTACTAAATTTGATTAATGGAATCGTATTGCAACTGATAGTTAAACCAAGTGATAATCCCAAAACAAATATGAATATCAGAATATCAAATAATCAATCAAACTTATAAATTAAGAATGTGTATTGATGTTCTTGAAAACCTATTGGTAAGGACTGAGAAATGAAAGTAACAAGTACCTCCAGGAAAGAGTTAATCCGACACATAAGAGCATGTGTACTCTATAAATCTAAACCAGTTAATAAAATTTATTCGGACTTATATTGAAATCCATATGGAAAAGATAAAATAAATTTCTTTTCTGTTCGACTAGATTTTTCAAGATAAGAAAAAACTTAGCGGATGATGAAATTAAGTTTTTTAAAAATAGGAAGAAATATTTGACGAGAAGTTCGTAGGATTCGATCCCGTGACCTTTAGGGAGGGAGGAGTGGAAGTTTCTTATCCTAATACCCTGAGGGTGCCACATCACCTCTATCCAATAAAAACCTTCCAACTCAAAACTACCCCAATACTACCCTAACTAGTAAGAGTGGAACCCTAGTACCCGAATTCAATTTTTTTTTTTTAAATACATAAAATCACATACAATATTTATAATAAAAACATATCATTTCATTAAAAATAAAAAACATTACATAATACTTAAAAAAAACTACAACTTAAAAATTGAAACTACAACTTAAAAAAAAAAAAAAAAAAAAAAAAAAAACCATTACATAAGTTGAAATTAAAATAACTTGAAACTACAATTTAAAAATTGCAAGCCCATCCGTGTTTGGCCGCAAGTTCACGTTTCTGGGTAAGAACTAATTCCAACATAGCGGGATCGCGAATGTGATCATGCGGCTCCAAAAAAAACTTCAACTCCCGTTGTGCATTCTTGAACTTCGCCCCCTCGAGTTGTGTAGCCAACAATTGTTTCGCCATCTCGCGTTTTTCTTCCAAATATTGTGTCTTCTTTTGTGTGTACGTGTTGATTTCATCCGCAACGCTTGAGATAGACGAGGAGGATGCATCTTGCTTCTTCTTCATTTTTCTTGATTCAATTGGAGGGGTGGGGTCTTCATTCATGTCGGGAATGGTGTTGCTTGCCGCGTCATACTCCCCCGACCTCCTTTTTGAAGAATTGCTTGCAGCACCGGCAATATCTTGAAAACATTCTTGCTCCGTCCATTTCTCATGACCTCTGACAACCTCCCACGCCCTGGTATGAAGAAATTGTTTTTTTCTTGCTGTATAGAAATCCATTTCAGCTTGCCTCACCACGTCCAAGTCGTTGCACCCACTAGCCTTAGCACGTTTCTACATTATATACAAAATAATTTAATTGTAAATAAAAAGTACGGATTACGTAAAATAAAAAAGTATAGCTAAAAACAAAATAATGTAATTGTAAATAATAATGTATAGATTATGTACCGCTTGGAGGTAGTAGCCGTTGAAAATACCCATGGCCGTGTTCATTGTTCTCCACTTGGTATTCAACGCATGAAATGTTCGTGAACTCGAACCCAAAGTTGCCTCGTAATGCTCGAGAATCCGTTTCCAAAAACCGTCGGACTTTTGTTCATTACCGACAACACCACATTCGGAGATTTGAACCCATGCTTTCGCCAACGCCTCCTCTTGTGCCGGCGTCCAAACTTCACGGGGCCTCCTCCCGGCGAAAGCTTTTTTCTTCCCTCTCGGATCGACTTCTTGAACTTCCTCATCTTCGTCTTCTTCGTTTGGTAGTGGTTGTGTTTCGGGTACGTACTCTACGTCTTGACTAAGGTTTTCGAACGGGGAAAACTCGCTTGTAGGAGTGATGTTGTAGTGTTGTGGATTCATTTGAGGATGACCCATATTATATTGGAAAAATTGTGGAGATTGGGGTTGTGGAACGTAAAATTGATTCGGGGATGGTTGAGAATAAAATTGGCTAAATCCTAACGGAGTTTGTTTTGGTTGATTCGGGGATGGTTGAGACCGACCTTGACGCGAGGTGAAAGTTTTTTTACTTCTCCTTGGATCCATAGTTTGGTGTTTTTGAAAGATTATTGTGTGTTGTGATTTGTGTTGTGTGTTTTTATTTTGAAAATTGAGGTGGAAGATTATAGTTTAAATAGGAGTGACTTTTTTTTTTTTTTTTTTTTTTTTTTTTTTTTTTTTTTTTTAATATTTTGGGTCACATTTAGCCGTTATCCAACGGCTCCTCCCTTTTGCAACGGATAGAAATGCAACGTTCACCTTCGGCTTCCCAACTCGCAAATCCAACCCGCCCCCCTTACCCGAGCTACACGGAATGGTGTAGCCGTGCGGGTTCGTGAACTCGCCCCCCAACCCGAGAGCCACTCCGTCTTGCCTTAGTGAATTCTACAAGGGTGCTAACCATCTCATCAAGAACGTCTCCCCAGGCTAATTGTCACCTCTTATTATTACTTCCTCCGTCTCAATTTAATTGTCATGAGAGAGAAATCACAAAGTTTAATAAAAGTGGGGCCACTTTAATTTTCAACCACACGAATAGAATATTCCTTCTTTAGATTCTTTAATTTTTACTAAAAAAGGAAAGTGAACAATCTTTTTGAGACATCCAAAAATGAAAATATGGACAATTAAATTGAGACGGAGGGAGTATTTATCTAGATACTTTTGTTACTTCGTACTAAGAAGAATACTTCATGCTCCTACTTTATTTAATGATGGACGAGTACTCATATATAGCAACGAGATTTTTTAGCGACAAACAGTTATAGTTGTCATATTGTGGCTAAGTGTTTTCTAGGATGTTTATAATATATTTAAGCATTGTATCTAATAGCCGAGTACGTACGTAGTGGTGACGATTATAGTTTTCGACAAAATTTGTTTTTGTCAATTTGTGTTTTGGTTTTTTTAACGTGTATCTGTAGTTATTCTTACATGTAATGGGAGGATTTGTTTTGGTCATCTCTCCAAGTGAATTTACCTAATAACTCAATTATCATATTCATACATGTAATGAAAGAACCACATTTGTTGAGTAAGTAGAAAGCTGGCATTCAAAAACCGAGCCGAGTTCTAACAGAACCTGGCGCGCCAAGACCAGTTTTGGTCCGACTCGGTTTTTGGCTATAGTTTGTTATCTTATGTGTTCCAAGCATTTATTAATCATCGTTAAAATATTAAGAAAACTTGTTCTAACAGAACCTGGCGCGCCAAGACTAGTTTTGGTCCGGCTCGGTTTTTGGCTATAGTTTGTTATTTTATGTGTTCCAAGCATTTATTAATCATCGTTAAAATATTAAGAAAACTTGGTCAATGTTGCACCAACAAAATTTATTATATGTATTGTTTTAATACATCATAAGTAGGTAATGATGACATTTGCTAATAAATATTATAGGGATTATGAACGCATTATATGAAATATTTGCAGTTGCTAAAAAAAATCAAAAATGGGGTTATGTTGTATGGTTATATTTTAGCTTGTGTGGACTCATATGCCTCTTCTGGTAATTTTTGTAATAAAGTTCTACATGACAAGTGTTTATATAATGGAAGTGATTTGCACGCTTTTAATTTTTTTTTGGAGACTCAAATGTATAAACAGTTTAAGCAGATTATACTTAAAATATAAATGTCTGATGCACACATTGGAGTATTCCAATAAAAACGAGGAGTGTGCAAATCATTTCCCATATATAATGTAATGGTCTTTTTAAATTTTATAATTACCTTTTTTGTAGTTGACAATAAGGAGAGGTGATTTAAGACGTGCCTTACATGCTCATTTTTCAGGATATACGGTATAACCTTTTTTTTTATGCATATCAACTACTAAGATATATTTTTCTTCCTTTGGTTGATTGTTCGTTTAATGATAGCGGTTTAGTTTCTAATTATATGACTCATTTTACTACCTTTTGCAATCTTTCAACATTTTGAAATCCTTTTTAATGAGAAAATGGTTAATATAGAGTCTCCATTCTAATTGATTTTATAGCTATTGAACAGTTTACGTGTTAATATTGATATAAACACTAATAGCACGGCGTTTTTCACAAATTATCTATACATACTAAAACACAAAGGATTCCCTAGAATATTCCTTTTTTTTTTGCCTGTACCATTTTAGCCCGTTTTTGGGTTATGTCCATAGAAACCTTTAGCACGGTCCGTTTTAGTTTGATTCGTATATCCTTCTCAAACACGTGTCTTTCAAACCTGTTTCCTTAGCTAATGACTCATCAAAATCATATCAAAAAGCAAAAAAAATCTTTAATTCTTATCAAAAAACCGACCACACTTTCTTTATAAAAAACCCATACGCAAAGTGACTGTGGTTGATGCAGGTTTTCGGTGGAGAACGGATGAGGAAAATATGAGTTTTCGCTCTACACGAACTTTTGCAAATCAATTTAATCACAATAGAGGTTTCAGTTATGAGATTTATTGCACGGCTTTATAATGGTTCCTGTGATTTCAGAAATCAAAAGGTTACGGTCTCAAAGGGAATCCTTTATTTTCTTGTGCGGTTGACCTGTCTTTTTCGATGCCGAGGTAGTGTATTCAAAGTGGTTGTATTGGTGAAAGCTGTGGTGCTGGTAGTGTTTCTTTTGTTCATGAGTTTGCTTATTTTAGGTATTATAATCTTATTCTAGTCGACTTATTTTGGCCTTTTAGGTTTTTCAGGTTTGTCGTGAGCTTTCCAAGACCTTAATAATGGTATGGGGAGTGGTACCTCTGCGTGTCATAAAAGGGCCGATGATAGTTATTTTCATGCTGCCACTCACGTCGATGCGACCAAAAGTTCTAATATTTGTCGAGGTTATTGTTACTTTCACAATTTCCAGTTATAAATATTGTTAGTATCTTATGGTATATATACTGTCGACTAAGTTGCTCTATCTTATTCGTGAACGCAGTTTCTGTTCTGAATCAGCCCGACCCAAAAGGATTAGACTTCCGTACAGGGACAACTTATGATGTTACCCTCGAGTTTCTAATATTGTTGATGGTCGACGAGTACTTGGTATGACATATAGCAATATTCTTGACTTTATATTTAGGCAGTTACTGGATGGTATGACATATAGCAATATTATTGAATTTCTTATATATTGTTGATGGTCCACAAGTACTTGGTATGACATATAACAATTTAGGATGTCGGGCCTCAAGTTTCTAATATTGTTGATGGTTCACAAGTACTTGCTGATGCCACTGATAGGTGAACGCGTTATTTTTGTTAGGGATTTTTTGCAAGATGATTTTGTAAAGGTAATAGCTTTGTTGCTTTTGTTCGTGTTCTTTCCGTTAAACAATGTGTAGCTCTGCAGTTTTTGTTGATAATGTTTGGATATTGTAGGCTTGGGTCATTAATGGTGATCAGGTAATCTGAACCAATAATTTTGTGACTGGTACAACTTTCAATAATTTTGAGTTATTACTGTTACTGAACCAATAATTTTCTGGTTGCTACAACTTTCAAGGGTACAAAAGCTATTGGAGCTGAAGCTGCATATCCGATTGTCGTTGTCAATTCTGATGTTGCTGGCAAGTCTCATTGCGATATACTAGCTCCAACTTCTGCTGGTGCGACTGCTTAGGTGTTTTATTTAATTAACTTTTCGCCGTTCTTTTTGCTACAAAGGTCACATATAAATTCTACCACCTGAATAGGGAGCTTCTAATCTTGACCCATTTGAAATTTGTGATTCGTAGATTTTCGTGGAGTTGCACTTTTAAAGTCAAGGCTACTAAAGGTAAACTGTTGAGAGGGTAACCTTATTCCTAACATCTTTTATTAATTCTTAATTCCCTATATACAGTCATTTAGTTTGTTATAATCATTTTTCACATTCGGTATTTATGTTTAGGTTAATATCTGATGTTTTGTTTGGACTTTGTAGGTATAAAAATGCAAGATCGCGACGTACGTGCATGTGTACGTACGGGAAACAATTATGCACCGCCACGAACTACAGGCAAGTCGTTATAAAGTTTGGCTTTTTTCTGTTGTTGGACATCGGCGTCAGTGTTATATTCCTACACCTTATACCCAATGTTTGGCTGTTTTGAAAGAATTCACACGCGGCCACCAGCTTTCCCAAAATAAGGGGGGATCTGCTGCTTACTGCTCACGGAAACATCCGACCTATACTTCATTGACGAATGGTATTATTACAGATATAACTGAACACCCGCACACCACTTTCAGGAATTCGGACGCAAATTGTTGACGAGCACGTTCTGTTCCACAAGGTTAGCTGATCACTTATTTTATATATATTTTGCATACTATATTGCAATTGTTTCTATTCATCACCCTTTGATTCTGTCTTATATATTAATCTAATCATCTACTGCATTTGTTTGAAAGGATTTTGGTGCCTAAATTGCTCCTAAAAGATGTGGCTTTTGCCGCTGGAATGTGTGTGTTTGGTAGCTGAAATTAGGCTGCAGCAGGTGGGTTTCGTTTCCGAAATTAGACCTGAGATGGCTACATGCTTAACTGGGGCTGACAACGGCGTGTTTTCCAGAAACAACAATACCCGCTGCAACGCAGCGGGCTCTAATCCTTGTTTGATATAAACACTAATAGCACGTCGTTTTTCACAAACAATGATATTTTATTTCCTGCTTTTTTGGGCCTAACTCATCCGTTTTGGGCCTAGCCAAACCATTGTCTCAGCCCAATTTGTTCCTTCTCCTCTGTCTCTCTCTCTCTCATAGCGGATCTAAAGGACGAAATTGCATACCATTCAATTCAATGGCAGCAGCAACAGCAGATGCAAACCCAATTCGATGTGCTTCTTTTAATCAAGATAACAAATACTTATTTTATAGCTAAATGAAACCTTAGCTTATTATGTTTTTTTATTAGGGTTTGTTTCATTTACTTTTTCTTTCAGACGACCAGCAGCTGCTCACCGTAACAACATTTACAGGTTCGATATTACCTTTGGATCTTATTTTATTTAATCCTCATCCATATATACATTGATTCTTTATATATATTAGATCTGTGAAACTGTTTGAATCGTTTGTGTATTGTTAAAATTAGGTCCAAATTATGTGAATTTGAATTGATGAGATGAAACAGTTTAGGTTTTTAGTTAGTTGTTTTAAGTTTCAGATATATAGGTGTTTATTAGGAATTTAGTTTGAAAAAAAAAGTATTGATTGACAATGCTTTAGTGTGATTTTTGGAAAAGGGTTAATGGTATGTAAGTTGTAAATAATTTGGATTAAGATGTTACTTCTTGAACATTTAAGTAGATTGAGCTTATGGGGGTGTTTGTTTCGGCCTATATAGCTGGCTTATCGCTTATTTGGTTTTGGGCTTACGTTTTTGAAGAGCGCTTTTGTGGCTTATTTTGAAAATTTTTGACTAGCAGACTTTTATATCAATGAGGTATGTGTGCAACGGGTCTATAAGTCCATCATGATCAAGATGAGAATAACTATACTGGAATATGATTGTTCCTTTTACCATATGTCGAAACAGTTATTAATGATCTGATGTTTTTTTTTTGTAGCTAAATGCAAGAGATTGCTAGAATGGATCTGCTCCAGTCCCGGGATTCAAGCAACTGCTAAATGAAGGTGATTTCTTTGTCTTGCATATGTACGTTTTTGCCAACGTGTAGCCTTCTTGCTGAGTTTTACCAAAACTGATGCGTTTAAGCTCTCATAGCAAGACAATTCGTTGTATATCTTTCTTTCTCATTATTCGTACGATGTTCTAAAAATGTTATGTATTAATTGGAGTTTTAAAGGCAACGTTTGATACATAAAAAAAAAAAAAAAAAAAAAAAAAAAAAAAAAAAAAAAAAAAAAAAAAATTGAGGTTCAAATCTTCAACTGAAGGCAAAGCACCAAAGGTAATTTTAGATTTGTGTTGAAAGGTTACTTTGGGAAACTTTTTTTAGGTTTGTATCTGTTTTACTATTTTATATTTCTGAATTGTAACAAATATTTTGCATGTGTGTATTTGATACGTATCAATTAGTTTAACAAAATCAGTAAGCAACGTCAGCTTTGGCAAAAGCCTGCTAACTTGGATGTCAGCTTTGCCAACCAAGCTGTGACGTTGCTTACTGATTTTTTCTATTTCTCTATATCATCAGAATTTTAAATGTTTTGGTAATGTTAAACTAATTGATAACTGAATCTTGATCAAACTCCCTACAGGGGAAGCTGATGAGCAACTGAGATAGTGGTAAGAGTTGGCCCCTGAATGGGTGTGTGAGAAAACGGCTTATCACACTTTTTAAGTTTGAATGGGGTCTTTGGTGCTTAATTAACAATGGGTTTTTTAAGTTGTAGATAATCTGTTCTAGGGTGGGGGCGTCAAAACATGGTCCACTCCATGACTAACCAGGGAACAATTGTAGTTTTTATGGGGTCTTTGGATATCGTATTATAGGGTTTTGGGTGTTTTTATTGGGTGGTCGGGTCTGCTAAATAAAGAGGTGAAGCGTGTTGTTTTTATTGAGTGATTGGGTGTCTAAATTATGGCATACACATCTGAATGCTTTATTTCTTTTTTTTCAGCGCCGTCATGTATTTTCCGTAATCTTAAACAATAGGGTGTGGTCTGGTCGTGTTGGACTTTGGGTGTGGAGTGATATGCATGGATGTGGACATTCCTTCCAATCCTATGCAGCCTGAAACATGAATGTTGATTTACACACATACTGACCATGATCACAATACCAGCTCAGGCCATGAAACACATGCACAACAGCGGATAGTGGAACAGCGAGTGCCTTTGAGCGAAGGTGAAATTCTTTTTGGATTTTTTTACTTGGTTTCATGTCTTAGCTTATGTTGCCGCGCGACTTTCAAATTCTGTATCTCTTATCCTTATAATTGCAGCCATGATCGAGACAGCCTCTGCCCCAGTTTCAAGTCTTTGTAATGCTTGGAAAATTCTGATTGTTAAGTATTAATGTGTAAAATAAATCTATGACAAGAATCATATTAGTTGCAATTACCCTTAGGGGATGTTTCGGATCGCGTACTGATACTGCTTATGATTTACGAGATAAACGAATTAGACGATGAATGATAACAAAGCTAAATGCTAGAGATAGGTTTGGGATTTGATGTGGTGGTATCAATACGTAATACTCAAATAATTGCTGTACAAGTATTTGGTAATTTTAATTATGCTAAAGATGGCAGGTTACTTCAGGCCTTTTTTGACATACTAATTAAAAGAACAGGATTCTCCTGTTGCTACCTAATATTTTCTGTTTATACACTCTGTGCAGGTGCGAAGGAGTCTGCTCCGGATTTTGTGCTCTGTGCAGGCACGAACAACTCTGGCCGTATCAACTCTTGACAACAGTAAGTCTACAACATGAACACCAAACGTCGATGACCACATGCTTTATGATGCGATACAAGAACCTGTGACCGGTACGTGCTGTGTTATTTTAAACAATATTTGGAAGTACAAAATACTACAAGTTTTGTGGTTTGTGATGTCACCAAAGTTTTATGTTTTTTTTCTGGATATTTGCAGCCTGTACGTTGCATACAAAGGTGCTAGACATTACATCTGGTGTTACCCGATACGTTCAAGAGCCCCATTCTCCTATGCTTCAAGTCCCTACACAACATGGAATGGTGTTAGTTTGACAGCGGTATTGTTCGACAACTTGATTGCCACAGTTCTGCTGTGGGTCGCCAATTGTTGGCTGCTGATACTTCTGACCCTCTGGACAGATTATATATATTTTATGTGTTGTTCCCTATTCGCTATCGTTTAAAAATAATTAAGTACTTAAAACATTTTAATAGTGAATAATGACTGAAATTAACGTAAGTAAAACACATAAAGTAATTTTCAACATCATATTCTTATTAGAAATAAATCAAAAGAATACGTTACCCAAGTACTTGCGGAATAGTACTTGGGATTGAAATGACAAAGTTTGGGGTGACTCCTCTCTAAGCTCAGGCTAAGTCCGAGCACAACTCTTAGAACCCACTGAGCTATCTCAAGGATAAAGTTGTATTTGGAGGAGTGAAAAGTTGGCTTGTGTGTGTGTGTTTTTACAATTCACAAGCTTCAAACTTTTCACTCATTCTCTTATGCTATTTATACAAATATGATATTTAACTTTAACCTAGAAGACTAAAACATTGATCACAGTAATCACGAATATAGATATATTCGATTACTATTTACTTTGCTATTTGTAGTCAGGCGGCGAAGCTCCTTTCCTTAACAGAGATCCTTTAGTATCGCCGCTTACTATAAATGGGAAGATATGGCTTTAGTAGATAGGGACTTAGTTTTGTCTGGGTAAAGCACTTGGGGGCTTAGTTTTATCTGGGTAAACTTTTCCCGTCTAGTCCCGCTCATTCTTCAGTCTTCAAAGCCTTCAGTCTCTTCCTTCAGTTTGTCTTCAGTGCTAACAGTTGGAGAGGAGTCTTAGGGATTCAGTGAGTTATTGTCATTACTTACTGAATCCACCATCTTCTTCTTGACTTAGTCTTCACCCATTAAGTTCCGCCTTGCTGAGTGGAGAGGCTTCTTCTTCGCCTCGTACTGAGTAACCTGAAGATGGCTCACTGAGAGACTATGCACTCAGTGACCTGATAGTGTTTAACGGATTAAACACTTAGGTTATTTTCTATTCAAATCCTAGATTAAGGGGTTTGGGTATTTACTGAACCTAACAGTCTCCCCCTATTTGGATATACAAATAGCCTAAGTGTTTGATCAGTGTAGGTGAGCAAATGGCTTCTTCTTACACTGAATGTACTAATGAATACAATATGGAACACTGAGTATTTTAACAAAAACATACATCTTTATTAATCATCTTACATGGTTCCTATCACTAGTACAAAGAAAAGATAACATGATGTCAGTCCAGATGGATTCCCAGTGCTTCAAGCTTCACTTTCTTGGTGATGAGTGTTTCCCTGTCAGGATGGTCTCTTATCTTAGCATTCAGGTTTTGACAAAACCTGATGTTTGCTGGGGATTGGATCTGAGAGGCCACCGGAATATAGCTGATCATAGTAGCCACTCCTGCCTGATCGATATCACTCCACCTTTGTATTGCTGGGTTCCCGTAGACATCAATGAAAAATAGCCCTCTTTCAGGCTTTTCAATCACTAGACAGTTCACAAATTTCACACCCTCAGGCAGCTCTCTGTTGCATAATAAGCCAGGCACTTTGATTTCAGGCTGGAACTCAACTCTCTTCCTTTTGCCAGTGGATGCTTGTGGTTGAGATCCTTGAGGAGCAGTCAAAGCAGGTTGAATTCCCAGTTGGGTTGGTGCATCTCTCAGCCTTTCATATCTTTTGCTGAGCATTTTCATCAGGTCCTTAACAACTGCATTCCTTTTAGGCTCAATGATTGGACCTAGCTCATCGAGTTCAGTGATCCCAAAGTCAACAAAGGTAAAGGGATCATGAATCTCGAAATGTCTCTTATCAGCCCCCCTATATACATTCATAGCCAGTGGTTTGGAGTTGGGGATGATTTTGACATCAGTGATCCTTTCAGGTTGCCTTCGGCTTGTCATTGTCAAGTTGTAATGATCAATTCGTTCTTGCCTGACAGCTTCAGCTTTCTTTTTCTTTTCTTCAAACTGCTTTCTCATAGCAGCCATCTGAGTAGCCTGAGCATCCTTGAACTTTTGACCTGCCTGACCCTTTTGGAGCTTGCTTGCATCTAATCCCATGTTCTCAGCTTCTTCAGCGACAACCTTTGCCAGTGCTTCTCTGTTCCTTTTCTCTTCCTCAGCTAGTTTCAATCTTCTTTCTTCTTTAGCAAGATGTTTACTCAGCTGTGTTAGGAATTAGAAAATTCCATAGTGAAGAGTCGGTCACCCCAAATATTATCTAGCATAAGTTAGCTCGTAGACTTGTCGTTATTTACGTTATTATGTAGTTAATTAGTTAATCAGTAGCGTAAAATAGTTTAGTGCAACACCGTGGAGGAAGGACGGGTCTTTACCCACTGTATCCCTGATCCACAGGCCGATAGGAGGTCGTATTTCATGTAACTATAAATACCCCTTCCATCCATGGAAGGGGTGGAGCTTTCAATCTAATATTTCATACTTTGTGTAAACCTCTAGCAAGAATACCCTCTCTCTCTCTACTAACTCTCTAACTATGGCAAACATGTATTTTGATCATCCAAGACCACCCAAATCATCAACACAATAAATATTTACGTTCCTACATTTGGTACCAGAGCCATGGTTGTTGTGTTTTGATGATTTCTTATGGTTTTGATATATTTGTGTGGTCGGATTTTTATGGGTAAAATGTTTTTAAAATGTTTTGGTATGTATATGTTTTTAAAGTCGTATGGTATATCATCAGTTTCATACATCTGTCTTGTCTCATCATTTTATCCAAACTGATTTATCAATCTGTTTTTGTTCCATACCATAACTCTTGGGTGTCTAATGGTCATTTATTCATGTGGTCTTACATTGGTCAAACGGGAAAATATTTTTCTTTATAGCAGTTTTCTGGGTTTATCATGAATATGGTCGGAAAGTAGTCGGGAAATTCATCGAAAAATTTAAAAGGTCAAATCTTTCTTTCTAGCGAGTTGTTATACAAAAACCACAGGGTAGCGACTTGTGTAATCTGTGTGGCGACTTGTATTTACAAGTCGTAGCTACTTGATATGCTAGCGACTTGGTTTACTTACTTGCTAGCGACTTGTTAAGAAAAAGTTGGCTAGCGACTTGGTTTGAAAAGTTGGCTAGCGACTTGGTTTGAAAAGTTGGCTAGCGACTTGTACATTTAAAAGAGGTAGCGACTTAACTATTGATTATTGAATCAATAGCAATTTGTATTGAAAATAGCTAGCGACTTAACTCTAAACTTTGGCTAGCGACTCAAAACAGAAAGGATGAAGGAGAAGTAAGACCACGACCACTAGACCTCAACAACAAATACCAAAACAAACATAAACCAATCAAAACTCAACCTCAGGTTATATCCATCATTGGTCCATGATTCTACCAGAAAACATGAAGATTAGAAGAGACCAGGACTCGTACATACATGCATAATTCAAAGATCTCAGCTTCTCTTAAAGGTCAAACACACGATAAAATTGCATCCTCATGGTTTTCAACCTTAAAGCTATCATGAAATTAGATCTCAGACTTGGTTTAATTTTTCATCTAATCTTTTAAAGATCTTTTTTTTAAACCAATCTCATCACTGATCCGAATCAAGAATTGAAGGAAAAAGAATATGAAATGGTTTTAAAGGATCTCAGATTCGTAGTGTGTTCCTTTTTATCCGATCCCCAAGGTTCAGTCACACTATGTATCCATCATTGATCCATGTTAATATCCGAATTTATTGAATAAAGAACAAAACCATAAGGGGTTTCATTCTCTCTTCATGATTCGGTTATAATTATAACAAAACAACAAAGCTCATAAGTAAAACCTACCTTGAAGTCGTGTACAACAATCAAAGCCATCCCTGTGGCTGTTAAATCGTTCATCCCTTACCATCTCTGTAGAGTTAATAAACACTTGTGCCATCCCTGTGGCAAGTGTAAGTCGTGAAGGAGCGTGGGTGGTGGTTGATGTGATGTAAGTTTGTATGATTGATATGTGACAGGTCTTTGATATGGTTATGAGCGTATTGTATGAGGGGGGCGGATATGTTTGATATGATTAGGGTTTGTTGAGTGTTATATCTGTGTTAAGGATTTTAATGAAAAAGGGGCGGACAAGTTTAAGATTAGGGTTTGAGGAGATATGAGTATTTTTAGGGTATTAAGTGATATGTGAAGCTTTTATACTACCCGTACTTTTTAGGGCGTAGATGTTGGATCCGGGTTACATCTTGTTTTGCTTTTGGACTTAGACGTGGGCCTCATCATCTGAATGGGTTTAACTTCGTTGGTTTCTCATTTGGATTTGGGCGTTGGGTCTATCTTCGACATGGGCCTCATTTGTTGAATCACTAACATGGGATGCACTGAATTAATTGGGTCGTGTTTTTAATATCCACATGGGCTGATATATGGTTAACATGGAAAGGGAGTCGCTGATCTTCAAATAATATGTGCTATAATACTGTTAAATTTGCGTTCCATAAGCATTGCAATATCAAACTCAATATCCTAATTTTTATTCCTTTGGATATAAATTTTGAATACTAAGTGTGGTATTTTTGGATTGACAAAATTTTCACGGAGGATACAAATTCACCGTTTGAGCTAATATTAGATAAAAATGACTTCGAGTTTCTTGACCAGTATTACTTTGGTAAATGAAGTGACGGTTCAAACAGTTTTATTTGAACAATGGACTTGGATGATTGGATTGATTTTCATAAAACGGGCCTTGATTTTTGCAAGTAACCAAGTTTGAGCCGTTCACATGATTGGGTCGAATGGGCTTCTCAAAGAACTGGATGTTATGTGAGTTGATTTATGATGTGATTTGAGTCGTGCGTGGTATATATTGTTCATGAGATTTGTTGAAGTGATTTGATGATGAGACTCAATGGGTTATGAGGTTTGGTACCTTGGCTTATACATATTCACAAAGGTTTTTATGTCACGGCTTTAACTGATATTTGATCAAATTTGACTACGGGGTTGTGTGTACGGTATTTCTTATTTAGATTTGAAGTGAGGTTTTCCGGGCGTGTTTACTTATTTCGTCTTCTTTCTTTCTACCCTTCCGCGAAGATGACTTGTTTGGGCATTTACAGAGTGTGATAAAGAATTGGCTATTTAGTTACGGTTGTGATTCTTTCTCGCTTAACCCACAACGTAGCTATCACTTCGGTGTCTCACGCAGTTGAGGATACGTCAAGAGGTTTTGTACATTGGGTACACCGTTTCTTCTTCACAAGGATTAGTACAAGTTTAAGTAACAAATCTGGGGAATTTTACTTCATGCTCAAGTTTGGCATATCAGGTTTACTTCTCCATGTGGTCACTACAATAGCCGACAGAATGCGTGAATGATGTGCTTACCAAAGTGTTTATTGGATGGTTGATGATGTTGGATAATGGACTGTTGATGAATCGCTGCATGTTCCCCTAAAACAGATATTCACCGAAACCAATGTTGTCATAACACATTCAAGCTGACATTGTTTACGGTTTTGTCTTGATTTTGTAAAATCCCGCGAAAGAACCTATTTCTCGGTTTAAATCAGAGACTTGTAAAATCCCGTAACAATGGAAACATCCTGGTAATAATAAAGTGCATTTCCGGATCTATCTTACGGTTTATTCTTGGTTTTGTAAAATCCCACGAAAGAAACTATTTCTCGGTTTAAACCATAAAGTTGTAAAATCCCGTAATGATGGAACCATCTTGGAGAAAGGAAGGTGTATTTCGGGATCTTAACTGATGCTGGTGTTACGGTTTCTGCTTCAAAGAAGGGATAAAAGGGTGTACTTAATAATTGGATGTGTGTTTGGATATTCGTCATGGCAGATTGGTTATTACATGGTTTTACGGGGTTATGTGCTACGAACCTTGGTCGGGATGAAACCATTATCATAGATCACTTAAAATGTCAAAAGAGGCTAGTTTTGAGATTTTAATCAGAAGATGTGACAGCGGCATTAATTCAGTATTATTCATTTGAGGTTGAAGTGAAATATTACGGGCGAGTGTACTTAGTATCTGAAGGTATCGGGGATGGTTGGATGAAGATTCTTCGAGATCCTTGTTCGAGCTTTTTCCAAAAATGAAGACTTGGAAATCTAGTTATTTTTGGGAGTTTTTTCCTTTTACCACGTGGGGGAATTGGGCTCTGTTTGCCACAAAAATAACTATCACTTTAAGGAGTTACATTGTAGTGCTCAGTGTCACATTCAATTGTGGATTTTCAAGAGGTAATGTACGTCTATTACTTGATGGTTGGTTGGTTGAAGAGTATAGAGTACTTAAGAGATTCAATGGAGCATGAATTCTCGGCACCGCTCTTTGTTACATATGTGCAAGTTTAAGTCACGAGTTCGGATTAGTTTACTTCAGGGTCAAATTCATCATATTGGGTTTTCTCCATCAGCTGTCACGACAAAGAGCCTACTGAATGATAATGGGTTGATTACATGTTTTGCCAAGAGATGATGAAAAGAGAGAGATTATGACGTATGAACACAACAGTTCATGCCTCGTACTCTAAAGAAAAGAAATGTGTACGTTTCAGTGCGCATTATCTTCTGAAGAAGAGAAATCTTCTTATGACGTATGAACACAACAGTTCATGCCTCGTTCTTCAAAGAAAAGAAAAGTGTACGCTTCAGTGCGCTTTATCTTCTGAAGAAGAGAAATCTTCTTATTATGACCATTCTCATCAACATGCTTCATACTTTTTCCATGCGCTTCAGTCATCAAGTGAACCAGGCTACCACTGATTGTTTTCTCATTCCACTTGCTCGATTATAATGAAGATGGCGACATCATGTGCTGATTTTGCGGGAGAGAAGTGTGAATAGAACATTCGGATGATTTTCACTTATTTAATCAAGAATGGCAACTCCGTATGCAATTCTTGAGGGGGAGAAGAAGTGTGAATTTTTTGCATGGTTGATTGATATTAGAGAATAAATGGTCAAACGGCTCCTAACTCATGTAAGAACCGAGCTTCTTCTTATCGGATCATCTTTACATGGAGTTTCTTCTAAGAGCCGGTGGTTGACATCTTCACTCGGATTGATGAGTTTATCTACAAAGTGCTTCCGGTTAATGCTTCACGTATACATGAACATGATGATTCCGAACAATCTCTCTGTTCTTGTTTGATGTGATTGGTAGTTTGGTGTTACCATCTTGTGTGTTCGTTGCGGCCTGATTGCTGATTTCCTTGATGAACATCTTTCTGTTCTTGTTTGATTGGGAGGGATCTTAATTAAGGGGATTTGCAAGATGTAAGTTAATTGGGATGCTTTTTGGTGATGTTCTTATGTTTTGGTGAGTCGAAGATGTTAACTATCTATTCCCCAACTGAACAATCTTGAAGAAGGTCGAGTCTACAGTCAGTTCTACATTCTCTGCTATATGTTAGAAGACTTAAGACGTATTGCATTTGAGTATTTAAAGACTTCTTCTTAATTCATGCATTTATCAAACAGATTGTCAGTTTAGGGGAGAACACTAATTGGGGGAAATTGAAATGCCAAATTTAATCCCTAATTAGACTTGCTCATGTTATTCTTCAGCATGTTGATTCTCACAGATACATCTGAGCTAATGATGTTCTTCTCAAATTATTTCTAGTATACGGACTTACAAAGAGTTGCTGATTCTGAAGTGTCAAAAACCAGCAAGGCGTAAGGAGACAAGCACCTAAACGCGAGTAAACTTGATGAACTTAATACTTCTAAGTAATTGAAGATACCCCGGGAAGACAAATGTTATTACCGCAGAGAAACTCAAGGTTTGACTCATGACGAGTAAACTTGATGAACTTAATTCTTCTAAGTGATTGAAGATATCCCGAGAAAACAAATGTCATGACCGCAGAGAAACTCAAGTCTTTACTCATCAAGGCGTTTAGTGTTAGTATTTCAACTACATGGGGGAAGTGATGTTAGAGAAAGTTTCTGAAGATAAAAGAGGTACACTAGTGTGTGGTGATTTCGATGGTATCACAATGATCATGGGAGAGAGATTGTGTACATTGGGGATGCTCAGCTATTTCACTTGAGTGCTTAATCAGTGATTCTGAGATATAATCACTTATTCCGGTGTTGACATCCGCAGAGATTGTCATCCGCAGAGATAATCAGTGACTTGGCCTGCTTCTTCAATGTTATCAGTTATTCATTCCTTGTGTATTGGTATACTTCGGATACTTGAGCTTCATACACGATCATCAGGGAAGAAAAATGTGAACATGGGGAGGTGTTTTCATTCCCCTCATTATGTGTATTCAGGAGAGCTCTTGGGTATTGGTGTACTTCGGGTTCTTGAGCTTCATACACGATCATCCGGGAAGAAAAAATGTGAACATGGGAAGGTGTTTTCATTCCCCTCATGATGTGTGTTCGGGAGAGTTCTTGAGCATTATACAAAGAAACTGACTGCTTCAATTCAACTACTTGGGGGAATTGTTCTCTTGACACCTTTTTGGAATGGATTGCTTCGGACCTCAGTGGAAAAGAAATTTGAGAAGATTATTTATGTGTGGGATGAAACGTTGCTGATGATCTATTGGGTGATATAACCCCGAATGGAGAATCTCGATTATCGGTCTTAAAAGGAGCAGCGGGATTTATGATAATGGTGTGCTTCTTTGTGCACCTGGCTAAAGCAAGCTTGAAATAGAGCTTCGAATCTGCTCATCTAATGGATTTTCGGTTTGGGGGGAAGCTGCCAAAGTCTCTCTTTCTCAAAGGCTCATGTTCTGTCTTCTATTCTGGAGCCTCGATTTGCTTTGGTGGTGAATGTTTAAGAGATGATGACTTCTTTCTTCTACAACGGGGCTGCTTGATATCCTTATCTCGGTACTCGTATCATCATCTTCTTTTACTATATCATCTTCTCTATCTTTGTATATATTTTTCAGAAAAACAAAATACAAAAATATAAAACCAACAAAACAAAATAGAAAAATATAAAACCAACAAAAAGAAAATAGAAAAATATAAAACCAACAAAAAACCATAAAAATCAGAAAAATTTGAAAAATACCAAAAATATGTTTTTCTCAAGACATGTCTTCTGGTATCGATAACATCTACGGTCTTAGAAATGTCATTCAATAATGGCACGGGACTTTAGATGAAGTTCGAGCAGGAGGTGTAAATATTTCTTTCTATACATGTCTCAAAAATATGGCTTACAATTACTTCAGACTGTAACCCG
This sequence comes from Chrysanthemum seticuspe, assembly GCA_019973895.1. Classification (NCBI taxonomy): domain Eukaryota; kingdom Viridiplantae; phylum Streptophyta; class Magnoliopsida; order Asterales; family Asteraceae; genus Chrysanthemum; species Chrysanthemum seticuspe. The sequence goes on from BPTQ01000004.1 coordinate 269,030,009, forward strand.
CGCTTATACTATGGCTTGCTATTATTTCTGATAGCAACCCGCTCTTCAAAGAGGAAAGTGCTGCGCTAAACCATTTTTCAAATATTTCGTGCACTTATCCTAAAACAAAACAAGGAAAGTATGTCGAAGGACTGCTGTTCCTACACAAATGTTTTTCCGTCTAAAATTCTTTAGAAAAATATTTGGTGTTTTTCAAAAATGGTGGTAAATGAGTTGCTTTTAAAACAATCAGATTCAGAGTTTTTGTAAAATTGAAAACTCAATCAATGACTTCAGCGCTTTTAAACTTTTCATAAAATGAGTCATGGATTGAGGGGGATAATGTTTTTTTTCAAATCTACATCATTTAACGGGCTTTCTTAATTATCCTAATATGCTTAATTAAAAATGATGTTAACCTATGTTGAAGGACTAGGTGCCTAGGATATGATTGCTAGGATTAGATGATTAGAGTTTAATGAACACATTATTCCTATACATTTATATGATCTGATTGATATGTTGCATTGACTTTTATTAGTCGATTGTTGTTTGGGTGATGTCGACCACCATATATTTGTACGTGTGTTCACTAACGTATGCAGGTATATTGGTATAAAAGAATGTTCCCGATCCGAATCCCACAATTGAAGATGATTGGATGCCGAAAGGAAAGGGTAACTATGTCTTGGGTTGACAAATGAAGAAACGAAGCTTAATTGGACTTCTATGGAGAGTTGGCATAAACGCAACGTAAGAGGTCTCACTGCACCAGCAGATGGTTTTCTTCTAAGTGATTGAAGAAACGGAGCTTAATTTGACCTCAGTTGGCATTCAAAATGCAACGTAAAAAGAAGTCTCACTGCATCAGCAGATGGTTTTTCTTCCAAACCCTACAACAACAAAAACGGAAGCTTCTCATCCACCTAACGTATCTTTGTGCAGGGATAATAGTGATGATACCATTTTTCTAAAACTTTGAATTATATTGTTTTTGAAAATGGAAAAATATTGTTTGAAAATATATTGGACTAAATTTTGAAAATCACCGGACTTCATTTTATCAAAACTTAAGTCACTCAATTATTGACTTTGGTCATCAATTGAGAGGGAGAGTAATTTGAAATTAAATGATTTTCATACAATATTTCATCAGAAGTCCGCTTGTACGAAATTATGTGGTGATCTAAAGATTTAATGTTATGTCATGGTATGATTTTCTTTAAAACTCAAAGATCTGTCAAAATGAAATTTTTTCTGTTCTTGTTTGATTGTGAAATTGTTTTATTTTACTTAAAGGTCTCTTAAAACAATCATACCTGACACTAACAATCTTTAATGTCTAAATATGGTCCTTATCTGTCATTTTCCAAAATCAAATCAAGCCACGTCTTTCCCCAAAATGTTTTAAATGATTTAAATCAATTGGGATCACAAATCTCAAAAGGTTTGAAATTTTGATCGGGGTAGAGATCGTGAGTTAAATCTCTTATCTGTTTAAATGGAATTGGTTTTAGTCCTTTATAGGCACTACTGCCTCCATGTGCCAAACGATTTCATACACAATGCACATGTTGAGGAGGAGGATTTATCCAAAAACCAGATGAGTATTTAAACCAGGCACATATTCTCCTATGTTTTTCTGAACCTAATTAAATCACTTGAGATCCAAAATCTCAAAGGGTTTGATATTTTTGATCGGGGGAGAATTTGTGATTTAATATGAAATTTGATAAAAGGTGATCGATTTGATGAAATTGTGCAGGCTGCTCTCTCGTATGTGCTAAACGCTTTCGAATCTCGAAGCACATATTGAGGGGGAGCATAACTATCGAGGTACAAAAGTTTTTTAAAAGAGACGTATAAAAGTACCTTGATTGAGTTTTCAAATGGTTTCTTAATGGTTTTTGTGATCGTAGATGTACTTCAAAAGAACTCTTGCCTCTATGTGATAAAATGATTTTAAATATCCTATGCACATATTGAGGGGGAGAATTTTACCATGAAAATCAAATGGCTTTTTCGTATGAAAATTGTGATCAAAGAAAATAGTTCAAAGTCCTCTTGCCTCCTTGTGCTGAACAATTTCTAAATCATACGCACATGTTGAGGGGGAGTTTTTCTAAATGATCAAAACTATTAAGGTACAAAATGCTTTGATCTCGTATCACAAGTACCTTGATTGTTTTTCCAAATGATTTTTCAATTGGTTTTAAGGAAGAATGAACTGTACCAAAAGACCGACCAATTTACTTTATGCATGGTGTTATAAGGATGGTTAGGTTAGGTATTAGTTCCCACGATCCGCCAGAACCGGAGGGATCTATCCAGGGACAATCCACTAGATAGGGTAGAGTCTTTAGGTATGATGAAAAAAGGAGAAAAGTGAGATATGGGAAGAGTGCGGACTGAGACAGAGCTAGTACTGGAATAAACCCAACAAGGTTCTAGTTATGAAGTCTCGGTAAGCACTGAAGGGGTTGAAGAATGAAAAATAAATGAATATGAAAAGGGTGAAAAGAAATAGCCCTCCAATAATTTAACCTTAGGGCAGAAACCGGGTTCAATACATATGCTACTGGTGGTTACTAAGGTAACACTGGTATTGGAGACAAGACGTCATGGACCCAGTGACGCACTGCACTAAACTTCCCAAACTACTCAAGTTCCTCTTAAGAGGGCTTGTTTCATTCTCACGGGGAACCAACATTATCTATCGACTTTCTCTTAGAGATTGTTGATATTGAAGAAGGAGACCCTCTCCCTAGTCTCCGACACAGGAACCAAATGTGCACTATTGAGTCTAGAGCCAAGAGATCATCCACAATATCTCGTTAGGACACTAAGTTCTTGAAGACTTGCTTTTTCACACAATGTGGAAAGTAAGTATATATATTAAGAGTCATATGCATTATCCTTGTGGTATTGCCAGAAAATCCGATTGATATGTAAAAATATTCACAATGAAGATGGAAATCCTTCTAGAGCCAACACCAAACAAGCTCTTGGTGGGTGACATGTGAGATCTTCTCGTAAGATCAAGCTTGTGACAACTGGATAGAAACGATGGGGAGATTCAATCTTGAATCAACCTTGGTCCAGGAATGGAATTGACGAATACTTTTGGAAAAACCGTTCGATGTGTAAACCTTCTTTTCTCTAGCACGTCAAATGTGTATTCATTTCAAATTCAAAAAGTTTCTCTGATTGAAAAATACTTTTAGAAAAACCGTTCGATGTGCGAATCTCTTCTTTTCGCTAGCACGTCGAATGTGTACTCATTCTCTAATACAAAAAGTATTTTGATTGAAAATTGATCTTTCTCATAAAACCTTCGTCGTATTGCAAAACTCTTTCTTCAAGCAATACGTGATTGTTTTTCAAATCATTTTTCATCAATCAGTGAATCTCAATTCGCTGGTTCACTCACTCCGTGTTGTCTTCTTTGAGACGTTCCGGTTTGAGAACAGCTAGAACAGCTGCGAAACCCTGTCAAGGAGATTCTTAGGAATCCTACCTGATCACAGGCAGTACTTGTACTGATCAAAGGGGAACCGTGGGCCATGTACCTCAATTCAACGAAAGTGGTCAAAGACACTTTCGTGTGTTTTATTGCTAACTGTTGTTTGCAGGTACATTTGGACGGTTGCAGCTGATCAGAATTGAGGTGTCAATCCAAAGCCGCATGCTCACAGCATCCACACTTAATCTGAAGAAATCATGACTGGTGCATATCTACATAACCTGGTTCTGATATTTTTATACTATGTTTCTGCTACGCTGCTGCAAATATCATGAACCAGTAAGGCTTCCGCTACTCTGATGGAAAGATGTCATGATTCAAAAGTGTGAGCATGTCGGTCCGAAAGTCACAACTTCACATGATGGCAACACAATAAAGGGTGATCCAGAGATTTACTGTGGCTGATGATCTCAATGAAAGCTCGAAGATCATCAATGATGTAGATCAGTTCAAAGACCTTCACTGAAAGTACAATGTAATCAGACTTTGAAGAATCACTGCTAAAGCACAAAGATGCAGATGTTGAAGAATTAAAGTCTACGAGCTCAAGAACGAAGTTAAGAAAAGAATGCTAGGATTCAAAATGTAAAACATGGGGTGACCTCCCTTAGGGGGAGATTGTTAGGAATTAGAAAACTCCATAGTGAAGAGTCGGTCACCCCAAATATTATCTAGCATAAGTTAGCTCGTAGACTTGTCGTTATTTACGTTATTATGTAGTTAATTAGTTAATCAGTAGCGTAAAATAGTTTAGTGCAACACCGTGGAGGAAGGACGGGTCTTTACCCACTGTATCCCTGATCCACAGGCCGATAGGAGGTCGTATTTCATGTAACTATAAATACCCCTTCCATCCATGGAAGGGGTGGAGCTTTCAATCTAATATTCCATACTTTGTGTAAACCTCTAGCAAGAACACCCTCTCTCTCTCTCTACTAACTCTCTAACTATGGCAAACATGTATTTTGATCATCCAAGACCACCCGAATCATCAACACAATAAATATTTACGTTCCTACAAGCTGTTGTGGTGTGAGCAGGTATTCCGTGTCACCGATTTTATAGGGAATCTTCTCAGGCTCAGCAGTTGTCATTATGCCTTTGCCTTTGTCCTGGCCTGAGGAAGATGATGCAACTAAGGGTGGTGTTGTTGTCATGATTGATGTTGTGACCGTCAGTGTTGTTGTTGTTGATGTTTGTGGTGGTAGTGAGGAGATGGGTATTGCTGAGACTGGTGCAGATGATGTGGGAGCTACTGAGACTGGTGGTGTTTGCTCCCCCTCAGTGTGAAAAGGAGTTTCTTCAGCAGTATTCTCCCCCTCAACTGTTGCCGGAGCTTCAGTGAGGGCAAGAGTTGGAGCTGGTGCGGAGGGGGACGGAGCTGCTTGACCCTTGAAGGCCTGATAGATTTCGGTGATCATGGCCTTAATCTCCGAAGTATCTGCTTGAAGACCAGTGACCTTTGCATCCAGGTTAGCCTGAGAGATCTCCAATGCAGTCATTCGGGGACCAAGATTCTAGGCCATAGAAGATGAGGCATGAGCCATAGCAGCTACCTTAGTGTTCAAAGAGTCCACTGAGGTTTGAAGAGACTGAACTGAAGATTGGAGACCCTGAATATTTGCAGATTGGAGCAGTTCAATCAGTTCAGTGAGTCGAGATGAATTTTTCACATACACCTCAGTGGCTTCCAGCACTTTGGCATTGAGTGTTGGGTCTTCTTTAACAGCATCCCTGATTTCATCAATTTTAACTCCACATGACTGAAGATGCTTGAGAAACTTAACCAGGTTTTCATCCAGTCTGATAAGGTGTTGGTACATGAGATCTCTGTGCTCATGAACATTTTCATTGAAGGTGAGCACATCAGATCGAAGATCAGCGTAGCTGGCTGCCGCTTCAGTGTGTTGATCCCAAAATTGTTCAGTAACCCCAGTGTACAGCTTCCTTGAGGCTTTAGTGATCCACTGAACCAGCTGTCTTTCAGTGACTAGAAGAATGTTGTCAAAACGGTTAAATTCCCCAGAGAGCTGGATGATGAGGAGTCTGAGTCATTATCTTCTGGATGAAATGGTGATTGCTCCTTTGGATCAGGCTGAGGTTCTTGTTCAGATTGAACCTCAGCGTCCATTTCTTCTCCAGCTGATAAAATTTCATCTTCAGTTTCAGCAAGTTCATCCTCTGAGAATAGAATACCAGTGACATCAGCAATTGTGAGTAAGGGGTTGGTGATGGGTTCCATATCAGCGGGTGGTATATATCCCTCTGAGTCTTTGTCCCCCGTTGACCCCTCAGACACTGGTGGGAGTTTCCCAGTGCCTTCTCCGGAGTCAGGATTGGTTTTGGGTTCCGTATTGGCTGGTTGTTTCTTTCCCTCCGAGTCTTTATCCCCCAATGACCCCTGAGACACTGGTGGGTGTTTCCCATTGCCTTTGGCGGAGTCAGTGATTGTTGTATCCCTATCAGTGGGTTGTTTGTTTCCCCTTGAGTCTTTGGGATCGATCAGTGTGCCCTCAGACAAAGGCTTGGATTGGCTAATGTCATCATCAGGCATTATGAAAGGCGCTCCCCTACCAGCGGGTTGTTTGTTTCCCTCTGGATCTTGGGGAGTAGTAGTTGTGACCAAGGGCACTGACTGTGATGTATCAGTGTCCTTCGTTGTCACGGGGGTGGATGTTTCCTGGTCAGTGGGTGTCTGTTTAGTCTCAGGTCTTTTGTGCCTTTTAGGCTGTGTTCCTAAAGCCTCAGGGCCCTGAGACTTTGGTTTAGTCTTAGTCCCAGTCTGAGACTTCCCCTTTCTCTTTTTGGGAGCAGGGTTTGGAGACACTGATCCACTCTGATTGTTTACAGCAATCATGTGGGTCTTCAATTCAATAGGAGTGACAAGGGATGGGTCTTTTTGAAAATTTGATTGGCTCAGGATGCCTGGTAAAGCACCAAATTTTTCTTCCTGAGGATAGTTTGTACCCAGTAACACTTGCAAAGCACAAGAGACAAACCTAGGATACGAAACATATTTTGTCCTAGTTTTGCTCTGTAGCTTGGTCACGAGATCATTGTAAATGATCTCCCCTATGTCGACAGTGACCCCATTCATCAAGTAGTATGCCATCATCAACTGAATAGAGTTAACTTGTTCAGTGGATGATTGGTTCCCGCCGAGGACCTGAATCACGAAGGTGAATAGGATCCTCCAAGCCACGGGAAAAGAGCTTTTGGTGACTGGGGTCTTGTCCAAAAAAGTTGGATCTAAAATGATTTGTTTTAACCCATCCTTCACTGTGGAAGGTTCAGGATGGGGACATAAACTCCTTTATTGTAATCCAGCCCTGTTGAAGTGCAAAACGTTTTGTAATCCAGGGTGAATCGTTGTTGCCCCCCGTGAAGACTGAATCTGATGAGATATTCCTTGAGAGGTCTGAGGTTTTTCTCATCAGTAGAGGGTGTCGGGTCATAGGCCTTGGCTGTTGCCCAAAATTCCCTGAGGAGATTTTGGTAAGCAATTGAGGGACACTGAACAAAGGCCGTTTTCAGTGGGCAATTAAACAAAAATTTCATAATGTCTTTGTAGGCTAGGACAGTTTCAGGGTATTCAAAGTTGCCTATGACATTATTAGTTTTAAATTCAACATTTGTAAGATCCCCTACCCACTGAGAAGCAAATTGGAGAGATTGAGTTCTAGCCATTTCCATTAAAAGATTTTAGGGTTTTGAAAATATTTTTACTAGAATAATCAAAGTTTTTTTTTTGATCTCTCAAGTTTGTGATGAAAAACTTTTGTAAATGTTTACAAGAAGGGTTTTCCAAAAGAGGTTTGAAGAGTTTTTGAGCACACACAAATATTTCTGAGTTTTAGAAATGATTTTGACAGAGTTTTGTTGCAGAAAATAATTTGTGTGTGTTTGTTTGTGTTGGAAGAGGGTATTTATAGAGTGGTAAGAGGGGTGATTTGTGCACAAATGAGAATATTAAACTTTGGTTTTTGAAAAACGTTTGAATTTTCACATTTAATGCTACCACTCCATTACCCGCAGTAAAATCCCGTTTTTCAAGGGAACAGTTGCAGTGCACAGTAAAAGTGCACTTTTGCAGAGATAAAATATCAATTTGATATTTTTGTGAGAGTCATTAAATGCCAAGTGTGATGACAGCAAGACAAAGAGACATATATTCCTATATTAAATTTGCATAGTTACCAACCTAGGACATTTAAGTAACTGATACTTGGATCATTTAGTTACTCATTCAATGCTCTTTGTCAAATGTCACGGACCCTGAATGAGTCTTACTCATTCAGTGAGAGGTTTGTTTTGGATGTTCAGGGAGGATGAACCATTTCAGAGAACTTACTGAGATTGGTTTTTAGATACCTGACTTTTAATGTCAAGCATTCCCAATTCAGCTTTCAGTCTCCTAAAGGTAGGTTCATCCAAGGGTTTTGTGAAGATATCAGCCAGTTGATATTCAGTAGGGATGAAATGAAGTTCAATGTCTCCCTTCATTATGTGATCCCTGATGAAGTGATATCTGATATCAATGTGTTTGGTTCTTTGGTGGAGGACAGGGTTGTTGGAGATTGCAATAGCACTGGTGTTATCACAAAAGATGGGCACCATTTTGTAATGGATGTCATAGTCACTGAGTTGACTTTTCATCCATAATACATTGGCACAACATCCTGCTACAGCTACATATTCAGCTTCAGCTGAGGACATAGCCACTGATTGTTGCTTTTAGCACTCCAACAAACTAGTTTTCCTCCAAGAAATTGACAGGACCCTGAGGTACTTTTTCTGTCCATGTTGCAGCCAGCATAATCAGAATCAGAGTAACCCTTGAGATCAAACCCTGAGCATTTTGGATAATAGAGTCCAAGGTTTGGGGTTCCCTTCAGGTACCTGAGTATTCTTTTGGCTGCAGTGAGATGGGATTCTTTAGGATTGGATTGATATCTTGCTATTAGACAGACTGAGAATTGGATGTCTGGTCTAGAAGCAGTTAGATACATCAGTGAGCCTACAATCCCTCTGAAATGAGTTTGATTGACTGATTTGCCAGTGAGATCAGGTCCAAGGTTGTTAGGTGGGACCATTGGAGTCTTTACTGAGGCACAGTCAGATATCTCATATTTCTTCAAGAGATTTCTGGTGTATTTCTCTTGACTGATGGATATTCCTTTATCAGTTTGCCTGATTTGTAGTCCAAGAAAGTATGTGAGTTCCCCCATCATGCTCATTTCAAACTTCTTTGTCATCAGTTTTTCAAACTGTTTGCAAAGTTTGTAGTTTGTTGAGCCAAAGATGATGTCATCAACATACACTTGGACCAGTATCACATCCTGTTGAGTTCTATAGACAAACAGTGTGTTGTCTATCTTTCCTCTGACAAACTTGTTTTGTATCAGGAAGGCTGAGAGAGTTTCATACCATGTCCTGGGAGCTTGTTTAAGTCCATAAAGGGCTTTGTCAAGCTTGCAGACATAGTCAGGGAATTCACTACTCTCAAAGCCTGGAGGTTGCTGAACATATACATCTTCCTTGAGATCACCATTTAAGAATGCACTTTTAACATCCGTTTGGTAGACCCTGAAGTTCATGTATGTTGCATATGCAAAGAAGATCTTGATGGCTTCCATTCTTGCAACAGGAGCAAATGTTTCATCATAGTCAATGCCTTCTTGTTGACTATAACCTTTGGCTACAAGTCTGGCTTTGTTTTTAATGACAGTGCCGTTTTCATCAGTTTTGTTTCTGAAAACCCACTTCATTCCTATGACTACTACATCCTGAGGACATTTGATCAAGTTCATGACCTTGTTTTTATCAAACTGTTGCCGTTCTTCTTGCATAGCCTGAACCCATCTTGGGTATTTTAGAGCCTCAGTGACACTTTTGGGTTCTATCTCTGATAGGTAATCAGCATATAGACATTCATTGGCTGAAGCTGCAGTTAAGTTAGCAGCCATGCTGCTAGTGAGCATGCCCTCAGTGGGTTCACTAATGATGTTTACAAGCTCAATGTCCTGAGATCTTGTCCACTTACTTTGTGGTCTGGGATCTGAGCTTGAAGATGTCATTGGGAGTTCAGGTGTGAGTTCAGGTGCAAGAGCCACAGGATCATTTAGATCATTTGTTGAGGTGTCTTATTCTGGTAGAGGTTCTTGAGTTACAGGATCCTAATCATTTGGATCAGTGTTACCTATCCCAGCAGGGACTGACTGATTATCAATGAATTCACTGATAGTTTGTTGTGACAGGTTGTGAGGTAAGACATAATATGAGATGTCAGCATCAGCTTGGTATGAGGAATTGGTTTCAGAGTTGTACTCATCAGGAGGATATCTTGATGAGTTGTCAATTCATATATCCTCCACTGAAGTGTTGGTGAACCTGATGCTTTCTACACTTTAATCAACGGTGACATGAAAAGTTTCCTCAACTTGTTGTCTCCTTGTGTTAAATACCCTGAAGGCTTTGGAGATCAGTGAGTAACCTAGAAAGTATCCATCATCAGCTTTAGCATCGAACTTGCCTAGATGATCCTTGTGGTTATGAATAAACACAGGACATCCAAACACATGAAAGTAGCTAATGTCAGGAAGTCTACCTTTGAATATCTCATATGGGGTTTTGTTATGTCTTTTGACAATGATTGACATGTTTTGAGTGTAACAGGCTCTTTTTACTGCTTCAGTCCAAAAATGCTTTGAAAGGGCGGAGCCATTTAACATGGTTCTTGCAGCCTCAATGAGAGTTCTGTTTTTCCTTTCAGCTACCCCATTTTGTTCAGGGGTATAAGGAGATGAGAAATTTTGGGAGATTCCCTTCTCATCACAGAAACTCTCAAGCTCAGTATTTCTAAATTCTGTACCATTGTTAGTTCTGATTTGTTTCACTGTAATGTCATTCTGGTTTTCAATGTTCCTGATGAATGACATTATAGTATCAGTTGCCTCACTCTTTTTGGAAAGAAAGTATACCCAAGTGTATCTTGAATACTCATCAACAATGACAAGTGTATACTTCTCATGCTGGATTGATCTAGGACTGACTGGTCCAAAGAGATCCATATGCAAGAGGTGAAGGCAGCTTTTGATAGAGAAATTTTGTTTGGTTTTGAAAGATGCTCTTTTATGTTTGCCTTTTTCACAGGCTGAGCATGGTTTATCTTTTGCAAAAACCAGTGATGGTAAGCCAAGGACCTTGTTTTGTTTTGCCAGGTTGTTGATGTTTTTGAAGTTTAAGTGTGAGAGTCTCTTGTGTCACAGCCAGTTGATAGTTTCAGTGGCTTTGGCAAAGAGACAGGTTCCATCTTTAGAGAGAGTTGACATGTCTAAGACATAAACATCGTCTCTCCTAGGAGCAATCAACACAACTTCCTTGTTGGCATTGAAAATGGTACCTTGTTTGGCATTGAATTGTACAATGTACTTAGCATCACATAGTTGACTGACACTGATGAGATTGTATTTGAGACCATTGACATAAGCAATCCTAGAGAAAACTATTCCATTGCAGTTTACTGAACCATAACCTTCAGTGGGACATGATGAGTTATCACCAAATACTACCTTGGGCCCTGGTTCCTTTACATACTTGTGCAGATATTCCTTCACACCAGTCATGCTTCTTGAACATCCACTGTCTAGATACCAGATAGGCTCCCTGGCATGCCTCTGCACAAGTAGTAAACTGAATTAGTTTCTCTTCGTGACCCACTTACTAGTGGGCTTAGGTCTCATGGTCTCCTTGAATTGAGCAATCGATTCATGGTTAGTGGTGGAGTGCAATGAGCTACCACAGGTTTTGCATTTAGAGACTGGGGATGACTCAGTGGATTTGGGTTGCTTTGAACTTCTCCTTGCATGGATGACATTGTCATGCTGGGATGTCTTATGAGCTGTGTTACCGCAAATATCATAGCATATGTTCATAAGACAATCATCAGGGCGATGATCATTAAAGCCACAGTGTGGGCAAGGAGGAAAAGGCTTTGCTCTCAACTTTTGAGTTGACTTGGATGAAGAAGCATACTGATGACCAACTTTGGTGTAGTTTGCTGACTGAGAGAGCTTACATATTGCAAGTGGTCAGCAGTTCTGTGATCATCCTTTTTGCAAATCATGCAAAAAAGGATTCTATAACAGTTGTTAGTGGTGTGACTGGTATAGTGGCACAGATCACACTTCTGCTTGTTTTTGGTGGTGGCTTTTGACTTTGAGGAACTAGAGGAAGCTGACTTTGTCTCCTTGATTGATTCAGGGACCATTTCAATGGATTCCATTTTGTCAGTTAGCTTCCTCACAAGTTCAGTCAGTTGCTGAATCTGATCAGCTTCAGTGGGGACAGAGGATATGGAAGTTTCAGTAGGGGTGGATTCTTGTTGAGTTGGTTTTGATGGTCTTTTCAGGATGGTTCTACCAAGTCCAGACCTTTCTTTAGGAGAGTGTGGATTGTATTGTAATGGAGTAAGCTCAGAGCTAGGATCAGCTCCTGAAGAGGTTCCAAAGGTGGAAGTGGTGCTTGAGATTTATCTTCAGACTCAGAGATGTGTTCAGTGCTACTGGGCACATCTGGGAGTCCAAGCATGCTCTTTAGAGCTTGACTTTCAGGCTCTAGAATTCTACTAGAGTCAAAGTTAGGAAGCTTACTCTCAGGATTAAGTCTTTCAATCCAATCACTGGGCTTGGGAACAGACAACATATTGGTAATCATGCCACCAGACACAAATGGTTTAGGACTCTGGTCTTTATTGTGAGAGTCAGAAAGATGATGTTCACCTATGACTCTCTTTTTGCTACTAGGGGCACCCACAGCATCAAAGACTCTTGGATTCTTGTTGGTCCAACTATCAATAATTTCTTTTTCTTTCTTAAGTTCATCTTGAAGAGCCTGATTTCTTTTAACTAATTCAGTGTTTTGAATTTGTAAGGTGATAGCCTCAAGCTTGTTTTGTTTTAACACAAGTAACTCATCCCTACACTTATTCAATTCAAAACTTAACTTGTTGTACTTAGAAAAAAGATTTAGTCTTTGCTCCTCTACAAACTTAAGATCAACATTGATATAGTTCATATAGGACTGCCAATCAGAATTATCATCCATAGAAAGTAGAATATTTACCTTCTTCATTGTGATGTTGACCCATTCTCCATTTCTGGCATGATTCTTTCCAACAGCTAGCTTGTCTTCCTTTGAGAGGGCCATCAGTGCGCTGACATGCACCATTTCATCATCTGATGAGACGGGCTCTTCATCCCAGTCGAAGGTTTCAGCAACAAGACCTTTGTTTTTACCCTGCACAGATTGAACACTTTTTGGTTCTGAGGGACTGGCCTCAAGTAATGCAAGCTTAGCTTTGATTTTCCTATACTTAGCTTCAAAATCTATTGTTTTGTTCTGGTCAGATTTATTCTGAAAGTTTTGATGAGACTGATAGATTTTAGGTTGAAATTTGCTAAAGCCTAAGGACTGATTTGACCCTGATGGTCTGTAAGAGGGTTCAAAAATTGTTTTTGAAAAACAGTCCTTTGCAAAATGACCTCTTTTGTGACACTTAAAGCACTCAGTTTCCTCATTTGCTTTAGCAGTTGAAAAACATTTGTTTCTTTTAATAAACCTTCGAGAGTTTGCAAGGAGTGCCCTTTCCTGAAATTCAACGTTTAGGTCATTTAGGTACTCCTCACTTGATCTCTCATCAGGCTCATCATCAGAATTTTCTTGAAAATCTTGAACCACATTGTTAGAAAAGAAGGCAGTTGATATGGGTGAGGTGATGGTCAGGGACTTCTTGACTTCCTGAGACTTTTTTAAGTCAGGGTATCGTCTGTTGATGAGGTTTTCCTCATAGACAAATTTCCCATAAATTTCAGGAAGTTCAAGATTTTGAATATGATTTGCATTTCTAAGTCCCTGAGAGAAGTTCAACCACTTCTTAGGGAGACAATTGACAAAACCAACATTAATTTCATGTTTGGACAACTTAACACCATCATTTGCCAGTTCATTTAAAAGAGTTTTGTATCTGGTGTAAGTTTGTGAGAGAGTTTCAGAGTCCCTAGCCCTGAAGGTATTATACTCAAGTTTCAGGTCCATAATCCTGTTTTCCTTGGTATCAGATGGGCCTTCATGGCTATGGACTAGGTCATCCCAGGTTTGTTTAGCTGTATTACAGCTTATAACTGACTCCATTATATCATCAGGAAGACATGATATGATGATACTTTTGAGTCTTTGGTCCTGGTTGACCACTCTCCTTTTATCCTGAGTCCACTGAGCTTCAGGTTTGGGCAAACCTTCAGCAGTCTTTGGGATAAATGGACCTTCATTTATACACTTGACATAATAAGGTTCCATCCCAATCAAATAGCAAAGCATACGCTTTTTCCATAGGTTGAATTTACCAACTTCAAGTCTAGGGGCAACAGCTGAATAAGCTCCACCATTTTTATCGACTAGTTGGGGTACATCAGTTTCAGCCATAGGGATCCTGATTTAAAAACGTTTTAGAGCGGCTTAAAAGGTTTTATAATCAGCCTTTCTCTGATACCACTTGTTATTCCCTATTCACTATCGTTTAAAAACAATTAAGTACTTAAAACAATTTAATAGTGAATAATGACTGAAATTAACGTAAGTAAAACACATAAAGTAATTTTCAACATCATATTCTTATTAGAAATAAATCAAAAGAATACGTTACCCAAGTACTTGTGGAATAGTACTTGGGATTGAAATGACAAAGTTTGGGGTGACTCCTCTCTAAGCTCAGGCTAAGTCTGAGCACAACTCTTAGAACCCACTGAGCTATCTCAAGGATAAAGTTGTATTTGGAGGAGTGAAAAGTTGGCTTGTGTGTGTGTGTTTTTACAATTCACAAGCTTCAAACTTTTCACTCATTCTCTTATGCTATTTATACAAGTATGATATTTAACTTTAACCTAGAAGACAAAAACATTGATCACGGTAATCACGAATATAGATATATTCGATTACTGTTTACTTTGCTATTTGTAGTCAGGCGGCGAAGCTCCTTTCCTTAACAGAGATCATTTGGTATCGCCGCTTACTATAAATGGGAAGATATGGCTTTAGTAGATAGGGACTTAGTTTTGTCTGGGAAAAGCACTTGGGGACTTAGTTTTATCTGGGTAAACTTTTCCCGCCTAGTCCCGCTCATTCTTCAGTCTTCAAAGCCTTCAGTCTCTTCCTTCAGTTTGTCTTCAGTGCTAACAGTTGGAGAGGAGTCTTAGGGATTCAGTGAGTTATTGTCATTACTCACTGAATCCACCATCTTCTTCTTGACTTAGTCTTCACCCATTAAGTTCCGCCTTGCTGAGTGGAGAGGCTTCTTCTTCGCCTCGTACTGAGTAACCTGAAGATGGCTCACTGAGAGACTATGCACTCAGTGACCTGATAGTGTTTAACGGATTAAACACTTAGGTTATTTTCTATTCAAATCCTAGATTAAGGGGTTTGGGTATTTACTGAACCCAACATTATGTTTTTACAGGATTTCAGTGACTAATTGAGGTTATGGGGTCAGCGACATTCGTGAACCATTTGGGGGTTGTTGAGGTACCTTTTTCTTTAACTGTAATGGACTTAATTTTTGGATGATTAATGTGCTGCATACAGGATATGAATACTAATTTAGATTATAAAACAAAATTCAACACTGATGTTGTTGCAGCCATAAATACTATTAGATGTTGTTGTAGCCATAATCTAATAGTATTTTAGTTGATGGGGCCACAATTTTTTCCATGGTTAAGATGCTTAACTAAAAAAGTATTCACTTTCCGTTATAAACAGGCCTTTGTTCAAGATGCTTAACTAAAAAAGTATTCACTCTTTTAGGAATTAGAAGGTACTTTGTTCAAGATAGAAACATATGGAAACATATAGTTAAGCAGACCATTTTCCATGGTTAAGATGGAAACATATATGTTAATTTGTTCAAGGCTAACTTTTAGGAATTAGATGGTACTTTTCTAAGGTTCCTATACCGGAAAATGGGGAGTTATTAATGATCATCCATGTTTCACTTTACGGAATACATTGTGTGAATGGCGTTATTTAGTGTTTATTTGCATATAAAAAGTTACTACTGTTTACTAAAAAAGTATTCACTTTCCGTTATAAACAGGCCTTTGTTCAAGATGCTTAACTAAAAAAGTATTCACTCTTTTAGGAATTAGATGGTACTTTGCATATAAAAAGTTACTACTGTTTACCAGTGTCAAACAACTGAACAGGTACGCGAAATTCCTAATTTGACACCAATTCTGGATATTTGGCCACGATCGTATGAAGACATGCAACAAGAAAAACTGAAAAAGTGATTCACGCTGGCGTCACTATTGGAGGTAAATTCAGAAAATCGGTATATGATGTGCCCGGTTGGTGCAAGTTTTAAATTTATAAAAGGTGAATTACCAATATTACCAATAACACATACGAGCAAGTATACTCGTCCGTTATAGCAAGATTATGAAGGTAAGTCGGGATCGTTCGCAGGGATTTGAGTGAATCAGAGCACAAGTTTGAATTAACGGAGTCTATCAAAAACATATAACAAAGCAAATAGATATAATGAAATTCAGATGATTAAAAACTACACTTGCTTAAACTAGTTTCATATCATAGATTAATGTGATTGTGTTAACCTCTTAACATGTTGGTTGTGATAATTAGTTGGTAGACTAATCTATTGTTCTTACAAGTCAAACTTTGATCAAGAGTTTAGTTTATAAAAACAAGCATTAAGTTTAACCAATCAATTCAAGTTTCATAAGTTTACATACATAAACTTAAACACAAAAACATCCACTTGTTCATCAAATTGCTTAAGAAATGGTCAATACAAAAGGTAACCGATCATAGACAAAAGGCTACAATTGATTCTCAACAACTAATCTTACGACCATTTAGATGTTTCCAACCAATCCAATTTGATAATCAAAAAGCGTTTCTATTACAACCACACCTTAGTTCCTTTGTATAATCAAGAATAATGGGTAAAAACAATCATCCATAGACAAAATGATTATGACTAGTTGAATAACACGAAGTTCTTTCGACCCCAACGATTAATATCAATTAGTCAAACTTGATTAACAAATGTCACTATGAAACTTTAGCACAATTGGATCTTAGAATCAATTTGAAATTGAATTAAAACATGTTAACACAACCACTAACTAATCATATGATAATCAACATCATTTAAGCAAGTGCAAAAAGAAACTAGCCACTCATAGCAAACATGAACATAAACTCATAACTTTGAACATTAGAAAACATGATTAAAGGTCTTACAATGATTGGAATAAGATTACAAATGATGTAGTAATGATTCCCAAAGTATTGGGGTAGACTTCTTGATGGTTTGACCTCCAAATGATGACTTCTTGGACCTCCAAAGTTTCCTGGAACTTTATGAACGAATTTAGGCTTTGAGAGAGTAGTAGTGGTGGTAAGATAGGTGTGAGAGAAGATCTCTCAAGTTTTGGTGTGTGAAATGAGGTTGCAAAGGCCTCTATTTATACTACTTCCAAGCCTAGGGGTATTAAATGTTGAACTTGGCCTCTAAGGAGTTTAGAAGGACCTAGAATACATGTAGGAAGGACCTAGAATCGTTTGGAACATGATTGGAACCTTAGTGATGGAAAAATAGCTGAAACAGGACCTCCAACCGGATCCGGTTGGGCTCCAACCGTTCGGTTGGTCTACGTGACCATTCTCCAACCGGATCCGGTTACGGGTCTCGACCGATCGGTTGGAGCAAAATCACAAAAAGTCATAAACTGCAAAGTTGTAGATCTTTCTCTTAGCTTTCCGTGGCCGCGAACCGAGGGTCAAACGGAGTTCGTATGCAAAAGTTATGGCCAAAATGGTGAAGGTGTGTCGGGAACAACGAGTCTTCCAATATATCTTCGTTTAAGCTTCTTTTCTTCATTTCTTTCTCGTTTTCCTTCTTGAACTTTATTCTTGAGTCTTTGGACCACTAACTTGATGACTTTATCTTCTCGAATATACTTCACAAGTCTTGCTTTGGTCGGGAATTCTTCATATATGGAGAAATCTTCGTATTTTACTTCTTTTTCGTCTTTTTCTCCACTTTCCTGTACTTGGCTACAAATGAACTAGCAAACGCACTTTGATACGATTAAGCAACAAAAGCATATGATTATAACCAAATAACATACATAAAAACACGAATAACGCTACTAAAAACATGCACAATTTGAGCGTTATCAAATTCCCCCACACTTAAACTTTGCTTGCCCTCAAGCAAATCTAGGAAAAACATCCACTAGTACAAGATCGTGATTATGAAAAATGTGATGCAAATCAACCAAGTATAAATACGAGAGAGGATTCATCAATTATGCTTTATAAAGGTGAAACATCAAGATGTTTGACAATATCCAATGATTTTCTTGCATGATTAACATTTCAGAACACCTCACGGAAAAGGAACGAAATATAATTCACTCAATCACTCATTTTTAGTGGAGTAACAAGATAAATCACACTCATTGCTCAGTCATGATTAGATTATTACCATAAGCTTGTACAAGGAACAAAACTCCACCGACGTGGCGTGAGCACCAAGTAAAAACATCTAAAGAGGGCTTTTATTCGGGTTATAATGATATGGCTAAGGGTTAAGGGTATGGATAAGGCATGGGAATATTTATGAAATTGGTGTTAAAATAAAAATGAAATCAAGTCTAATACCCAAGTTGCTAGCTACCAAACATTCCACGAACCAAATAAATGATTATAGCTTCAATTTCTTCTTTTCCGTTTTCCACAGCTTTTTGCTTTGCCATGATAATTATTCTTCGATCATAGCACATTGGCTATTATTACCATACTTTCAACACAATTTTTTTTTTGAACATAACATAACGCATGGCTCAATTAATCACATAGGATGTGGTACTCATAATCATTTGAACAATCTTCACTTTCCAGGCGACTAGCAACCAACCGTTTAGACATTGATACGGGATAGGCTAAGGTTTAAAGTGTAAAATCTTATTGTATTTTCTGGGTGAAGCAAAAATGAAAGGGATGGCTCAGAAGGTGTAACTAGGGGTATCTAGTGCTAAAAATGAGCACTACAAATGGGTCCATGTGGGTGGTTAACTAACCAATGTGGCTAGCTAATATATCATTAAATGTAAAATGGAAGGCCATTTGGGTTAAATCCTAAGGTGCCTCTTTATCACACGAATTCACTTATATCGCACGAATGCAATCTCACTGCGGTCTGGTAATGATTTACAAGCACAAGTTCTAGAATAAATAAAATCACCGGCACACTCATAGCAAAAGATCCAAGCATAAAAGATGTATGCTAAAAAGAAATAGGCTCAAATCCTCACAATTTAGTGGAAAGGGTATAATATGTGCTAGCAAATGTCATCGATCCCAGAATAGATTGCAATATTAATCGGAACACATCTCGAAGTTTCAAATATTACCAATTTTACCAGTGGAATGATCCAGTTATTCTAATAGATAATCCTAAAAGCGTGAAAACAACTAGATCACAAGGGCAAACAAAATTTTAAATTTAAGCATGAAAACTCTAATTTTTCCTATTCACCCCCCCCCCCCCCACACTTAAGTTAGACATTGTCCTCAATGAAAAACGAACTTCAAAGTATAGAAATAGGGAAAATAGAGATGAAACTAGATATGTCAATGAATTTATCAGCTTAAAATTCTTTCTTCATTCCTGGCGTCCACTGGAGAAATCATCACCTGCACACAATCTTATAAACAAACAAAAAGTTTTATTAAAAGGATGGCACTCCCCCACACTTAAGTTCAACCAAAGGTTAAAATTTTGGGGAGTGACCATAGAAAATCAAAACACAAACACACGGGTTGCCTCCCGAGAAGCGCTTGTTTTATTACCGAGTCATCAGCCTGACTCGAATCTTCCCCGGGTTAGGATACTTTGACCATACGGTTCAAATGGGGAATTTCAGCTCTTAAACGTTGAGGGTATGGAATCTTTGGTTTGTACTCCATAATGGATGGGAATACATTTGATTCTTTTGGTTTGACCAAGTGAAAGTCCCTCATTGTTATCTCGAACATTTGGTCGATTTCATTAGAAATGAGGACAGGTGGCGGATCTTTATGATTTTTCGGAGGATCATCAGACTTTCCACTCCCAGTGAATATTGCATCCACATTCTCAAGGTGATTTAAAGGAGGTGGCTTAGTCCCACCGTTTTGATTTAAAGAAACTGGATTTTGTGGTTCAGACCATTTGTCTATCTTTCTTTCCAGTTCTCCATTCCAGTTGTCACTGATTTTGTTGAACTTTTCATCACCAACATGATTTGGAAATAAATTGCATTCAGAACCTTTTAATTGAGTCATTGGGATATGCATGGTGCAATCCTCAAGAAAAGGTGATACGGTTGGTGAGTTAGACATGATTTGGTTCAGATTTGGCGTGGTTGGAATGTGCTTGGTCTTGTCCTCTTCGATAAATTCATCCTCACCCTTATCGTTCTCGTATTGAATTGAGGTTGGTTTGTAGACAAATTCATGTATCGAGTTGGAATCTGTGGTGTAAGGAAGAGATTCAACGTGATGGACTTCCTGTTCCTCACTTAATCTTTCTATCCTCCTCTCCAAGTCTTGGCTTATCGCTTGTTGGTTCCTTCTTCCTTGATCGACTTTATGTTCCAATTCAACCAACAGGTTCGTCATTTTCTCGTTGGCTTTTGTTTGATTGGCCATCCACTCTCTCATCATCTCCTCCGGTGAGGTTTTAGGTGTATTGAAATGTTGTGATGGATGAGGTATTGTATTCCATGACTGATATCGAGGATATGTATGGGTTGGGTTGTGATATGGAAAGGAGTACGAATTTTTGGAATTTTGGTGGTGATATTCTCCATGATATCCTTCATGTTGGACTAGGTTCGCTTCCATGGGATCACACATCGGCGTGTCATCCTCAGCATCGTGGTTTGAAGCTTGGTGATTATTTCGCAGTTCCATCATCTCCCTCCGTATGCTTATGAATTGGGTATCGATGTTTGTGGAGAGAGCTTCCAATTTATCGATCAATGAGGTATGATCGGTATTGATGTTGCTTCCACCGGCGGAAACAACGATATTCGGATTGGAATCGTTCGAGAAATTACTACTTGTGAAGATAGCATTGACATATTCGTGTCTCGTTTGTGGTGGATGGTACGTCTTATCATTTGATGGTTTTGGGTTGGATTGGGTATTACTTGGCAATGAACCAGATGGTCTAGAGGAATGTTGGTCAGAAAATCTGCCAAACTTATTTTCAAGATCTTGGATAGATGCTTGATGATTTTTCTGTCCTTGCTCAACTTTGGCTTTGAGATTGAAAAATTGATTTTTGATAAAATCATTTGCAGATTTTTGAGCAGCTACGAATTCTCTCATGGTTTTCTCGAATTCAGTTTCTTCCATCTTATTATCGGGATTTTGTGGTGGTGGATTGTCAGTTCGTGGTTGAGAATCACGGTTGTCATCCCTTGGTCGGCGATCTTGCCAATTTCCAGAATTTCGACCGTAATAATTACTACGATATCCTCCTCCACGGTATCCTCCTTGATCATAACTTGCTTCTCCTTCCTTTCGTCCACCCATAGGTTTATTGTCGCACTCGGACGATGGATGATTTCCTTCACAATTGTTGCATCCGTCTCGCATTTCCTTCATTTCCTCTTTGATATCTTTGTATTGCGAGTCGATTTTTGATGTTAACGCTTCCATCTTCTCCATGAGTTTTGAGGTATCGGTGTTTTCGACAAAAGCAACAGTTTTTCGGAGAGGTTTGGTTTTGGAATCTTTGGACCAATCAAGTTTGAGAAGTACTCGATCTTCGAGCAATTGATGTGCATCGTTGGGAGTCTTATAGAGAAAAATTCCTCCAGCATCAAGGATGCCTTGAGAGATTTCATCTAGTCCATGGTAAAAGATTTGGATAATGGTTCCTTTTGATAATCTATGTCCATGACAACTACGAAGCAAATCTTTCATTCGAAGCCAAGCTTCGACAAATGATTCGTTTGGGTTTTGGTTGAAAGCACGAATTTCTCCCATTAATCGATCAAACATGGCAGGTGGAAAGAATCGGCTCACAAAAGCTTGCCTCATCTCCTCCCAAGTATTGATGATTCCTGGGGTTAATTCATTGTACCATACTTTAGCATCTCCGGTGAGTGATGATGGGAAAAGTTTGAGTTTAATGGCATTGACATCGGTGTCGCCATAACGGAACATGCCGCAAATTTCGATGAATTCGGCAATGTGCTTATGCGGATCGGCCCGCGCACGGCCATCGAATTGTCGGTCTTTGATCATAGAAAGGTGATGTCCCTTCACGGTGAAGTTGTCACCGAGGTTAATAGCAACAATAGCACTTCCGGGAGTTGGTGCTACGGTTCGGTTGGTTCCCCACATGGGTTGGTCGTCCGCCATGGGAAAAGGTAAATTGGTGAAAGGGTTGTAAACAACTTTGGCTTCAATGAGGTTATCAAATGGTGGGTTTGGTACTCTTGGTACACGATTTTCCAATGGTATGAAACGTGTTCTCCTTCTTCTTCGAATCAATCGTTCGGGGTTGGTGAGAGGTGTAATTGGTTCAATTCCCGCTGTTCGGGTGTTCATACAATGTCCTAGAGAATCCAGGCAATATCTAAACACACGGAAAAACAACGAAAACAATTTTTTATGGGTCAGAGTAGGTAACCGGATCGGTTGCGGGTTGCGACCGATCGGTTAGACTAGCTGAATGATGGGAAAAATTGTAACCGTTTCGGTTGAGGGGCAACCGAATCCGGTTAAGGTTTCTGAGATGATTTTTTTTTTGGTTGAATCGACTGAGGGAATTTCAAAGACTTGTTGAAACACAATCAAATCCCCGGCAGCGGCGCCAAAAACTTGATGTGCCCGGTTGGTGCAAGTTTTAAATTTATAAAAGGTGAATTACCAATATTACCAATAACACATACGAGCAAGTATACTCGTCCATTATAGCAAGATTATGAAGGTAAGTCGGGATCGTTCGCAGGGATTTGAGTGAATCAGAGCACAAGTTTGAATTAACGGAGTCTATCAAAAACATATAACAAAGCAAATAGATATAATGAAATTCAGATGATTAAAAACTACACTTGCTTAAACTAGTTTCATATCATAGATTAATGTGATTGTGTTAACCTCTTAACATGTTGGTTGTGATAATTAGTTGGTAGACTAATCTATTGTTCTTACAAGTCAAACTTTGATCAAGAGTTTAGTTTATAAAAACAAGCATTAAGTTTAACCAATCAATTCAAGATCAATTCAAGTTTCATAAGTTTACATACATAAACTTAAACACAAAAACATCCACTTGTTCATCAAATTGCTTAAGAAATGGTCAATACAAAAGGTAACCGATCATAGACAAAAGGCTACAATTGATTCTCAACAACTAATCTTACGACCATTTAGATGTTTCCAACCAATCCAATTTGATAATCAAAAAGCGTTTCTATTACAACCACACCTTAGTTCCTTTGTATAATCAAGAATAATGGGTAAAAACAATCATCCATAGACAAAATGATTATGACTAGTTGAATAACACGAAGTTCTTTCGACCCCAACGATTAATATCAATTAGTCAAACTTGATTAACAAATGTCACTATGAAACTTTAGCACAATTGGATCTTAGAATCAACTTGAAATTAAATTAAAACATGTTAACACAACCACTAACTAATCATATGATAATCAACATCATTTAAGCAAGTGCAAAAAGAAACTAGCCACTCATAGCAAACATGAACATAAACTCATAACTTTGAACATTAGAAAACATGATTAAAGGTCTTACAATGATTGGAATAAGATTACAAATGATGTAGTAATGATTCCCAAAGTATTGGGGTAGACTTCTTGATGGTTTGACCTCCAAATGATGACTTCTTGGACCTCCAAAGTTTCCTGGAACTTTATGAACGAATTTAGGCTTTGAGAGAGTAGTAGTGGTGGTAAGATAGGTGTGAGAGAAGATCTCTCAAGTTTTGGTGTGTGAAATGAGGTTGCAAAGGCCTCTATTTATACTACTTCCAAGCCTAGGGGTATTAAATGTTGAACTTGGCCTCCAAGGAGTTTAGAAGGACCTAGAATACATGTAGGAAGGACCTAGAATCGTTTGGAACATGATTGGAACCTTAGTGATGGAAAAATAGCTGAAACAGGACCTCCAACCGGATCCGGTTGGGCTCCAACCGTTCGGTTGGTCTACGTGACCATTCTCCAACCGGATCCGGTTACGGGTCTCGACCGATCGGTTGGAGCAAAATCACAAAAAGTCATAAACTGCAAAGCTGTAGATCTTTCTCTTAGCTTTCCGTGGCCGCGAACCGGGGGTCAAACGGAGTCCGTATGCAAAAGTTATGGCCAAAATGGTGAAGGTGTGTCGGGAACAACGAGTCTTCCAATATATCTTCGTTTAAGCTTCTTTTCTTCATTTCTTTCTCGTTTTCCTTCTTGAACTTTATTCTTGAGTCTTTGGACCACTAACTTGATGACTTTATCTTCTCGAATATACTTCACAAGTCTTGCTTTGGTCGGGAATTCTTCATATATGGAGAAATCTTCGTATTTTACTTCTTTTTCGTCTTTTTCTCCACTTTCCTGTACTTGGCTACAAATGAACTAGCAAACGCACTTTGATACGATTAAGCAACAAAAGCATATGATTATAACCAAATAACATACATAAAAACACGAATAACGCTACTAAAAACATGCACAATTTGAGCGTTATCAGTGTACTATGAATGGGTCTATTTAGATTGTGGTTTATTCCGTAACACTTGAAACCAGTAAAATAAATAAATAACAGCTTTAACAAAATGTTGGACGTGGTGAAAATAGTCTAGAGCAAAGTGCAGTACTTTTAAACAGAGTTTTGCGATAAGGTTTCTAGCCTATACAGTCTAACCTGTCAACCTGTTCATTATATCGCTTTTATTACTAATTTATGAAACCGTTCTCCCATTTGCAGAAGTACAAAATGGATGGGCCCGACACTATAATATTTGCTGGAGCAGAGTAAAATGAGTTAATGTTGAATTTTCTTCATTCACAAGGTTTCACAAAATATGGGTATTCCTTCTCCTTCTGTCATGATTGATTCGTCTATTTGATGTCGCGCTTGCTGTTTCTGAAAGCCTCTTTGTATTGTGGTATAATAATAGGTTGCGACGTTTCTGAATGGGGTCGATTAAATCTAAATGCCCACGTATTTGAATATTGTTGTGACCTTAAGAAGTTATTATACAAAGTCTTTTTTTTTATATATAAACTGATGCTTGCATATGCGGCCTTTAGGTGACAAGTATATCAACAGTGAAATAACGTGCGTGCCAATCTAAAAGGAACTAAGAGTCTGCTGCAGGTCGAAGGTTTTGTATATGGTATCTTGC
Source organism: Chrysanthemum seticuspe (assembly GCA_019973895.1). Lineage (NCBI taxonomy): Eukaryota > Viridiplantae > Streptophyta > Magnoliopsida > Asterales > Asteraceae > Chrysanthemum > Chrysanthemum seticuspe. The sequence goes on from BPTQ01000004.1 coordinate 269,055,016, forward strand.
CTTTAAAGACGCGCTTCGATAGATGATCAGTTATTAGTCTAAAGAGCCTGCATCAGATTATCTCCAAGCTATTGTTTTGACAGTATTGTGAATTCATAATAAGGTACACCTAATGTCATAGAAAATGTTCACAACTATTTCACAACATTTTTATTTTGCTCATTTCTATTATAACTTTTTACTCACACAAGTTAATGTTTCCATCATCAATTATATAATTTTTCTAGATTACAGGATACTTTATATGAATTATATGATGCAATTTTTCATTTGTCTTGATCGTAGAAGGCATAGCCCGAGCTTCCAAACCATACTGTAGTATGTGATTGCATATAAATAATGCCAATATGATGTTATTGTCGACGTTAATCACAAAACATGGTATCAGAAAACTCCCGCCGCGGAGCGGCGGGTATTAAACACTTGTTAGATAAAATAAAACATGATATTGTCTTATTAGTTTTTGAGAAAAAAAATATATGATCCAAATGCAGTAATAAACACGACGGCCCAATACAACTTACAATAAAGTTCCAAAAAGAGTAACCAAGTAGATATATTTAAGGATGGTTCCAGTAAGGGGATTCAATCCCCTTCATTTTCACTGCCACGTCAGCTTTCTCTCTCCAGCGACCTTCAGGCGATTGGGTGCCTGATGAGTGTGTAAATACTCATCATTTTTAGTCAAATATGAACTGCAAAACGTTTAAAAATGCTCAGAAATGCATCAAAATACTAAAAATATTCCAAAATTGCATTTTATATGTTTCAGATGCAAAATGTTCAAAATCAGATGAAAAATGAGCTAAGTTTGCATAATTGGCAGTTTCAGTCCCCCAAGTTTCAAAAGTTGTCAAAAACAGTCCCTGAGCACATAATTTCAAAAGAAAAATCACCAAAGGTCCTTTTAAAATCATAAGTTGTCAAAATTAGTCCTTTGGTGAAAAATATCAAAAGTTTTGAGAAATTACAAAATTAGTCCTTCAAGTTTGAAATTTGGCAAAAATGGCCCCTGGAAATTTGAAAATGGCAAGTTTGGTCCTTGTACTTTTTGAGATTGTCACTTTTAGTCCTTGGAGCAACTTTTCAGAATTGGCAGAAAAGGTCCTTGTATTTTCAGAAATTGCAACCTAGGTCCTTGTCATTTAAACCCTTATACCCAATTGTGACCCTGCCATATAAGTTTTGGACCCCTGTCAAATATCATTTTGGACCCCCTCCCTTAATAATACACCGGTCAAACAAATGGTCAAACAAGGCATACGCGCCAAAAGTCTCCTTCTCCAACTGCTTCTCTGCAACAAGCTACCACCCATCCCCCCTCCTCTCCTCCACTCAACCTTGTTCCCCCCACCTCAACTAACATCCAAGATGCATTAAATGCACCTCCCCCCTCTTCACTCAACCCACAACTTGATTAAAGCAATTTGGCGCCAAAATCTGTTTCAAAGGCCAGGATCAGTTTAAGCCATCCAATGGCTGAGAAACAAGTGGGAATTAATCAGAGATGAGAGAGAAGACTTTTGGATTATAAAAGGAAGCTAGAGGAAGAGTAAAAGAAGAGTCTTGTAGTTTTTAAGTCTTATTAATGTCGTTTTTATCTTAAAGTTTTTAATTAAGTGTAATATCTGTAATCTTTTGTTGTCTTGTATCAAACTCATGTTAAATTATCAATATAACCTACTTTAAGCTTCAGTTTCTAAGTTTATCTCAAAGTCATAATTTTGAGTCCACTGTTGAATATTTCAGTTTAAGTTTCAAACATTTAAGCTTCAACAAGCTCAGTTCTCAGTTCTAATAAGCTTTTATCAGCTACTTAGAGCTTTTGATAAGCTCACATTTAAGTTTCTAGCAAAATTGGACCTTGGTCAACAAAAGTCAACTAGGAGCAAAAATGGTATGAAAAGGGGCAATGGTTGATTCAGATATGGATTTGGGTTAGTTCAGAGACATTGGGTTGGATAAATTAGGTTAGAGGTTCATGGGTTCATTGTTTCAAGCCATTGTGGCTAAGGACCCTTTGTAAGTAAATTTCAAGTTTCATTGCAAAAATCTGTTTTTATAGTTATAACTAGTTCTAACCTGTTGGATTAGTTGTTATTAGGTTAATTAAGATCAGTTTGATTGTATGCATTAGCTAGTTTAGCAGTTAGGTTAATTTTGTTTGCAATTAGTAGTATAAAGATGCGTTTAGATTTACTGTCAAACTGAGTTTAAGGGTTGTTCAGTGTTGGAGATCTGTTGGTTCATGATTGTTTAGTCCAATTGAACTCATTTCAGTCAATATCTTGTGCCTGCAACTCATAAAAGTCAAACATCAACTAAATTTGTCTCACTGTCTTAACTGTTAAAATTTTGGATAAGCAAACTCTTGATTTGTGATTAGAATTGTTAGTCATAGCTTGCAGTAGGTGTATTTCATCCATTAACTTCATATTCAGTCCATGAATTAAGTTCAAAAGTCACAAAAGTCAAAATTTCAAAATCTGTTATAAAAGTCAAAAGCTTGAAATTCCAGTTTTGAGCTCAACTAAAAAGAATTTTCTTGGATTCATTTCTGGACAAAATTCAGTGAAACTTGATGTTTTAAAATCTCATGTTGGTCCAATTTCTTATTAGCATTTTTGTATAATTTTGTGAATTTTTTAAAGGCTTCAAAACTGCTTATCAATATGGCCTTATATGCCCTGAGCATACACTCAGTATTAACTGAGTGTGCACAGGCCATTTAAGGGTCTTGCAACAAGCTCAAAACTGATTGTCTAGGTCTCAGCTTTGGATTACAGATAGCCAACCTGGTCTAGATTAAGTCCCAACTTTTGTTTTTCATTCTTAGCTTATTAAGTAGCTTGTGTTTAAGCTGCAAAACTGACCCAAAACCTGTTTTTGTGCTTTAACTCATTTCATCAAATCTGTTCAAACCAGCTTATCAGAGGTTAAGGCTTGTTATTACTTGTTGCATTTTAGTTCTTTTAGCAGTTTATAACTTCTGTAAACAGTTGGTGCTTATTGGTCTTCATTTGGCTTATTCAAGTGCTTATTCATAAGCACATTCCACAGCAGTTGCTATTTCTTGTGCACAACACCCTGTTTTTCTATTTTTCCTAGTTCCATAATATTATTTTAGAGTTTTCCTGAATTTTTCAGATTTTTCTAAGTTTGTTTGCTATTTTTCTGCATTTAAATTAATTTTTAGTACTTTTTAATTAGCATTTAATACAAAAAATTCAGAAAAGGTTCAAAAAAATAAGTTTTCATTTTTCTTAAGTTAAGATAAATATAAAAAGTCAAAAAAATATTTTTCTAGATTTTTCTTAGTTAAATTTGTATTTTTAAGCAATTTAAGTAGTTTTAAATAGTTTAAAATTCATAGAAAATAGAAAAATATTCAGAAAAATACAAAAATAGTTTTGAAAATTCTATTTTGATATTTTAGATCTTTCTATGTCTTAATTTTATTTTTCTAGCTTTATTTCATATTTTCTTGTATTTTAGGTAATTATTTAATAGTTAAAAATAGTTTTTTAATTAATAATAATTAGATAAATAGTTATAAAAATAATTTTCTTTTTCTATAAATTTTCTTTTATCATTAGGTTTGTAAAAATGTCATTTTCATATTTTTAGGACTTTTATTTCTTAGATCTCACTTTTTATTTTGTACGTTTACGTAATTTTATTTAAACGTAAGTTTTAAGTTTTAAACGTTCATCAATTTTAAAAATAGTGATAGCGTTTATTTAATATTTTTTATCTTTTTAATTTTCTTTAATTTGCATTTAAGTTGCTGTAATTTATAAACTTTTTCAGTAGTGTAATTATTCATCAAAATCCTTATTGATCACTATCCTTAGTGATCACTCTATCATCTGAATTAGTTTTAACACACCATTGAGTCTCCGTGGGACTAAACGACCCGGGAATTCATTCTATTCTCCAGGACTTCATTGTATTTGTGTTTTAAGCAGTTTTAAGTCTATTACGGTTAGCCATTCACAAGTGGCTAGCTTGTGTGATTAGACTTGACTAGTTCAGCACAGATCAAAATTTTGGCGCCGCTGCCGGGGAGGCTTTAGCGTGTCTTAAACCTTTTTCAGACCCATTCTTGCACATATTCCACCATTTGTAAAAAGTTTTTTGTAAAGTTATCAGAAAATCCAAAAAGTTCATTAACACTTTTCCTGACGTGTTAGCAACACCAAAAATATTTTCATTCTTTGTTTTTATAGCATATTTTTCAAAAATCCAAAAATATCCATCTTTTATCCTCTAATCTGTTTAAATTCTCCATTCCTTTATCCTCTAATCTGTTTAATTCTTCATTCCTTATCTTCTTTAACCGTTTAATTCTCCATTCCTTATCCTCTTATCCGTTTAATTCTTTATGTCATGGTATTTGACATGTTCCTGGTGTGGAGGTCCATTTAACGGTGGAAATTGTCGACGATGTACCAATGTGAGTTTCGGAGACAAATTTGTCGGTAATCCCGATCCCATTTGATGCGTGCCAAACCGCTAAGTTTTCTCACTCAAACCGGCCACTTGTGAATGGCCAACCGTAAGAGACTTAAAACGGTTCAGACACGAACTCCATGAAGATCAGGGGAGTATAGTGTTTCCCCGGGTCGTTATGTCCCAGCGAGCTATGCGAAGAATCACCAAACGAATAGTGATCGAGAGATTTGAACGGAAAAGAGGATTTGATTATGATTATAACTACAGAAAAAGCCAACAAATTACAACGGCTTAAATGCAAATTAAAAGAAATAAAAGATAAAATATATTAAATAAACGCTATCACTATTTTTAAAATGATGAACGTTTAAAACCTAAAACGTGCGTTTAAATAAAATTACGTAAACGTACAAAATAAAATGTGAGTTTTAAGAAATAAAAGGCCTACAAATATGAAAATGATATTTTTACAAACCTAATGATAAAAGAAAATTTATAGAAAAAGAAAATTATTTTTATAACTATTTAATTAATTATTATTAATTAAAAACTATTTTTAACTATTAAGTAATTATCTAAAATACAAGATAATATGAAACAAAGCTAGAAAAATAAAATTAAGACTTAGAAAAATCTAAAATATCAAAAGAGAATTTTCAAAACTATTTTTATATTTTTCTGATTATTTTTCTATTTTCTATAAATTTAAAACTATTTTAATCTAATTTAAATTGTGAAAAATACCAAATTAAAGTAAAAAAATAAGGAAAAATATTTTTTATGCTTTTTATATTTATCTTAATCTATTAAAATTGAAAAATTATTTTTTTGAAACTTTTTCTCAATTAATTGCAATTAAAGCTATTTAAAAATGATTAAAAACTATTTTAAATTAAGAAAAATAGTAAACAGTAGCTAAAAATTATGAAAAATTCAGGGAAATTCTAAAATGATATTCTAAAGCTATGAAAAATAGAAAAAACAAGGGCTTATGTGGATGAAATAAGGGCTGCAGTGTAACTGAAGTAAAAATAAGCACTTGACAATAAGCAAATAAGCACTATATTGCACCAAACTACTACAGAGGCTACTTTATACTATAACTACTCTAAAGCAACTTAATGAAACTACTCCTAACTTCTTAAATGCAATCTACCAATAAATTAGCTAACTGCCATTTAAGCAAAACAGTGAATATGGCCCTCACTTTAAGCAGTTGCACCAGCTTATTTAATAAGCTAAAGAGCAAACCAAAAGTGGATATCAGTAAACCACCTAGCAAACTGCAAATGTGCCAAATATTAGACCCTAGTTACTTGAAATGAACACTGTACAGAGGCTGCAATACCTGCACAAAACTGTTTTTGACACAGGTTTGACTTCTAAAAACAGTTAAGAAAGTTGACTTTGGTGAGATTCAAGATCAAATGTAGAGCTGATTAAGGATATAAAATGATGAAATGGAAGCAATGCAAGCTGGTTTATCAAAGTCTTAACCCATATGGAATGATTATAGTGACTGGTTTTAACAGGATTGAGTATAAGATCAGTTATGGTGCAAAATTGACTAAAGGTGCAAATGGTTGCAAAACAAGGACAGATATGAGATCAATCTACTATAGTAGGCCTAACTCAACTGATCTACTCCATTATTAGACCTCTAAAACAGTTTTAAGCTTTGATCCAAACACCCCTTTATTAACTCTAGCAAACAAATTACACTACCACTACTGATTCTACTTAAGCAAGCATTCTAACAACTAGAAAACTGAGATCATAGAGCATCAAATAACATAAAACAAGCATCAAACAGCAGGCCATAAGATCATTCATAAAAACAGATTTGAGAAGAAAGAAAAGACTACTCACTTGGTTATTCCAACCAAATTTGAGCAGAGTAACAACATCAAACAAGTGTGAAACATCAACCAACAACCCAATCAAGCATCACAATCAACCCATTCCAATTTCTGAACCAAATGAGCAATGCAGTTGACTTTCGTTGACCATATGACAAATTTGTTTGAAAATAACTTATAAGCTTGCAAAAAGCTATGTTGAGCTTAAATGAACTTGGTAAAGCTTAAAAATAAGCCATTAACAACTTGGATAATAGAGTTTGAAACTGAAAATTTCAACAGTAGACTTTGAAATCATAAAATGATATTAAACCTTGAATTACATCTTAAAACTGGATTGAAACTTATAAAACCACTTAGTTTGATACATAGAAACAGAAATTATAACAATATGACTTAAACTAAAACATTTAATTAAAAAGCGACATTAAAGAAAAAAAATAAAACTAGCTACTACTCTCCAATGCTTCTTCTTCCTTCTTTTATAGCCCAATAGCTTCTCTCTCCTCTTCTGATTATTTCCCACCTCTTTCCATAACCATTGGATCACTTTAGTGAATCCTGGCCCTTGATTTCATTTTGGCGGGAAATGGAGTTTGACAGTTGGAGTTGAGTGCTTGGGTAGAAGAGGCATTAAATGCTATTGGAAGGTTGTTGAGGATGAGGGAACAAGGGGAGTGGAAAGGTGAGGAGGGGGGTTGGGTTGTCTGGGTTGCAAGGCTAGGTGAAGAAGAAAGGAGGAAAAGGCGGGTATAGGGTGGTTTGACTTATCTGTTTGACTGGTGGTTAATAATGCCAGGGTGTCAAATGGGAAAGGGTCCAAAGATATAAGGCAGGGGGTCATAAGGTGTTTTGATAAGGGTCCAAGAGTGCTAAAGGCTTAAATAACATAGGGACCCAAGTTGCCAATTCTGAAAATTCAGGGACCAATCCTGCCAAATTGCAAAGTTGTTCCAAGGGACCATAAGTGACAAGTTTCAATAATGCAAGGACTAAACTTGACATTTCCCAATTTTCCAGGGACTAATTTTGCCAAATTTGAAACTTGGAGGACCAATTTTGTAATTTTCTCAAACTTTTGATATTTTTCACCAAAGGACTAATTTTGACAAGTTATGATTTTAAAAGGACCTTTGGTGATTTTTCTTTTGAAATTTTGACTCAGGGACTATTTTTGACAATTTTAGAAATTTGGGGGACTGAAACTGCCAATTATGCAAACTTTGCTCATTTTTCATCTGATTTTAAACATTTTGCATCTGAAACATATAAAATGCAATTTTGGAATATTTTCAGTATTTTGATGCATTTCTGAGCATTTTTAAACGTTTTGCAGTTCAGATTTGACTAAAAATGATGAGTATTTACACACTCATCAATCCCCCACACTAAACTATTGCTAGTCCCTAGCAATCTTTTGAGAAAAACTTAATGGATTTGAAACTCTTTACCAAAAGCCATTACTTCTGGAGTAGCCAAATGTTTTAGTTCAAGTAAGAACCATGGTACACCGATAACCATGTGATTTTGAGCAAACCACCAGCTTTCAACGGATTTGATTTTGTCTTTACCAGAAGCCGTTTGCTCTGGACTAGCCAACTCTTAGATAAATTATCAATATTATCTTTGGTGAGCTGATTACCAATTATGGTTTTTCCACTGCCTTTACCACAAGCCATAAACTTGCGGGCTAGCCAACTCTTCACTTTTTAGGATATGGTGAGCTGAATACCATACAATTTTGGGCAAATTGCAAGCCGTCAACGGATTTGAGGTATCTTTACCAAGAGCCGTTTGCTCCTGGATTAGCCAATCCTTCTGTTTATTAGACAAGGCGGACTGATAACCAATTGAGTAAGTGCAAAACACTTACTCCAAAAAAAAATTTTGGCCAAAAATGGGGGAATTAGGCGGTATAATTATATAATAAAAGTCGTGAGAATCCCCCCCACACTTAGAAATGAATATTGCCCTCAATATTCAAAGTACCGGCGGTTATACCGAAACTGAGAACGTAAAAGGGAAATACTACGGCCATTATTTAGAAAGATTTTTTTTTTTTTTTTTTTTTTTTTTTTTTTTTTTTTTTTTTTTTTAGAAAACTTATATATATATATAATAAGTGGGGCAACTCCCCCACACTAGGGTGGAACACATGGGTGAAAACCCATGTTAAGCTACTGTTTTTGATTACCGAGTCGCTAGCTTGACTCGACCCCGAATTCATTGGTTCATGGGGAAGCAAAGTGGAAGAAACAATCTCCATCGGACTTTCATTCAAGATGTTTGGACAAACATTTGAAGCACGCGAAAGTTCCACACCGATGAGATATACATAGAACCGGCTCAAAGATGATAAGTGAAAATGCCGGGGTCAAAGATAGTGTCTTCATTCCCGAAGGAGTGAAGATGGAGAGAAATCACAAGATATTTGAGGAAAGGAAGAAAGATTTTGATAACAATCAAGATCCATTCTTCATCCTCAAATGCAGACATATCTGGAGGAAGGGTGAAGGTAGTATCATTAATAAGCAAACTCATACGATAGAGTACACCTTCCTCCGAGCTAATATCATCCTCAAGATCAAAATAGAAATGATCATGTTCCGGAGGAGATATGTCATGAGAGAGTTCACCGGAGAACTCTTCATGAAAAGAATCATTCACATGAGGTGAATTTGTGAACTCTTGTTCCATTGTGGGCTCATCACTATCCTCAGTCTGAGTATCAAAGAGTGGATTCTCAGAAATTGAAGTGAATTCAGAGTCGAATTCAAATAGAGGATTGGTGAAAGTAACTTTGAATGTTTCGGGAACAAAGTAATCAACATTCTCTATTGGACTGTTAGGATAAGAAGTGAGTGAACGATCATTATCAGTGAGATTTTCAGTCTCTCCCAGATCGGCTTCGAAATCAAAGAGTGGATTGATGTGAGTGAGTTCACCGGAGAACTCCTCAAGAAGGGGATCAGCATCAGATTGTCGAAGTGATGCCTCAACGTACTCGATGTCTCCATATGAAGCACAATCTTCGCTAAGATCAGAGAAAGTTTCAAAATGATCTTTTGAACACTCAAGAGGGGAAAGAGGATCACACATATGGTCAGAAGTACCCTGTGACTCTCTCGGGATTGGGACAAGGTTCTCAACACTAGACTTTATGAATTCGTCCGATTCCTTTTCAGGAACAGTGTCAAGATGCTCATCCCCCATGTTTAGAGAGTGAGTGGGAGCTTCGGGTGTGATAGCAGTTGTTTGAGAATGAATCTCAACTGCTGGGATATCAACTGATGAACTTGATGAATCTTTATAGAATTGAAGGATATCAAGGGTAACTTCATCATCATCATCCTCATCGAGAAGAGCAGCATTGCGAAATATAGCAGGTGTTTTAGCTGCTTGTTCTTCGACAAGTAATTCCTTCATACTCTTTTCGTTTCTAGCATCTCGTTCTTTTGCAAGTAATTCTGCCATAGATTCCTCACGAGAGTTTTGAAACGACATAGCCGACTCCTCCTTAAGTTCTTTTAATAACTCCAGACTCTTCAGTAGAAGGTCTGTCGTAGTTTCATGAGGAGTTTCTTGAATCATTTGATACTGTAGAGGTTGGTCTTGAAATGATGTGTCAAAATTGTCACAAGGAAATGTATTCCCCGTTTGACAATCCGAGCTGACGTGTGGACCTCCACAGTACTCACAACAAAATGATTGTTGTGGCTGGACATGTGAATAATATGGAATTTGGTAATTTCCAAAGTCCTGAGTGTTACCAGAAAACTGTTCATAGACAAACGCGTTTCCGGATTGACACTCAAATCCTTGGTGAGGACCTCCACAAAACTCACACAGATATGTCAATATCTCATGATGTGGTGGCTGGTAGAATGAATCAGATGTGTCATGGTAAGGATAGGGAGCTTGGTTATAGACAGACCCATCTCCTGATTCTACCATGCTACAGCCGGGACAATTCCCACCATTATGAGGACCACCACACCATTGGCAACCAAAATGGTGTGGATACGACATAGGAAAGAATCAAAGGTTTACAGAGGGGTTGGGATGAAGAATCAAAGATGTGAGAGGGTAAAGATGGATATTTTTGGATTTTTGGATAGACATTATGCAAAAACAAAGCATGAAAATCTTTTTGGGTTTTTGATTTTTAAAAGAAAATATAAATACATACAGATGGTATAAACAAGGAGTGAATATTCAAATCACTAATCTGCTAAACGTAAGATAATCAGCACAGCTCCCCGGCAGCGGCGCCAAAAATTTGATGCGTGCCAAACCGCCAAGTTTTCTCACTCAAACCGGCCACTTGTGAATGGCCGACCGTAAGAGACTTAAAACGGTTCAGACACGAACTCCATGAAGATCAGGGGAGTATAGTGTTTCCCCGGGTCGTTATGTCCCAGCGAGCTATGCGAAGAATCACCAAACGAATAGTGATCGAGAGATTTGAACGGAAAAGAGGATTTGATTATGATTATAACTACAGAAAAAGCCAACAAATTACAACGGCTTAAATGCAAATTAAAGGAAATAAAAGATAAAATATATTAAATAAACGCTATCACTATTTTTAAAATGATGAACGTTTAAAACCTAAAACGTGCGTTTAAATAAAATTACGTAAACGCACAAAATAAAATGTGAGTTTTAAGAAATAAAAGGCCTACAAATATGAAAATGATATTTTTACAAACCTAATGATAAAAGAAAATTTATAGAAAAAGAAAATTATTTTTATAACTATTTAATTAATTATTATTAATTAAAAACTATTTTTAACTATTAAGTAATTATCTAAAATACAAGATAATATGAAACAAAGCTAGAAAAATAAAATTAAGACTTAGAAAAATCTAAAATATCAAAAGAGAATTTTCAAAACTATTTTTATATTTTTCTGATTATTTTTCTATTTTCTATGAATTTAAAACTATTTTAATCTAATTTAAATTGTGAAAAATACCAAATTAAAGTAAAAAAATAAGGAAAAATATTTTTTATGCTTTTTATATTTATCTTAATCTATTAAAATTGAAAAATTATTTTTTGGAACTTTTTCTCAATTAATTGCAATTAAAGCTATTTAAAAATGATTAAAAACTATTTTAAATTAAGAAAAATAGTAAACAGTAGCTAAAAATTATGAAAAATTCAGGGAAATTCTAAAATGATATTCTAAAGCTATGAAAAATAGAAAAAACAAGGGCTTATGTGGATGAAATAAGGGCTGCAGTGTAACTGAAGTAAAAATAAGCACTTGACAATAAGCAAATAAGCACTATATTGCACCAAACTACTACAGAGGCTACTTTATACTATAACTACTCTAAAGCAACTTAATGAAACTACTCCTAACTTCTTAAATGCAATCTACCAATAAATTAGCTAACTGTCATTTAAGCAAAACAGTGAATATGGCCCTCACTTTAAGCAGTTGCACCAGCTTATTTAATAAGCTAAAGAGCAAACCAAAAGTGGATATCAGTAAACCACCTAGCAAACTGAAAATGTGCCAAATATTAGACCCTAGTTACTTGAAATGAACATTGTACAGAGGCTGCAATACCTGCACAAAACTGTTTTTGACACAGGTTTGACTTCTAAAAACAGTTAAGAAAGTTGACTTTGGTGAGATTCAAGATCAAATGTAGAGCTGATTAAGGATATAAAATGATGAAATGGAAGCAATGCAAGCTGGTTTATCAAAGTCTTAACCCATATGGAATGATTATAGTGACTGGTTTTAACAGGATTGAGTATAAGATCAGTTATGGTGCAAAATTGACTAAAGGTGCAAATGGTTGCAAAACAAGGACAGATATGAGATCAATCTACTATAGTAGGCCTAACTCAACTGATCTACTCCATTATTAGACCTCTAAAACAGTTTTAAGCTTTGATCCAAACACCCCTTTATTAACTCTAGCAAACAAATTACACTACCACTACTGATTCTACTTAAGCAAGCATTCTAACAACTGGAAAACTGAGATCATAGAGCATCAAATAACATAAAACAAGCATCAAACAGCAGGCCATAAGATCATTCATAAAAACAGATTTGAGAAGAAAGAAAAGACTACTCACTTGGTTATTCCAACCAAATTTAAGCAGAGTAACATCATCAAACAAGTGTGAAACATCAACCAACAACCCAATCAAGCATCACAATCAACCCATTCCAATTTCTGAACCAAATGAGCAATGCAGTTGACTTTCGTTGACCATATGACAAATTTGTTTGAAAATAAATTATAAGCTTGCAAAAAGCTATGCTGAGCTTAAATGAACTTGGTAAAGCTTAAAAATAAGCCATTAACAACTTGGATAATAGAGTTTGAAACTGAAAATTTCAACAGTAGACTTTGAAATCATAAAATGATATTAAACCTTGAATTACATCTTAAAACTGGATTGAAACTTATAAAACCACTTAGTTTGATACATAGAAACAGAAATTATAACAATATGACTTAAACTAAAACATTTAATTAAAAAGCGACATTAAAGGAAAAAAATAAAACTAGCTACTACTCTCCAATGCTTCTTCTTCCTTCTTTTATAGCCCAACAGCTTCTCTCTCCTCTTCTGATTATTTCCCACCTCTTTCCATAACCATTGGATCACTTTAGTGAATCCTGGCCCTTGATTTCATTTTGGCGGGAAATGGAGTTTGACAGTTGGAGTTGAGTGCTTGGGTAGAAGAGGCATTAAATGCTATTGGAAGGTTGTTGAGGATGAGGGAACAAGGGGAGTGGAAAGGTGAGGAGGGGGGATGGGTTGTCTGGGTTGCAGGGCTAGGTGAAGAAGAAAGGAGGAAAAGGCGGGTATAGGGTGGTTTGACTTATCTGTTTGACTGGTGGTTAATAATGCCAGGGTGTCAAATGGGAAAGGGTCCAAAGATATAAGGCATGGGGTCATAAGGTGTTTTGATAAGGGTCCAAGAGTGCTAAAGGCTTAAATAACATAGGGACCCAAGTTGCCAATTCTAAAAATTCAGGGACCAATCCTGCCAAATTGCAAAGTTGTTCCAAGGGACCATAAGTGACAAGTTTCAATAATGCAAGGACTAAACTTGACATTTCCCAATTTTCCAGGGGCTAATTTTGCCAAATTTGAAACTTGGAGGACCAATTTTGTAATTTTCTCAAACTTTTGATATTTTTCACCAAAGGACTAATTTTGACAAGTTATGATTTTAAAAGGACCTTTGGTGATTTTTCTTTTGAAATTTTGACTCAGGGACTATTTTTGACAATTTTAGAAATTTGGGGGACTGAAACTGCCAATTATGCAAACTTTGCTCATTTTTCATCTGATTTTAAACATTTTGCATCTGAAACATATAAAATGCAATTTTGGAATATTTTCAGTATTTTGATGCATTTCTGAGCATTTTTAAACGTTTTGCAGTTCAGATTTGACTAAAAATGATGAGTATTTACACACTCATCACCATTTCAAATGAAACACCCGATTTTTCCTTCCTACCTCCACAGCCCCATTACAAATCCTACTCATGCGAGTGTTGTGGGAATGATTCTCATTACGGTTTTGATTGTCCACCACGGGTTCCGCTTGTCTATGAGCCGGAACCATGTTACAATCAGAACTTTGGTGAAAGTTATTTTCCCAATTATCTCTGTTGTGAGAATTGCGGGGGTCCTCATGTGACTTTTGAATGTCAACCGATGAATCAAAATTTTCACAATTCCAATTCTCCCGGTTTTGACAATTTCCAACCCCCACAGTATTCCATCAGTCATCAGACTTCCGAGCCTTCACAGCATTTCAATGATTACGAGGAGTGTAATCTTCCTCAAAGTTCTGAAGAAATACGCATTCGAAAGAAACTACAAATGAAAAGAATGGTGTGTAAGCTTCAGCAGATGAATATAAGAATCAGATATGATGACGATGATGATGAGGATACTATTCAAATGAAGGAATATTATGAGAGCTTGTCAACTGAAATCACACCCGTAGCTCCCATTGACTCTCTCATAATGGGGGACGAGCCTCTTAGCACTATTCCAGAAATGGAATCGTCTAGTGTTGAGAGCCTTGTCCCAATCCCAAGTGAGTTCGAGGATATCTCCGATAATATGTGTGATGAGCCTCTTGATGAAAATTCTTCTCCTCCTCGTGACATTCAAAACGATCATGTCGAGATGTTCTCCGATTCTGACAACGATTGTACTTCGTTTGACGATTCTTTATCCTATGGAGACATCGATTATGTCGAGGAGCTACCTTCTGAGCTAGTTAGCTTAGAAGAAGTGAGAGATTCTGATGATCTGGAAATTGAGGACGAGATACTTCGTGAAAAATTGTTCAATATAAATCTCCTCGTTTCTAAGATCGAATCATTCTGTGCTAAGTCAGCTTCATCTCCTATCCCCGTTGTGGATAGTGACTCTACATTGGACAAGCCCGAAACATCTCTTGAGCTTGAGGCTTTTTCCAATGATTCTCTTCATGAAGAGTTCTCCGGTGAACTCTCTCATGACATATCTCCTCCGGAATATGATCATTTCTATTTTGATCTTGAGGATGATATTGGCTCAGAGGAAGGTGTACTCTATCATAAGAGTTTGCTTATTGATGATACTACCCTCACCCTTCCTCCCGATATGTCTACATTTGAGGATGACGAATGGATCCTGATTGTTATAAACATCTTCCTTCCATTCCTCACTTATGATATGACTTCCTCTCTTCTTCACTCCTTCGGGAGTGAGGACACTATCTTTGACCCCGGCATTTTCATTTATCATCTGTGAGCCGGGTCTTTCTCTGTATATCTCGTCGGTGTGGAACTTTCGCGTGCTTCAATGTTTATCCAAACATCTTGAATGAAAGTCCGATGGAGATTGTTTCTTCCACTTTGCTTCCCCATGAACCAATAAATGCGGGGTCGAGTCAAGCTAGCGACTCGGTAACCAAAAACAGTAGCACACACCATATGGGTTTTCACCCATATTTCGGACTTCTTACCCCTTTCTACCACCTAAGTGTGGGGGTGATGCCCCACATGTTATATATATATATATATATATATATATATATATATATATATATATATATATATATATATATATATATATATATATATATATATATATCTAAAAAAAAAAAAAAAAAAATCTTTTAAAATAATGGCCGTAGTATTTCCCTTTTACGTTCTATGTTTCGGCATAACCGCCGGTACTTTGAATATTAAGGGCAATATTCATTTCTAAGTGTGGGGGGGAATTCTCACGAATTTCATGTATTATCTACCCAATTCCCCCGTTTTTGGCCAAAAATTTTTTTTTTTGGAGTAAGTGTTTTTCACTTACTCAGCTTGGTTATCAGTCCGCCATGTCTAACCCACAAAAGGATTGGCTAATCCAGGAGCAAACGGCTCTTGGTAAAGATTTCTCAAATCCGTTTATGGCTTGCAATTTGCCCAAAATTGTATGGTGTTCAACTCACCATATCCTAAAAAGTGAAGAGTTGGCTAGCCCGCAAGTTTATGGCTTGTGGTAAAGGCAGTGGAAAATCCATAATTGGTAATCAGCTCACCAAAGATAATATTGATAATTTATCTAAGAGTTGGCTAGTCCAGAGCAAACGGCTTCTGGTAAAGACAAATCAAATTCGTTTACAGCTTATGATTTGCTCAAAATCATTTGGTTATCAGTGTACCAAGGTTCTTACTTGAACTAAAACATTTGGCTACTCCAGAAGTAATGGCTTTTGGTAAAGAGATTCAAATCCATTAAGTTTTTCTCAAAAGATTGCTAGGGACTAGCAATAGTTTAGTGTGGGGGATTGATGAGTGTGTAAATACTCATCATTTTTAGTCAAATCTGAACTGCAAAACGTTTAAAAATGCTCAGAGATGCATCAAAATACTGAAAATATTCCAAAATTGCATTTTATATGTTTCAGATGCAAAATGTTCAAAATCAGATGAAAAATGAGCTAAGTTTGCATAATTGGCAGTTTCAGTCCCCCAAGTTTCAAAAGTTGTCAAAAACAGTCCCTGAGCACATAATTTCAAAAGAAAAATCACCAAAGGTCCTTTTAAAATCATAAGTTGTCAAAATTAGTCCTTTGGTGAAAAATATCAAAAGTTTTGAGAAATTACAAAATTAGTCCTTCAAGTTTGAAATTTGGCAAAAATGGCCCCTGGAAATTTGAAAATGGCAAGTTTGGTCCTTGTACTTTTTGAGATTGTCACTTTTAGTCCTTGGAGCAACTTTTCAGAATTGGCAGAAAAGGTCCTTGTATTTTCAGAAATTGCAACCTAGGTCCTTGTCATTTAAACCCTTATACCCAATTGTGACCCTGCCATATAAGTTTTGGACCCCTGTCAAATATCATTTTGGACCCCCTCCCTTAATAATACACCGGTCAAACAAATGGTCAAACAAGGCATACGCGCCAAAAGTCTCCTTCTCCAACTGCTTCTCTGCAACAAGCTACCACCCATCCCCCCTCCTCTCCTCCACTCAACCTTGTTCCCCCCACCTCAACTAACATCCAAGATGCATTAAATGCACCTCCCCCCTCTTCACTCAACCCACAACTTGATTAAATCAATTTGGCGCCAAAATCTGTTTCAAAGGCCAGGATCAGTTTAAGCCATCCAATGGCTGAGAAACAAGTGGGAATTAATCAGAGATGAGAGAGAAGACTTTTGGATTATAAAAGGAAGCTAGAGGAAGAGTAAAAGAAGAGTCTTGTAGTTTTTAAGTCTTATTAATGTCGTTTTTATCTTAAAGTTTTTAATTAAGTGTAATATCTGTAATCTTTTGTTGTCTTGTATCAAACTCATGTTAAATTATCAATATAACCTACTTTAAGCTTCAGTTTCTAAGTTTATCTCAAAGTCATAATTTTGAGTCCACTGTTGAATATTTCAGTTTAAGTTTCAAACATTTAAGCTTCAACAAGCTCAGTTCTCAGTTCTAATAAGCTTTTATCAGCTACTTGAGCTTTTGATAAGCTCACATTTAAGTTTCTAGCAAAATTGGACCTTGGTCAACAAATGTCAACTAGGAGCAAAAATGGTATGAAAATGGGCAATGGTTGATTCAGATATGGATTTGGGTTAGTTCAGAGACATTGGGTTGGATAAATTAGGTTAGAGGTTCATGGGTTCATTGTTTCAAGCCATTGTGGCTAAGGACCCTTTGTAAGTAAATTTCAAGTTTCATTGCAAAAATCTGTTTTTATAGTTATAACTAGTTCTAACCTGTTGGATTAGTTGTTATTAGGTTAATTAAGATCAGTTTGATTGTATGCATTAGCTAGTTTAGCAGTTAGGTTAATTTTGTTTGCAATTAGTAGTATAAAGATGCGTTTAGATTTACTGTCAAACTGAGTTTAAGGGTTGTTCAGTGTTGGAGATCTGTTGGTTCATGATTGTTTAGTCCAATTGAACTCATTTCAGTCAATATCTTGTGCCTGCAACTCATAAAAGTCAAACATCAACTAAATCTGTCTCACTGTCTTAACTGTTAAAATTTTGGATAAGCAAACTCTTGATTTGTGATTAGAATTGTTAGTCATAGCTTGCAGTAGGTGTATTTCATCCATTAACTTCATATTCAGTCCATGAATTAAGTTCAAAAGTCACAAAAGTCAAAATTTCAAAATCTGTTATAAAAGTCAAAAGCTTGAAATTCCAGTTTTGAGCTCAACTAAAAAGAATTTTCTTGGATTCATTTCTGGACAAAATTCAGTGAAACTTGATGTTTTAAAATCTCATGTTGGTCCAATTTCTTATTAGCATTTTTATATAATTTTGTGAATTTTTTAAAGGCTTCAAAACTGCTTATCAATATGGCCTTATATGCCCTGAGCATACACTCAGTATTAACTGAGTGTGCACAGGCCATTTAAGGGTCTTGCAACAAGCTCAAAACTGATCTGTCTAGGTCTCAGCTTTGGATTACAGATAGCCAACCTGGTCTAGATTAAGTCCCAACTTTTGTTTTTCATTCTTAGCTTATTAAGTAGCTTGTGTTTAAGCTGCAAAACTGACCCAAAACCTGTTTTTGTGCTTTAACTCATTTCATCAAATCTGTTCAAACCAGCTTATCAGAGGTTAAGGCTTGTTATTACTTGTTGCATTTTAGTTCTTTTAGCAGTTTATAACTTCTGTAAACAGTTGGTGCTTATTGGTCTTCATTTGGCTTATTCAAGTGCTTATTCATAAGCACATTCCACAGCAGTTGCTATTTCTTGTGCACAACACCTTGTTTTTCTATTTTTCCTAGTTCCATAATATTATTTTAGAGTTTTCCTGAATTTTTCAGATTTTTCTAAGTTTGTTTGCTATTTTTCTGCATTTAAATTAATTTTTAGTACTTTTTAATTAGCATTTAATACAAAAAATTCAGAAAAGGTTCAAAAAAATAAGTTTTCATTTTTCTTAAGTTAAGATAAATATAAAAAGTCAAAAAAATATTTTTCTAGATTTTTCTTAGTTAAATTTGTATTTTTAAGCAATTTAAGTAGTTTTAAATAGTTTAAAATTCATAGAAAATAGAAAAATATTCAGAAAAATACAAAAATAGTTTTGAAAATTCTATTTTGATATTTTAGATCTTTCTATGTCTTAATTTTATTTTTCTAGCTTTATTTCATATTTTCTTGTATTTTAGGTAATTATTTAATAGTTAAAAATAGTTTTTTAATTAATAATAATTAGATAAATAGTTATAAAAATAATTTTCTTTTTCTATAAATTTTCTTTTATCATTAGGTTTGTAAAAATGTCATTTTCATATTTTTAGGACTTTTATTTCTTAGATCTCACTTTTTATTTTGTACGTTTACGTAATTTTATTTAAACGTAAGTTTTAAGTTTTAAACGTTCATCAATTTTAAAAATAGTGATAGCGTTTATTTAATATTTTTTTATCTTTTTAATTTTCTTTAATTTGCATTTAAGTTGCTGTAATTTATAAACTTTTTCAGTAGTGTAATTATTCATCAAAATCCTTATTGATCACTATCCTTAGTGATCACTCTATCATCTGAATTAGTTTTAACACACCATTGAGTCTCCGTGGGACTAAACGACCCGGGAATTCATTCTATTCTCCAGGACTTCATTGTATTTGTGTTTTAAGCAGTTTTAAGTCTATTACGGTTAGCCATTCACAAGTGGCTAGCTTGTGTGATTAGACTTGACTAGTTCAGCACAGATCAAAATTTTGGCGCCGCTGCCGGGGAGGCTTTAGCGTGTCTTAAACCTTTTTCAGACCCATTCTTGCACATATTCCACCATTTGTAAAAAGTTTTTTGTAAAGTTATCAGAAAATCCAAAAAGTTCATTAACACTTTTCCTGACGTGTTAGCAACACCAAAAATATTTTCATTCTTTGTTTTTATAGCATATTTTTCAAAAATCCAAAAATATCCATCTTTTATCCTCTAATCTGTTTAAATTCTCCATTCCTTTATCCTCTAATCTGTTTAATTCTTCATTCCTTATCTTCTTTAACCGTTTAATTCTCCATTCCTTATCCTCTTATCCGTTTAATTCTTTATGTCATGGTATTTGACATGTTCCTGGTGTGGAGGTCCATTTAACGGTGGAAATTGTCGACGATGTACCAATGTGAGTTTCGGAGACAAATTTGTCGGTAATCCCGATCCCATTTGATGCGTGCCAAACCGCTAAGTTTTCTCACTCAAACCGGCCACTTGTGAATGGCCAACCGTAAGAGACTTAAAACGGTTCAGACACGAACTCCATGAAGATCAGGGGAGTATAGTGTTTCCCCGGGTCGTTATGTCCCAGCGAGCTATGCGAAGAATCACCAAACGAATAGTGATCGAGAGATTTGAACGGAAAAGAGGATTTGATTATGATTATAACTACAGAAAAAGCCAACAAATTACAACGGCTTAAATGCAAATTAAAAGAAATAAAAGATAAAATATATTAAATAAACGCTATCACTATTTTTAAAATGATGAACGTTTAAAACCTAAAACGTGCGTTTAAATAAAATTACGTAAACGTACAAAATAAAATGTGAGTTTTAAGAAATAAAAGGCCTACAAATATGAAAATGATATTTTTACAAACCTAATGATAAAAGAAAATTTATAGAAAAAGAAAATTATTTTTATAACTATTTAATTAATTATTATTAATTAAAAACTATTTTTAACTATTAAGTAATTATCTAAAATACAAGATAATATGAAACAAAGCTAGAAAAATAAAATTAAGACTTAGAAAAATCTAAAATATCAAAAGAGAATTTTCAAAACTATTTTTATATTTTTCTGATTATTTTTCTATTTTCTATAAATTTAAAACTATTTTAATCTAATTTAAATTGTGAAAAATACCAAATTAAAGTAAAAAAATAAGGAAAAATATTTTTTATGCTTTTTATATTTATCTTAATCTATTAAAATTGAAAAATTATTTTTTTGAAACTTTTTCTCAATTAATTGCAATTAAAGCTATTTAAAAATGATTAAAAACTATTTTAAATTAAGAAAAATAGTAAACAGTAGCTAAAAATTATGAAAAATTCAGGGAAATTCTAAAATGATATTCTAAAGCTATGAAAAATAGAAAAAAACAAGGGCTTATGTGGATGAAATAAGGGCTGCAGTGTAACTGAAGTAAAAATAAGCACTTGACAATAAGCAAATAAGCACTATATTGCACCAAACTACTACAGAGGCTACTTTATACTATAACTACTCTAAAGCAACTTAATGAAACTACTCCTAACTTCTTAAATGCAATCTACCAATAAATTAGCTAACTGCCATTTAAGCAAAACAGTGAATATGGCCCTCACTTTAAGCAGTTGCACCAGCTTATTTAATAAGCTAAAGAGCAAACCAAAAGTGGATATCAGTAAACCACCTAGCAAACTGCAAATGTGCCAAATATTAGACCCTAGTTACTTGAAATGAACACTGTACAGAGGCTGCAATACCTGCACAAAACTGTTTTTGACACAGGTTTGACTTCTAAAAACAGTTAAGAAAGTTGACTTTGGTGAGATTCAAGATCAAATGTAGAGCTGATTAAGGATATAAAATGATGAAATGGAAGCAATGCAAGCTGGTTTATCAAAGTCTTAACCCATATGGAATGATTATAGTGACTGGTTTTAACAGGATTGAGTATAAGATCAGTTATGGTGCAAAATTGACTAAAGGTGCAAATGGTTGCAAAACAAGGACAGATATGAGATCAATCTACTATAGTAGGCCTAACTCAACTGATCTACTCCATTATTAGACCTCTAAAACAGTTTTAAGCTTTGATCCAAACACCCCTTTATTAACTCTAGCAAACAAATTACACTACCACTACTGATTCTACTTAAGCAAGCATTCTAACAACTAGAAAACTGAGATCATAGAGCATCAAATAACATAAAACAAGCATCAAACAGCAGGCCATAAGATCATTCATAAAAACAGATTTGAGAAGAAAGAAAAGACTACTCACTTGGTTATTCCAACCAAATTTGAGCAGAGTAACAACATCAAACAAGTGTGAAACATCAACCAACAACCCAATCAAGCATCACAATCAACCCATTCCAATTTCTGAACCAAATGAGCAATGCAGTTGACTTTCGTTGACCATATGACAAATTTGTTTGAAAATAACTTATAAGCTTGCAAAAAGCTATGTTGAGCTTAAATGAACTTGGTAAAGCTTAAAAATAAGCCATTAACAACTTGGATAATAGAGTTTGAAACTGAAAATTTCAACAGTAGACTTTGAAATCATAAAATGATATTAAACCTTGAATTACATCTTAAAACTGGATTGAAACTTATAAAACCACTTAGTTTGATACATAGAAACAGAAATTATAACAATATGACTTAAACTAAAACATTTAATTAAAAAGCGACATTAAAGAAAAAAATAAAACTAGCTACTACTCTCCAATGCTTCTTCTTCCTTCTTTTATAGCCCAATAGCTTCTCTCTCCTCTTCTGATTATTTCCCACCTCTTTCCATAACCATTGGATCACTTTAGTGAATCCTGGCCCTTGATTTCATTTTGGCGGGAAATGGAGTTTGACAGTTGGAGTTGAGTGCTTGGGTAGAAGAGGCATTAAATGCTATTGGAAGGTTGTTGAGGATGAGGGAACAAGGGGAGTGGAAAGGTGAGGAGGGGGGTTGGGTTGTCTGGGTTGCAAGGCTAGGTGAAGAAGAAAGGAGGAAAAGGCGGGTATAGGGTGGTTTGACTTATCTGTTTGACTGGTGGTTAATAATGCCAGGGTGTCAAATGGGAAAGGGTCCAAAGATATAAGGCAGGGGGTCATAAGGTGTTTTGATAAGGGTCCAAGAGTGCTAAAGGCTTAAATAACATAGGGACCCAAGTTGCCAATTCTGAAAATTCAGGGACCAATCCTGCCAAATTGCAAAGTTGTTCCAAGGGACCATAAGTGACAAGTTTCAATAATGCAAGGACTAAACTTGACATTTCCCAATTTTCCAGGGACTAATTTTGCCAAATTTGAAACTTGGAGGACCAATTTTGTAATTTTCTCAAACTTTTGATATTTTTCACCAAAGGACTAATTTTGACAAGTTATGATTTTAAAAGGACCTTTGGTGATTTTTCTTTTGAAATTTTGACTCAGGGACTATTTTTGACAATTTTAGAAATTTGGGGGACTGAAACTGCCAATTATGCAAACTTTGCTCATTTTTCATCTGATTTAAACATTTTGCATCTGAAACATATAAAATGCAATTTTGGAATATTTTCAGTATTTTGATGCATTTCTGAGCATTTTTAAACGTTTTGCAGTTCAGATTTGACTAAAAATGATGAGTATTTACACACTCATCAATCCCCCACACTAAACTATTGCTAGTCCCTAGCAATCTTTTGAGAAAAACTTAATGGATTTGAAACTCTTTACCAAAAGCCATTACTTCTGGAGTAGCCAAATGTTTTAGTTCAAGTAAGAACCATGGTACACCGATAACCATGTGATTTTGAGCAAACCACCAGCTTTCAACGGATTTGATTTTGTCTTTACCAGAAGCCGTTTGCTCTGGACTAGCCAACTCTTAGATAAATTATCAATATTATCTTTGGTGAGCTGATTACCAATTATGGTTTTTCCACTGCCTTTACCACAAGCCATAAACTTGCGGGCTAGCCAACTCTTCACTTTTTAGGATATGGTGAGCTGAATACCATACAATTTTGGGCAAATTGCAAGCCGTCAACGGATTTGAGGTATCTTTACCAAGAGCCGTTTGCTCCTGGATTAGCCAATCCTTCTGTTTATTAGACAAGGCGGACTGATAACCAATTGAGTAAGTGCAAAACACTTACTCCAAAAAAAAATTTTGGCCAAAAATGGGGGAATTAGGCGGTATAATTATATAATAAAAGTCGTGAGAATCCCCCCCACACTTAGAAATGAATATTGCCCTCAATATTCAAAGTACCGGCGGTTATACCGAAACTGAGAACGTAAAAGGGAAATACTACGGCCATTATTTAGAAAGATTTTTTTTTTTTTTTTTTTTTTTTTTTTTTTTTTTTTTTTTTTTTTTTAGAAAACTTATATATATATATAATAAGTGGGGCAACTCCCCCACACTAGGGTGGAACACATGGGTGAAAACCCATGTTAAGCTACTGTTTTTGATTACCGAGTCGCTAGCTTGACTCGACCCCGAATTCATTGGTTCATGGGGAAGCAAAGTGGAAGAAACAATCTCCATCGGACTTTCATTCAAGATGTTTGGACAAACATTTGAAGCACGCGAAAGTTCCACACCGATGAGATATACATAGAACCGGCTCAAAGATGATAAGTGAAAATGCCGGGGTCAAAGATAGTGTCTTCATTCCCGAAGGAGTGAAGATGGAGAGAAATCACAAGATATTTGAGGAAAGGAAGAAAGATTTTGATAACAATCAAGATCCATTCTTCATCCTCAAATGCAGACATATCTGGAGGAAGGGTGAAGGTAGTATCATTAATAAGCAAACTCATACGATAGAGTACACCTTCCTCCGAGCTAATATCATCCTCAAGATCAAAATAGAAATGATCATGTTCCGGAGGAGATATGTCATGAGAGAGTTCACCGGAGAACTCTTCATGAAAAGAATCATTCACATGAGGTGAATTTGTGAACTCTTGTTCCATTGTGGGCTCATCACTATCCTCAGTCTGAGTATCAAAGAGTGGATTCTCAGAAATTGAAGTGAATTCAGAGTCGAATTCAAATAGAGGATTGGTGAAAGTAACTTTGAATGTTTCGGGAACAAAGTAATCAACATTCTCTATTGGACTGTTAGGATAAGAAGTGAGTGAACGATCATTATCAGTGAGATTTTCAGTCTCTCCCAGATCGGCTTCGAAATCAAAGAGTGGATTGATGTGAGTGAGTTCACCGGAGAACTCCTCAAGAAGGGGATCAGCATCAGATTGTCGAAGTGATGCCTCAACGTACTCGATGTCTCCATATGAAGCACAATCTTCGCTAAGATCAGAGAAAGTTTCAAAATGATCTTTTGAACACTCAAGAGGGGAAAGAGGATCACACATATGGTCAGAAGTACCCTGTGACTCTCTCGGGATTGGGACAAGGTTCTCAACACTAGACTTTATGAATTCGTCCGATTCCTTTTCAGGAACAGTGTCAAGATGCTCATCCCCCATGTTTAGAGAGTGAGTGGGAGCTTCGGGTGTGATAGCAGTTGTTTGAGAATGAATCTCAACTGCTGGGATATCAACTGATGAACTTGATGAATCTTTATAGAATTGAAGGATATCAAGGGTAACTTCATCATCATCATCCTCATCGAGAAGAGCAGCATTGCGAAATATAGCAGGTGTTTTAGCTGCTTGTTCTTCGACAAGTAATTCCTTCATACTCTTTTCGTTTCTAGCATCTCGTTCTTTTGCAAGTAATTCTGCCATAGATTCCTCACGAGAGTTTTGAAACGACATAGCCGACTCCTCCTTAAGTTCTTTTAATAACTCCAGACTCTTCAGTAGAAGGTCTGTCGTAGTTTCATGAGGAGTTTCTTGAATCATTTGATACTGTAGAGGTTGGTCTTGAAATGATGTGTCAAAATTGTCACAAGGAAATGTATTCCCCGTTTGACAATCCGAGCTGACGTGTGGACCTCCACAGTACTCACAACAAAATGATTGTTGTGGCTGGACATGTGAATAATATGGAATTTGGTAATTTCCAAAGTCCTGAGTGTTACCAGAAAACTGTTCATAGACAAACGCGTTTCCGGATTGACACTCAAATCCTTGGTGAGGACCTCCACAAAACTCACACAGATATGTCAATATCTCATGATGTGGTGGCTGGTAGAATGAATCAGATGTGTCATGGTAAGGATAGGGAGCTTGGTTATAGACAGACCCATCTCCTGATTCTACCATGCTACAGCCGGGACAATTCCCACCATTATGAGGACCACCACACCATTGGCAACCAAAATGGTGTGGATACGACATAGGAAAGAATCAAAGGTTTACAGAGGGGTTGGGATGAAGAATCAAAGATGTGAGAGGGTAAAGATGGATATTTTTGGATTTTTGGATAGACATTATGCAAAAACAAAGCATGAAAATCTTTTTGGGTTTTTGATTTTTAAAAGAAAATATAAATACATACAGATGGTATAAACAAGGAGTGAATATTCAAATCACTAATCTGCTAAACGTAAGATAATCAGCACAGCTCCCCGGCAGCGGCGCCAAAAATTTGATGCGTGCCAAACCGCCAAGTTTTCTCACTCAAACCGGCCACTTGTGAATGGCCGACCGTAAGAGACTTAAAACGGTTCAGACACGAACTCCATGAAGATCAGGGGAGTATAGTGTTTCCCCGGGTCGTTATGTCCCAGCGAGCTATGCGAAGAATCACCAAACGAATAGTGATCGAGAGATTTGAACGGAAAAGAGGATTTGATTATGATTATAACTACAGAAAAAGCCAACAAATTACAACGGCTTAAATGCAAATTAAAGGAAATAAAAGATAAAATATATTAAATAAACGCTATCACTATTTTTAAAATGATGAACGTTTAAAACCTAAAACGTGCGTTTAAATAAAATTACGTAAACGCACAAAATAAAATGTGAGTTTTAAGAAATAAAAGGCCTACAAATATGAAAATGATATTTTTACAAACCTAATGATAAAAGAAAATTTATAGAAAAAGAAAATTATTTTTATAACTATTTAATTAATTATTATTAATTAAAAACTATTTTTAACTATTAAGTAATTATCTAAAATACAAGATAATATGAAACAAAGCTAGAAAAATAAAATTAAGACTTAGAAAAATCTAAAATATCAAAAGAGAATTTTCAAAACTATTTTTATATTTTTCTGATTATTTTTCTATTTTCTATGAATTTAAAACTATTTTAATCTAATTTAAATTGTGAAAAATACCAAATTAAAGTAAAAAAATAAGGAAAAATATTTTTTATGCTTTTTATATTTATCTTAATCTATTAAAATTGAAAAATTATTTTTTGGAACTTTTTCTCAATTAATTGCAATTAAAGCTATTTAAAAATGATTAAAAACTATTTTAAATTAAGAAAAATAGTAAACAGTAGCTAAAAATTATGAAAAAT
The DNA here is from genome assembly GCA_019973895.1 of Chrysanthemum seticuspe. NCBI lineage: Eukaryota > Viridiplantae > Streptophyta > Magnoliopsida > Asterales > Asteraceae > Chrysanthemum > Chrysanthemum seticuspe. The sequence goes on from BPTQ01000004.1 coordinate 269,081,997, forward strand.
TCAGGGAAATTCTAAAATGATATTCTAAAGCTATGAAAAATAGAAAAAACAAGGGCTTATGTGGATGAAATAAGGGCTGCAGTGTAACTGAAGTAAAAATAAGCACTTGACAATAAGCAAATAAGCACTATATTGCACCAAACTACTACAGAGGCTACTTTATACTATAACTACTCTAAAGCAACTTAATGAAACTACTCCTAACTTCTTAAATGCAATCTACCAATAAATTAGCTAACTGTCATTTAAGCAAAACAGTGAATATGGCCCTCACTTTAAGCAGTTGCACCAGCTTATTTAATAAGCTAAAGAGCAAACCAAAAGTGGATATCAGTAAACCACCTAGCAAACTGAAAATGTGCCAAATATTAGACCCTAGTTACTTGAAATGAACATTGTACAGAGGCTGCAATACCTGCACAAAACTGTTTTTGACACAGGTTTGACTTCTAAAAACAGTTAAGAAAGTTGACTTTGGTGAGATTCAAGATCAAATGTAGAGCTGATTAAGGATATAAAATGATGAAATGGAAGCAATGCAAGCTGGTTTATCAAAGTCTTAACCCATATGGAATGATTATAGTGACTGGTTTTAACAGGATTGAGTATAAGATCAGTTATGGTGCAAAATTGACTAAAGGTGCAAATGGTTGCAAAACAAGGACAGATATGAGATCAATCTACTATAGTAGGCCTAACTCAACTGATCTACTCCATTATTAGACCTCTAAAACAGTTTTAAGCTTTGATCCAAACACCCCTTTATTAACTCTAGCAAACAAATTACACTACCACTACTGATTCTACTTAAGCAAGCATTCTAACAACTGGAAAACTGAGATCATAGAGCATCAAATAACATAAAACAAGCATCAAACAGCAGGCCATAAGATCATTCATAAAAACAGATTTGAGAAGAAAGAAAAGACTACTCACTTGGTTATTCCAACCAAATTTAAGCAGAGTAACATCATCAAACAAGTGTGAAACATCAACCAACAACCCAATCAAGCATCACAATCAACCCATTCCAATTTCTGAACCAAATGAGCAATGCAGTTGACTTTCGTTGACCATATGACAAATTTGTTTGAAAATAAATTATAAGCTTGCAAAAAGCTATGCTGAGCTTAAATGAACTTGGTAAAGCTTAAAAATAAGCCATTAACAACTTGGATAATAGAGTTTGAAACTGAAAATTTCAACAGTAGACTTTGAAATCATAAAATGATATTAAACCTTGAATTACATCTTAAAACTGGATTGAAACTTATAAAACCACTTAGTTTGATACATAGAAACAGAAATTATAACAATATGACTTAAACTAAAACATTTAATTAAAAAGCGACATTAAAGGAAAAAAATAAAACTAGCTACTACTCTCCAATGCTTCTTCTTCCTTCTTTTATAGCCCAACAGCTTCTCTCTCCTCTTCTGATTATTTCCCACCTCTTTCCATAACCATTGGATCACTTTAGTGAATCCTGGCCCTTGATTTCATTTTGGCGGGAAATGGAGTTTGACAGTTGGAGTTGAGTGCTTGGGTAGAAGAGGCATTAAATGCTATTGGAAGGTTGTTGAGGATGAGGGAACAAGGGGAGTGGAAAGGTGAGGAGGGGGGATGGGTTGTCTGGGTTGCAGGGCTAGGTGAAGAAGAAAGGAGGAAAAGGCGGGTATAGGGTGGTTTGACTTATCTGTTTGACTGGTGGTTAATAATGCCAGGGTGTCAAATGGGAAAGGGTCCAAAGATATAAGGCATGGGGTCATAAGGTGTTTTGATAAGGGTCCAAGAGTGCTAAAGGCTTAAATAACATAGGGACCCAAGTTGCCAATTCTAAAAATTCAGGGACCAATCCTGCCAAATTGCAAAGTTGTTCCAAGGGACCATAAGTGACAAGTTTCAATAATGCAAGGACTAAACTTGACATTTCCCAATTTTCCAGGGGCTAATTTTGCCAAATTTGAAACTTGGAGGACCAATTTTGTAATTTTCTCAAACTTTTGATATTTTTCACCAAAGGACTAATTTTGACAAGTTATGATTTTAAAAGGACCTTTGGTGATTTTTCTTTTGAAATTTTGACTCAGGGACTATTTTTGACAATTTTAGAAATTTGGGGGACTGAAACTGCCAATTATGCAAACTTTGCTCATTTTTCATCTGATTTTAAACATTTTGCATCTGAAACATATAAAATGCAATTTTGGAATATTTTCAGTATTTTGATGCATTTCTGAGCATTTTTAAACGTTTTGCAGTTCAGATTTGACTAAAAATGATGAGTATTTACACACTCATCACCATTTCAAATGAAACACCCGATTTTTCCTTCCTACCTCCACAGCCCCATTACAAATCCTACTCATGCGAGTGTTGTGGGAATGATTCTCATTACGGTTTTGATTGTCCACCACGGGTTCCGCTTGTCTATGAGCCGGAACCATGTTACAATCAGAACTTTGGTGAAAGTTATTTTCCCAATTATCTCTGTTGTGAGAATTGCGGGGGTCCTCATGTGACTTTTGAATGTCAACCGATGAATCAAAATTTTCACAATTCCAATTCTCCCGGTTTTGACAATTTCCAACCCCCACAGTATTCCATCAGTCATCAGACTTCCGAGCCTTCACAGCATTTCAATGATTACGAGGAGTGTAATCTTCCTCAAAGTTCTGAAGAAATACGCATTCGAAAGAAACTACAAATGAAAAGAATGGTGTGTAAGCTTCAGCAGATGAATATAAGAATCAGATATGATGACGATGATGATGAGGATACTATTCAAATGAAGGAATATTATGAGAGCTTGTCAACTGAAATCACACCCGTAGCTCCCATTGACTCTCTCATAATGGGGGACGAGCCTCTTAGCACTATTCCAGAAATGGAATCGTCTAGTGTTGAGAGCCTTGTCCCAATCCCAAGTGAGTTCGAGGATATCTCCGATAATATGTGTGATGAGCCTCTTGATGAAAATTCTTCTCCTCCTCGTGACATTCAAAACGATCATGTCGAGATGTTCTCCGATTCTGACAACGATTGTACTTCGTTTGACGATTCTTTATCCTATGGAGACATCGATTATGTCGAGGAGCTACCTTCTGAGCTAGTTAGCTTAGAAGAAGTGAGAGATTCTGATGATCTGGAAATTGAGGACGAGATACTTCGTGAAAAATTGTTCAATATAAATCTCCTCGTTTCTAAGATCGAATCATTCTGTGCTAAGTCAGCTTCATCTCCTATCCCCGTTGTGGATAGTGACTCTACATTGGACAAGCCCGAAACATCTCTTGAGCTTGAGGCTTTTTCCAATGATTCTCTTCATGAAGAGTTCTCCGGTGAACTCTCTCATGACATATCTCCTCCGGAATATGATCATTTCTATTTTGATCTTGAGGATGATATTGGCTCAGAGGAAGGTGTACTCTATCATAAGAGTTTGCTTATTGATGATACTACCCTCACCCTTCCTCCCGATATGTCTACATTTGAGGATGACGAATGGATCCTGATTGTTATAAACATCTTCCTTCCATTCCTCACTTATGATATGACTTCCTCTCTTCTTCACTCCTTCGGGAGTGAGGACACTATCTTTGACCCCGGCATTTTCATTTATCATCTGTGAGCCGGGTCTTTCTCTGTATATCTCGTCGGTGTGGAACTTTCGCGTGCTTCAATGTTTATCCAAACATCTTGAATGAAAGTCCGATGGAGATTGTTTCTTCCACTTTGCTTCCCCATGAACCAATAAATGCGGGGTCGAGTCAAGCTAGCGACTCGGTAACCAAAAACAGTAGCACACACCATATGGGTTTTCACCCATATTTCGGACTTCTTACCCCTTTCTACCACCTAAGTGTGGGGGTGATGCCCCACATGTTATATATATATATATATATATATATATATATATATATATATATATATATATATATATATATATATATATATATATATATATATATCTAAAAAAAAAAAAAAAAAAATCTTTTAAAATAATGGCCGTAGTATTTCCCTTTTACGTTCTATGTTTCGGCATAACCGCCGGTACTTTGAATATTAAGGGCAATATTCATTTCTAAGTGTGGGGGGGAATTCTCACGAATTTCATGTATTATCTACCCAATTCCCCCGTTTTTGGCCAAAAATTTTTTTTTTTGGAGTAAGTGTTTTTCACTTACTCAGCTTGGTTATCAGTCCGCCATGTCTAACCCACAAAAGGATTGGCTAATCCAGGAGCAAACGGCTCTTGGTAAAGATTTCTCAAATCCGTTTATGGCTTGCAATTTGCCCAAAATTGTATGGTGTTCAACTCACCATATCCTAAAAAGTGAAGAGTTGGCTAGCCCGCAAGTTTATGGCTTGTGGTAAAGGCAGTGGAAAATCCATAATTGGTAATCAGCTCACCAAAGATAATATTGATAATTTATCTAAGAGTTGGCTAGTCCAGAGCAAACGGCTTCTGGTAAAGACAAATCAAATTCGTTTACAGCTTATGATTTGCTCAAAATCATTTGGTTATCAGTGTACCAAGGTTCTTACTTGAACTAAAACATTTGGCTACTCCAGAAGTAATGGCTTTTGGTAAAGAGATTCAAATCCATTAAGTTTTTCTCAAAAGATTGCTAGGGACTAGCAATAGTTTAGTGTGGGGGATTGATGAGTGTGTAAATACTCATCATTTTTAGTCAAATCTGAACTGCAAAACGTTTAAAAATGCTCAGAGATGCATCAAAATACTGAAAATATTCCAAAATTGCATTTTATATGTTTCAGATGCAAAATGTTCAAAATCAGATGAAAAATGAGCTAAGTTTGCATAATTGGCAGTTTCAGTCCCCCAAGTTTCAAAAGTTGTCAAAAACAGTCCCTGAGCACATAATTTCAAAAGAAAAATCACCAAAGGTCCTTTTAAAATCATAAGTTGTCAAAATTAGTCCTTTGGTGAAAAATATCAAAAGTTTTGAGAAATTACAAAATTAGTCCTTCAAGTTTGAAATTTGGCAAAAATGGCCCCTGGAAATTTGAAAATGGCAAGTTTGGTCCTTGTACTTTTTGAGATTGTCACTTTTAGTCCTTGGAGCAACTTTTCAGAATTGGCAGAAAAGGTCCTTGTATTTTCAGAAATTGCAACCTAGGTCCTTGTCATTTAAACCCTTATACCCAATTGTGACCCTGCCATATAAGTTTTGGACCCCTGTCAAATATCATTTTGGACCCCCTCCCTTAATAATACACCGGTCAAACAAATGGTCAAACAAGGCATACGCGCCAAAAGTCTCCTTCTCCAACTGCTTCTCTGCAACAAGCTACCACCCATCCCCCCTCCTCTCCTCCACTCAACCTTGTTCCCCCCACCTCAACTAACATCCAAGATGCATTAAATGCACCTCCCCCCTCTTCACTCAACCCACAACTTGATTAAATCAATTTGGCGCCAAAATCTGTTTCAAAGGCCAGGATCAGTTTAAGCCATCCAATGGCTGAGAAACAAGTGGGAATTAATCAGAGATGAGAGAGAAGACTTTTGGATTATAAAAGGAAGCTAGAGGAAGAGTAAAAGAAGAGTCTTGTAGTTTTTAAGTCTTATTAATGTCGTTTTTATCTTAAAGTTTTTAATTAAGTGTAATATCTGTAATCTTTTGTTGTCTTGTATCAAACTCATGTTAAATTATCAATATAACCTACTTTAAGCTTCAGTTTCTAAGTTTATCTCAAAGTCATAATTTTGAGTCCACTGTTGAATATTTCAGTTTAAGTTTCAAACATTTAAGCTTCAACAAGCTCAGTTCTCAGTTCTAATAAGCTTTTATCAGCTACTTTGAGCTTTTGATAAGCTCACATTTAAGTTTCTAGCAAAATTGGACCTTGGTCAACAAATGTCAACTGGGAGCAAAAATGGTATGAAAATGGGCAATGGTTGATTCAGATATGGATTTGGGTTAGTTTAGAGACATTGGGTTGGATAAATTAGGTTAGAGGTTCATGGGTTCATTGTTTCAAGCCATTGTGGCTAAGGACCCTTTGTAAGTAAATTTCAAGTTTCATTGCAAAAATCTGTTTTTATAGTTATAACTAGTTCTAACCTGTTGGATTAGTTGTTATTAGGTTAATTAAGATCAGTTTGATTGTATGCATTAGCTAGTTTAGCAGTTAGGTTAATTTTGTTTGCAATTAGTAGTATAAAGATGCGTTTAGATTTACTGTCAAACTGAGTTTAAGGGTTGTTCAGTGTTGGAGATCTGTTGGTTCATGATTGTTTAGTCCAATTGAACTCATTTCAGTCAATATCTTGTGCCTGCAACTCATAAAAGTCAAACATCAACTAAATCTGTCTCACTGTCTTAACTGTTAAAATTTTGGATAAGCAAACTCTTGATTTGTGATTAGAATTGTTAGTCATAGCTTGCAGTAGGTGTATTTCATCCATTAACTTCATATTCAGTCCATGAATTAAGTTCAAAAGTCACAAAAGTCAAAATTTCAAAATCTGTTATAAAAGTCAAAAGCTTGAAATTCCAGTTTTGAGCTCAACTAAAAAGAATTTTCTTGGATTCATTTCTGGACAAAATTCAGTGAAACTTGATGTTTTAAAATCTCATGTTGGTCCAATTTCTTATTAGCATTTTTATATAATTTTGTGAATTTTTTAAAGGCTTCAAAACTGCTTATCAATATGGCCTTATATGCCCTGAGCATACACTCAGTATTAACTGAGTGTGCACAGGCCATTTAAGGGTCTTGCAACAAGCTCAAAACTGATCGTCTAGGTCTCAGCTTTGGATTACAGATAGCCAACCTGGTCTAGATTAAGTCCCAACTTTTGTTTTTCATTCTTAGCTTATTAAGTAGCTTGTGTTTAAGCTGCAAAACTGACCCAAAACCTGTTTTTGTGCTTTAACTCATTTCATCAAATCTGTTCAAACCAGCTTATCAGAGGTTAAGGCTTGTTATTACTTGTTGCATTTTAGTTCTTTTAGCAGTTTATAACTTCTGTAAACAGTTGGTGCTTATTGGTCTTCATTTGGCTTATTCAAGTGCTTATTCATAAGCACATTCCACAGCAGTTGCTATTTCTTGTGCACAACACCTTGTTTTTCTATTTTTCCTAGTTCCATAATATTATTTTAGAGTTTTCCTGAATTTTTCAGATTTTTCTAAGTTTGTTTGCTATTTTTCTGCATTTAAATTAATTTTTAGTACTTTTTAATTAGCATTTAATACAAAAAATTCAGAAAAGGTTCAAAAAAATAAGTTTTCATTTTTCTTAAGTTAAGATAAATATAAAAAGCCAAAAAAATATTTTTCTAGATTTTTCTTAGTTAAATTTGTATTTTTAAGCAATTTAAGTAGTTTTAAATAGTTTAAAATTCATAGAAAATAGAAAAATATTCAGAAAAATACAAAAATAGTTTTGAAAATTCTATTTTGATATTTTAGATCTTTCTAAGTCTTAATTTTATTTTTCTAGCTTTATTTCATATTTTCTTGTATTTTAGGTAATTATTTAATAGTTAAAAATAGTTTTTTAATTAATAATAATTAGATAAATAGTTATAAAAATAATTTTCTTTTTCTATAAATTTTCTTTTATCATTAGGTTTGTAAAAATGTCATTTTCATATTTTTAGGACTTTTATTTCTTAGATCTCACTTTTTATTTTGTACGTTTACGTAATTTTATTTAAACGTAAGTTTTAAGTTTTAAACGTTCATCAATTTTAAAAATAGTGATAGCGTTTATTTAATATTTTTTTATCTTTTTAATTTTCTTTAATTTGCATTTAAGTTGCTGTAATTTATAAACTTTTTCAGTAGTGTAATTATTCATCAAAATCCTTATTGATCACTATCCTTAGTGATCACTCTATCATCTGAATTAGTTTTAACACACCATTGAGTCTCCGTGGGACTAAACGACCCGGGAATTCATTCTATTCTCCAAGACTTCATTGTATTTGTGTTTTAAGCAGTTTTAAGTCTATTACGGTTAGCCATTCACAAGTGGCTAGCTTGTGTGATTAGACTTGACTAGTTCAGCACAGATCAGTGCCCCAGTAACACGACCACACTACAAAAAATATAGCCCACAAAAATACCTTTTAAATTAATTAAACACACACACACACAATCACACGATTGTCGATCGCAGGTAGGACTAAGTTGGGTTTCATTTTGGTCGATCGATTGCATCCACAATAGGGAGATCGATACACGATCGATCGTGTATATCGATCTCCTTGCATTACTGGAACCAGCCTAAGATCCAGCCATATTTGACAATTTAAGGGACAATTATTGAGAAGATAGAGATGATGAAGATGGCTATAAGTGAGGCATTTTATTTAATTATTTTGACCATATCAGGTGGAGGTATGAATGGGTCAAAACTAAAACAATATTAGTATGAAATGGCATAATGGCTTAAAACTTGCAGTAAATGTATTAAAGAGGCTCCTCATGTGGTTAAGGAAACTCCAATCATAGTTCAGGACACCGAAATGGTTGACACCTTGACAACTGAGGTGGAAAGTTTTAAGGTAGAAACTCTAAATCATAACTCTTAAAATTTGATATTTATGTGGTATTAAATAACAAATAGTGGTGGTGGAATTGTAGTAATCCGTACGGTAAATTTTTAGATACATCCATAGCATGTGGTTGCTTAATCTATAACTTTGTGCAGACTTTGCTGCAAATTCAAAAACATGAGGTAGAAGAGGCTAAAAATTCTTTACTAGAAGCTGATGTCAAGAAAACTGAGTTAATGAAAAAATTTGAAGATGTTGAGAAAAGAGCAGAGCACCTTCAAGAATAAACTCAAAGGTTTGTGTTCATAATAGTAAAAAAGTTTGCAATATATGTTGGCCAATTCATGTATAATATAAAGGTTTGATTTATCTATGTATATCTGTTTAGTGTGATTTTAACAAACACGATTGTTTGTCATAAAGTGTTGCAAATGTCTTTTTTGTTGTATAGGCTTGGAGAAAAGCTCTCCAATATAGAGTCCGAGATCAAGTGCTTTGTCAGCAAGCACTGATCATGTCACCTACCGAAAAATCCTTATCTCCGTGATTGAGAACAAGGATTATTCAGGTACTATAGAAAAAGTTATAACTTGAAGCTTAGTTATTCATGTTGCTCACATAGATATTTATAGATATTGTCTGTAAATGGCATATAATAGGATGATCTACAACGAATGAAGGGAAATGGTAACCAAACTGATCGAGGGGCGGGCTATTCAACGAGTTAAAATGCTCGCAGAAGCTTGAATCTTTTAAAATTTAGCCTCAACCATCCACTGATGCAACCTCGCATGGATGAGGATAATGATGAAGAGATTAATCGTTGATGAAGTCGAGTATGTCATCTTAGTAGCCACTGAAGCATGCAAAAGTTTGGACTCAGATCTGAAACTTTAACCAATAACTTTTAAGCTAACTATATCTAGTAATAGAAGCATCCAAGTTCTGTTCTAAGATGCTCTTCATTCAGATCTTCATACAAGCCTGTTGTAGGTGAACCCAAATCAGATAGAAAAGAGGTTGGTGTGCAAACAATATCTACGGACAACGAGTTTTTTGTGCAACAATTGCAAGTGTAAGAACTTGGATGAAGTCAAAAAGATAAACGATGGATCAGATCTGTAGTTAGTTTCGGTTAATGAATCGCCATTTGAAAAGATTGTTCCAGAAGTAAGTTTTTCAAGAGTAAATTTTGTTGCATTTTGTTTTTTTCTATCTTTTTTATTTATGTTTAACATCCTTGTAGGCGGTAGAAAAGGTATTGGCTGGAGCAGAAAGGCGAGAAATGGCCCTGGAAGAACTTTGCACCAAACAACACACTAAAATTATGTAACTGAATCGTCTGGTATGTTCCTTTTGGTTGCTTAATGCCAATTTGAAATGATTTTTTCACCCATTAACCACTTTTGTTCTATCACAACTGCAACAATACTAGCAGGAAAGAGAGTGCAACTCGATTATCGGGCAACTTCAAGAAGATGAAATAATCCGTCTCGAGAACTTGATGGAAGGTGTGTTGTCATCTGAGGATTTTGTTAACGAATATAGAAGGTGTGTTTTCTACAAATATTGCTTGATATATGTAATGATTGAGTAAAAATTCTATGCATGAGAAAAAGATACACTTATATATTAGAAGGACGTGAATGTATGAGTTTTAACAATTGTGGTACTTAATTTGGTTATACAACCAGAAATGTTGTATGATAGATGATCATATCAAGTAATTCCATAAATGTTGTACTTATTATTTTTGCTTAGTGCTAAAATTTATGATTGTTTCGGAAACTAATTTTTGTAAAGAAATGCTATTGTTGGCCGCTAAAGCACAACCAGTGACATAGTTTGCAATACAACATAAGGTACATATGTTCTTCCAAGGTAAAAGGAAAATACTTAGGGTATGGTTATGGGTCATAATTTTCCTGTTTTTGTTTGCATAACATGGCGGTGATTTATGAGGTCTGGGTCATTCTCATGCATCTGTCTCCAAAGGCGAGATGGATCGGAGTTATGTGCTAAGTTGACTGCAATTTATTTTCTTATTAGAGCCTCACGGGTCATGGCATATATGGATGTGTTTTAGCCTATAAGTGACCCAAGGGACACAAAAACACTCTACCATCTTAACGTCACATCAGATTCTCTCTCTTAGACCAAACACATGACCTTAGTCACAACAAATAAACATACCCCATAAAAAATTAATAAAAATAAAAACACACACACACAAACTTTGAAAAAGTTAAGATCGCCTACACGATCGAATGAAGCAAAATAAGGGGGGACACTTCCTTCATGGGTAGACCGACCTTTGCAAAGGTCGGCATAAACCAGCCTAAGATACGAAATTTATATTGGGTTGGTTTTGATTAAGGGTGGTGATTACCTTATTTATGATTACTTTGAGTAAATGTGAAGCAAAATAAGGGTGGGAGGGGGTTACTTCCTTCGTAGGTAGACCGATCCTTGCAAGCGTCAACATAACGGGAAGCCTAAGATACGAAATATATATCGGGTTGGTTTTGATTTAGGGTGGTGCTTACATTATCTATGATTACTTTGAATGAATCTGAAACATATTAAAATCCCGTGCTTGAAATTTAAACTAAATACCAATTATCACACAACCGAAAAATATTATTGCATAACATTTTACTTGAATAACGAAATATAATTTTATACAATACAATAAATGAATAAAAACATACGTACATAAGATTTTATATTTTTAGTTTTTTAGTCCATCAAGTAAAAGCATTATAATCACATTAGTCAGCTAGAAATACATAATTAAAAAATTTAATCATTTTAATCACATTAGTCAACTAGAAATACATAAATAAAAGGGTTTTAACTGCTAAATAGCTGCGTATTTTTTCAAATGTATCGTTTTGGTACATGTACTATTTTTTTGTTCCACTTAATGTTGTGTATTTTCATGTTTTGTTTCATTTTGCACATTTTGATGACATGTCGTCAAACTTTCAACTGTGACATGTCATCAAAATGTGCAAAATGAAACAAAACATGAAAGTATACAACATTAAGTGGAACAATAAATAGTATACGTACTAAAACGATACATTTAAAAAAGTAAGCAGCTATTTTATGACCTAAACCCTAAATAAAAATTGAAGTAAAAAAAAGAAGAGAATGAATGAACAAGATGGTTAATAGGATTTGAACCAATGACCTATAGCATGTACTACAAAGCTAATAACCATCTCATCAAAGCATTCTCTTAATTATTACTAGTATTACTTTTTATCTATATTTATCGTGGCTTTACAAGATTGTATTTCTACATTTTGTTATCCGATGCCAAGAAGAATGCTTGATTTGATAATGACATGGAAGTTGATTATCATAGACACCGTTAAGTTACCCCAAATCATAATTTGATTGTTCGAGAATTTATTAATTCAGCTTTCAAAAACACTCTTGGAATCACAAACAGCTTCTTATTATTTTGATGGGGTGAGGGAAGGTTCCCAAATCACCAAATGTTTAAAAGGTGCATACCGTACAGTGTACAAAATTTTCTCTATAACATATGTTAAATAAATATTGCAATAAAATAACATATGATAGTTCAAAGGTCTATATACTATAGGGTACACGTTATTCTCCGATGCAGTTTGATTTCGCTTTATCATTTTATCTGAAAAAATTACTTAATCTGATAAGTCGATAGAGGTTTGTTTGTTATAAACTTAATCAAGAAGCATGACTTAACAAGAAAAGTCACGAATATGTTGCTTTTTTCATTAAGTCCCTGGTTTATTCATAATTATGGTGATTCAGACACTAATTCAACATTCTAAACAAACAAAACCCGTATATTTATAAATAGACGTCATGTATAGGCACAAACGCTATAGCTAGAAAGAACTTCTTGACATTTTAAAACAAACAAGCCTTTAGTATCATATGTAACGGCTGCATGTTGTTGAGGTAATATGTTTTTCTAAAAAGTTACTTTATGAATTACTCTAAAGGTAGAGGGTGGTGGTGGTACTTTCGTGGAAGAGGGTGGTGGTGGTAATGGGTGGTGGTGCTGGTTGTGTGGTGATAGAGGGTGGTTGTACTAGACAAAATGTGGGTTTGTAATGGTGGTGGGATAAAAATAATTGCAAGTTCAAAAGAAAATAAAAATAGGGAAGAAGACGAGGGTAAATTAGTCATTTCACATGTCTTTGATCTTGACTAACTTAATCAAGCGTTAGAGCTAGTAGCATTGAGTGTGACTACACTAGAACGTTAGGGTCGTTCTTTGTTCTTAAAGTTTGAGAGTGACATAGAATGCAAAAATGAAAACGTTAGTGACATTTTTTGTAGTTTAGCCAAAGATAAAAAAAAATCACAACCTTTTTAGTCTTCAAATCTCTCAAGTAAATATGAACGCATATAATGTGTATTTTCGAACTTATATCTACCAATTTGTGAAATTATAAACCAAAATCAGCAAAAATTATGTGTCATGTCTATAGTTTATTCTACTGTTTAGTTATTGGAATCTTTTTATGCAACAAACATGTTTATTTTACAATTCCAGTTGGATCATAAACTATAATTTTAATGTTGTGTTAGGCTGTTAGCTACAAATCTATGACAAGGCTTTGTCAGGTAATTGCATTTCATCTTTATTACAATTATCTTTTTGTATAGAGATTGTGTCTTTTAACTCTTTAACCTTGGTTTTTACAAGTACTATCATTTGGGTGAAGTTACGTCGCTAATATTTTCAGCAGCAAAGATCTTCGATAATTATGTTTAACATAATCATATGTAATTATTTTGAAACTCACAATATTTAATATTAATACAAAAATAAAACTTCATGCTAAAATCTCGTACATAAACAAGTATTATACATGGTACTTGTAAAACAGAAAAGTGCTTCATATTTTCGTATCTTGTTGAGGTTGGGCCCTAGTGTAGTCAAGTATATAAACTTAGTGGGCTAGTACTTAAGGTCTAGGCTAATGGCCCATGTAATGTGTTAAACTGTTAATATCATTATCAGGTATTTAAGTATGCCAAGCGTGACACTTGACATAATATTGACATTTTACTTGGAATGATGATAATACTGAAAACCTAAACTCACTAAAACATACACATACGCATACAATTAAACAAAATAAACAATATAAAAACAAATCTTTACTTTCATGCCGTTAAGGAGATGACACTATAAAAGAACACAGAACAAAACGTTAGAAGGGAAACGGGATCACGTTGTGCAAGTGTGTAATGTTGTGCCTATAACACTGCAGTAACTCTTGATCTTAGTTAGAAGTTAAAAAATGATTAGAGGTATTACAAAACTAGACAGAATAGTATCCTTCTTTCATCTGTTTGGACCAAATTTTATTCACCCGGGACGACTACTACGTGAACTGAAGCATGCATATATGACCAGCCAAATCTGAAATATTGAGCCAAATCTGAAATATGGAACTGGCAACATATTTAGAAATTTTCTGAACTTCTATTTCGATTTCAGTTTCAAATACTCTTCAGTACATGAGAAAAAAAAATGCATTTATTCATAAAGTCACACAATTCTAATCCAAATTAACATCCAACACCTTCATCCCAGTATGTTTTCTTCATACTTGTGTTGGATTGAGAATGACGAAACAATAATTTTACAAATAAAACATCAACATATAGCAGAACAAAAAAAAAAAAAAAAAAAAAAAGGGTAAATGAAGAAGGGGTGATTAGTAGGATTCGATCCCCTGACCTATATAGTGAGTAACTGAGTACTACAAGAGTCATAACCATCTCCTCTATGCATTACCCTGCTTATTGTCACTTTTTACTAGTATTAATCCTGATTTTTACTAAGAAGAATATTTGATTTGACTATTTTAGAATGACGTGGAAGTTGATTATTATAGATGCAGTGAAGTTATAATTTGGTTATTAGTTCAGCTTTCAAAAACACTCTTGGAATCACAAACAACTTATTATTGTAGTAAACCACGTCAACATATCAGTTTGTTTGTTATAAACTTAATCAAGAAGCTTATTACTGTTAGGTGTGACAAGCCAAGTAATGGATTCTAAATCGCAAGATGGGATCAGTAAGAAGGTTGAGACATCAGCTCCTAATGATCATGTCTCTTTGAAGAACTCATTTGCTGCTCTTGTGAATGAAGATGATGTTTGTACAGACTCTTCTATGCATGAGATAAGGCTTCTACTTCATACACGGTTCAAAGGGACGTTGATACGAGTACGAGTAAGGGTAATGATCCGTTTGTAGCTGTGGTAACTGACAGTGAAGATGAAGTTTAATAGTGGTTCTCAGAGATCAATAGTGGTGCTCAGAGAGACTTCAAGGTGCAGGGACGCAAAAAGAAATAGTTGTTGATGTTTATGGCATGTCATGAACTTTTCTATTGTGTTTCTTGTTAGCTAGCTTTGTTTTAGCTTGTTAGTGTTGGTTTTGCACTTGTTGTGCTTTTGTTTCGCCCTGATCGGGCAGAGATGGGGGATTCACCTCATCCTTTGTACTTCAACGTTTTTTTTTTGTGTAATGAAAGAGCATATAAGAAAAAGAAAGGAGCATATATGAACAGTTGGAGTTAGAAAATTAAGCCTGAACCGAAGTTAATACCACTGATCAAATGGATTTGGCAACATATTAAGAAATTTTCTGAATTTCCATTTCGATTTCAGTTCCAAACACTCTTCCATAGATGAAAAATATGCATTTATTCATGAAGTTACACATTTCTAATTCAAATGAACATCCAACACCTTCATCCCAGTATGTTTTCTTCATACTAGTGCCGGAGTTAAACCAGATGATGAAGGCTTCACGCTAGCTGCATACTCTCGAGCCCACAAATCATAATGTATGATTTCCTCGAGTGAAGGCGCTGTCACTAATTCCGCTTGATGCTTCTCACAAGTTAACTCCACGACCTTAAAGATATCCAAGTAGCCAATCCTATAAAACACCAAAAGAAAACCATCACATTAACCATAATATTCAATCCATATAACTCACGCTATGATGTTTCAAATGACTTACTTTTCATCGAGAAACATTTCAACGGCTTTTTCATTAGCTGCACTTAGAACTCCGGTCATTGTACCGCCAGCTCGTCCAGCAGAGTACGCCAAATGCATTGACGGGTATTTCACGTTGTCCGGTGCTTTAAATGTCAATGAACCCAACCTGAATCAGAAAAGTTATCATTGGTATTATGGTCAAGGATAACGGATTTTCTGCTTCTTTAGAAGAAAAATTAAAAATCAACTTTTCTAATTAGAAGTAGTACAAATAAAATGTGTTACGAAGTACATACTTGCAAAGATCAAGACGGGGCCACGTGATTTCCGAGCACTCTACTCTATCGGGCCATGACAATGTATAAAGAATTGGTAAACGCATGTCGGGCCATCCTAATTGTGCTAGCACAGACGAGTCCTAAAAAAACAACCACCCAAAATATCAGTTAACATAATTTTCCAACTGAGTAGACTAGTCAATCAACTCATACGATGGATCAGTTTACCTGTGTCTCGACCATGGAATGTATGATAGATTGAGGGTGAATAACTATATCAATATTGTCATACGAAGAACCGTAAAGATAATGAGCTTCAATAACTTCTAGACCCTGAAAGAACAAGCGCCAATTTATTAATTCATCTTACTGTATAATAGTAATTCTAATCTATGGCTCAGGTCATTTCTGTAAAGAAAGATTACTTTGTTGAAAAGTGTGGCAGAGTCAACTGTGATCTTTCTCCCCATGCTCCAGTTTGGATGTTTCAATGCATCGGCTACTTTAACATCTTTAAGTTTTTCAACCGGCCAGTCCCTAAAAATACATAATTAGCACAAGAATTAAAAGGGTGGGCTTAATTTCAGTCAGAGCTCTAAATGTAAGTTTGTTATATACCTGAAAGCACCTCCTGATGCGGTCAAGATAATACGCCTTAGAGCACCTTCAGGGAAGCCTTGTATACACTAAAAAGCATAACACTTATGTTATTGATGTTAAGATTGGAATAAACTATATATTATTAACGGGTTTTTTTAGGTTTTGTTTAGTGCCTTTTGTTATACCTGAAATATAGCAGAATGTTCTGAATCAGCAGGAAGAATCTTGACATTATGTTTGTGTGCAAGAGGAAGAACAAAGGGACCGCCAGCAATTAAGGTTTCTTTATTTGCCAATGCAATGTTTTTCCCTGCTTCAATAGCAGCAACTGTAGGCTATGAAACAAAAACACAAAATTATTGCACGAAAACGTCTAAAAAAAGCATGAATCTTTCCATCTCGTGAGTCTTTAAAACGACCCAAAATGACATGATGAAAATTAACAAAAGAATATAAAGATATATACCTTTAAACCAGCACAACCAACTATTCCTGTGACAACAGTAACACAATCTGGATGACGAGCAACCTGAATTGTATTAAAAGAAGCTTTTTCTCAGTAACGTGATGGAATTTTTACTAACAGAAGTGTTACAAACTAGTGACTAACCTCAACAACACCTTCATCACCAGGAATAATTTCAGGCATGTAATCGGAACCAGCCAAAGCTTCTTTTAGTTCAGCAACCAACGACTCGTTTTTAATAGAGACTAACTGTGGTTTGAATGCCTTGATCTACAAAAGGGAAGTACAAAATACATGTAGAATGTTAATGGGAGGCCCATGCTATTAATAAGTGGTTGATTAAAAACTGATAAATACATTTAGAGTGTCGTGATTTCAAATTCTATATCTATCATTCTATTGGAAAGATAGACAACATAGCACAAAGGAAATGGGCTAGTATAATATAATACATAAGAAATAGGACAGTTGGCTGATTCATACATGGAACACTTTCAACTGGTCATAATATTTTAAACTGAGTGGAGTTATGGTCCTGCAGCCCGTCAACAAATAGGTCTTGAGTCTTGACAACGAATATCATCGGGCCCATCATTTTAGGATAAAACTACAAAGTTTCCCCCAATTTAAGAGAATTTTGCATCTTAATCACATTTTCTTTATAATTTAAACCGAATAAAATCATAACTAGCAACATTTTATAACTCAACTACAGAACTCAGAGAAAATAATCAGCAAAATGGTTTTTTTTTCTTTTCTTATATCATCGGCCCAGATATGATATCTGATATTTTTTAACAGATGAATCCAACATAACCATCAAACCATAAGACAAACAACAGATGTCAGAAAACATGTATTTACTATATATTAATTTTTGAAAGGCAAAAATTCTGTTGAACTTTAAAATGGAACACGATTTATATGGTCAAATCAATCGTCTTTGCACAATGAATTAAGGTTACAGGATTCGATTTATCACCTGTTCCGCAAGAAGTGTGACATTAGAACCAGCAGCAAGTGCTACAACTTTAAATTTATCAGGATTTTCAGCAACAATGTCCAATGTCTGCACATCAAACCTTTAACTAATCAGAATCAATTCACTACACACCATATACCAAATCATAAAAAATAATTGAAAAACATAATTTACCTGAGTCCCGATAGAACCAGTGGATCCAACAATTGAAATAGGCTTAGGCCCACTCCAGTTCTTAGTCCCGGGCTGAACCAACGCCGTCCCAGGCCATGCTGGTGGCGGCCCAGATGCAGCGGCCGAACATTGGATCCCATTTACCTTACTATCCTTTCTTTTTACAGAAACCCCACCTGCCAAAACACACAAATACACCAAATTAAACATACCCATCAATCAAATCCCCACCAAACATCAAAACCAAACACTACCCAATTCAAATCTCAACAAAATATGCAATCTTGCTCAAACACAAACCTAAACCAATCATTAAATTCACTAAAAGTCTAATCTTGAATAATGAAAAACAATACCAAACAGCCACCAAACCTCAAAACCAAACACTACCCTTTTCATATAACAACAAATAATGCAATCTTGCTCAAACAGAATCCCACAACAATCAATTAATCAACTTAAAAAAAAAATCTTGAAAACTGAAAAACAATACCTTGAAGCTTGAATAAATTTGTGTTGGATTTAGTAGTGTCCAAGAAAGAAGTGACCCTGATTTCTGAAGGGGAAAGGGTGTTCAAAGACATGATCTTTTTATAAAAGTTTTATAAAATTTGAGTTGGGTTTATAAAGGTTCAAGAAATGTGGGTAGTGAGCAGATAGTCAAAAAAGGAAGGGATGTGGGGTTGTTTGGAAATGAGGTTTATACTTATAGAAAGGATGTAATAATAAAGAAATGAAGGAATAGTATAGGACTGATGGCTGCTAATTGAGTATTGGGTAGAAGGAGAAGAAGAGGAGGGAATTGGTGGTGAATATACTATAAATGGATAGTGTTTACATTTGTTACCCCTTGAAATTTGCCTTTTAGTTGTAGTAACTCCTTTTAGTTGTAGTAACTCTTAAAACTTGTTCATTGTAAGAGCATTCCCAATCATAACACCATAACACCAATAACACCGTTCACGTCAGCGCCACATCAGCTTTAACATTTAACAATAACATCCCCAAAAAACACCCACAACCATAACATCCCAATAACATCAATAACATTTCATATTTTCAATTTCAACCCCTAAACTAAAACAAACACTTCATTTATTAAAACACATATCACATATAACATTTAAACACCAAGTACATTAAACGTTAAACACGAATTACATTAAAAATTAAAGATACAACGCATACTGACGAAAATAAAACTACTAAAACTTAAAAAAACGAATCATCTGAGTCCCAACCCTCAGAACTGGTTGCCGGAGAATTAAACTCCCCATTAAAGTATCGACGCTCCATTATGTCGAAATAGTTGTCTTGGAGGTACTGAGCTTCCCGTGCTTCTTGTTCACGGCGAGCAGCCTCTTCACGTGCTTGCTCTTCCATAATCTCCCTAACGTTTTCTTCATCTTGTTCCAGTTGCCGGAGGGAAGCCTCATTTAACCCGCTGGGGTGGTTTTGAAAATCCACCTGTGGACTGTTCACAGGTGGAGTTGGAACAATTGGGAGGTACGGGATGTTTTCAAAACCCACCGGAAAGACATTTTCTGGTGGTGTAGAGTAAACTTCAGGTTCTGGTATAGTTGGAAAGCTGATTTCCGGCAAGTGATTTGGAGTTCGAGAGCTGGTTTCCGGCAACTTTTCTGGACTTGGGAATTGCTGAGAAAAATCTTTGCGAGACATTTTTTGTGTGTGAGTTGTGTGTGTGACTTGTGTGTGTTGTGTGTTCTAAACAACTCTGGTAGAGTTGTATATATAGGCAGAGTTGATTTGAGTTTGAATAAATCCCGCTCATATTTGATTTTTAAATTTCAAATTTGAATTTGAATTTATCCCGCTAATAATTGACCAGTATACTTTAAATTTGAATTTGAATAGGTTGAGGGAGTGTAAGTGAAAGTTTATTTGAAATTGTTTAGGGGGGTGAAATGATTTTTTTTTTTAATAAAGGGATAACGCGCGTCAGCCCTGTAACGCCCAGGGACTAACGGCGTTATAAAGTTGCACTTCCAAGGGGATAACGCCACTAACAGGCGTTGTTTGGCCATTAACGTCGTTGGGGCGTGATGGTTGGACATGCTCTAATAATGGACATTTATTATGAGACTGAAAGAATAATTAAAATCACTCGATGAGATTTGTGTTATAAGGTGCGGCTTTAACATCTTAAGCGGTCGAAATGGACTTTCTTAATAACATTGAAATTAACTTAAAACAATGGTGTAAGTTACTATTTGGTATTAGGCGACACTTTTGAACAATGGATTACTCTGTTTATTTTACGGCTTTTGTTATTTGCAACCTTAAAGGCTAAAAATTTAATAGTTAAACATGCAATGAGATGGGTACATTTAGTTAATTGAGAGAAGTTAAATTTATGAGATGAATGGTTATTTTGAAGATACAAACAATTTATGTATGTCATAATTTACTCGTATAAAACATAGCCCAAAAAGTGTTTTTTTCTTATTTTTATTGTATGCCAACATTGAAGGCATTGATTAGTAAAAATGTATCTATCTTTTAATCGTCATTAAGTCTTTAAGTTTTGAATAAGTGACGTTTTTATGCAGAATCTTTTTTTAGCTAATTTTTTTTTAATATTTTTATTTTAAGTCTTTATATAGTGATTTTCTAGACAAAACATTTTAATTGGAATGGTGTATTATAATAAACATGTAACACCCTTAAAATATCGCAACGAAAGATTGTGTAACTAGGGTGCTACTTCATAATACAAAGTATAAGTTATAGAAAACGACCTATAAATGAGAGGTTTTGAAAAGTTACCATTCGATAATTGAAATCAAAATTACAAACATAAGGTCCCAAAATATAATACATAAATGTTTAAAAAATGTTTTGAATGGTAAATGATAAAACCGTAAGTCTTCAAGATATGTCGTGCGACTCTATGCTTCAAACTTTAGCTATCGCCTTATGATCTGAGATAAACATGCTAAAAAATGTCAACACAGCAAAGGCATTGTAAATTCACTCAGTTGCAAGTCCCGCCCATACAAAACTTGCAACATGTGTGTTCACAACCCACTGCTAAATATATAGTATGAGCAAGACAAATGTGTATACGCACATCATAGTAATTATAAGCATAAACGTTTTGAGTATGTAAATAGTATGTCGATCATGTATCATCCAAATAAATGGCCTTCCAACAACTCACGGTTGGGATGTATCCAAATTAATGGCCTTTCAACAACTCAATGTTGGGATGTATGTTTGTATCAAGTCTAGTCCCACAAATCGAATAACGCAATTAAGTGTAATGCATTCAAGAATAACGCAAATAAGTTTAACACAATCATATATGTATGCAAGTATTTATGTAAATGCAAGTCATGTATGTAAATCAAGCGAGTAAAGTATATTTTTTTTTTGTAATCGAGCATGTATCTCCCCCAAAAGTAATTCAAAACGTAGAAAAGTAGGGCTATGAAACTCACGGTAATTCATAAAAGTTTAGAATATATGTAGAAGTAAAAGAAAGTAATTGAACATGTATCTCCACCAAAAATAGTATAAAACAATTAAAAGTTGGGCTATAAAACTCACCGTGAACTAATGATATCAAAACGTATAACGGAATTGAAGGATAAGCCGGGAAGTCTCTACGCGTAACAACTTTTGTCTTTCAATAAGAAGAAAAATAAACAAGGTCTAGGACTAGAACTAGGATTTGAGCACTTTCCTACACCTTAGCAATCTTCTACACTTCTTGTATTCTTGAAGGGCTTGTGATGAGATCTTAGGTGACTTGAGTAGATTTAAACTCAAGAAGATCACCTAAACTTGCAAGGAATTTTATGTTGTTTACTCGGGTACCGGATCATTTACAAAGTACCAAAACTTTTCAAAGCCTAAAAAGTAATTGGGTGCCGCCACGTGTCCCTCCTCCTTTTTCCCCCAAAGGACAGTTACGTAATTTTGTGTCCTCCCGCTATATACTCTTTCTTGCCTCTCTTTTTTTCTCTTCTCAATTCTCTCTTTCCATTTTATTCTTTCTTTGATTTCCCAATCTCCTCATCCCCTTTCATACCATCATCATCATCAGATCTAACACAACACCATCTTCATCACTATCACCGTCTCCATCACCATCACCGTCTTCACGCCGTCACCATCAGGTACAAACTAATAAAACTCTTTTTTGTGCTTTTCGACTTCATAATAATCGGGTAAACATAGAAGATATGTTGTTGAAATGTGATAGATATAATGATGCACACCAAGTGCTCGACGAAATGCTTCAACCAAATTCAGGTCATAAATGTGATAGAAATCTGATTTTAATGGCGATTGATGATCTTCAGGTGTTTAATCAAGGTATTATTGATAATTTCTATTTTATTTTTATAATTTTTATGTTTGATGCACATTTTAGTAGTAATTTCATGATTATGTTAGGTTTTTTGGTGTTTATTTGATGTCATCAGTTAAACTAATAAAGTGAATGAAAATTATACTGATGAATGTCTATGAACATCAGTTTTTTAAATGTTCATCATTTAATGCTTTTTTTTGTTTGTTTTTTTATTTTTTATTTTTTTTTTGTTCATAGGTTCTGTTATCATAGGTTCATCAGTAAGCTTATGCTTTTTTAGTTGATGAACATTAGTTTTTTTTTTTTTTTTTTTTTTTTTTCATCAGTTATTGACTTTTAGCTATTATGTTATCATAGGTTCATCAGTTAACTTATTAGCTTATGATTTTTTTGGTTCATCAGTTTGTTTATTTTAACAATTATATTATCTTAGGTTCATCAGTTAGTTTATTTATGTTATCAAAGGTTATAGGTTCATCAGTTAGTTTATGCTTTTTTAGTTTATTTGTGTAGGTTATATGTTCATCATATGTAAATGTTCCAAAACAGGTTAGTACTAATTTTTTTTTTCAGATATTCATCAGTTAATTCTTTTTTTGTTCATAGGTAATGTTATCGTAGGTTCATCAGTTAGTTTATTTGTGTTATCATAGGTTCATCAGCTAGCTTATGTTTTTTTAGTTGATGAACATTAGTTTTCTTTGGTTCATCAGTTATTTTATTTGTGTTATCATTTATCATAGGTTCATCAGCTAGCTTATGTTTTTTTTAGTTGATGAACATTAGTTTTTTTGTTATATATTTTTTTGTTCATAGGTTCATCAGTTAGCTTATACTTTTTTAGTTGATGAACATTAGTTTTTTTTTTTTTTTTTTTTTTTGTTCATCAGTTATTGACTTTTAGCTATTATGTTATCATAGGTTCATCAGTTAGCTTATGATTTTTTTTTGGTTCATCAATTTGTTTATTTTAGCAATTATATTATCATAGGTTCATCAGTTAGTTTATTTATGTTATCAAAAGTTATAGGTTCATCAGTTAGTTTATGTTTTTTTAGTTTATTTGTGTTATAGGTTCATCATAGGTAAATGTTCCAAAATAGGTTAGTACTAATTTTTTTTCCAGATATTCATCACTTAATGCTTTTTTTGTTCACAGGTAATGTTATCGTAGGTTCATCAGTTAGTTTATCTGTGTTATCATAGGTTCATCGGCTAGCTTATGTTTTTTTTAGTTGATGAACATTAGTTTTTTTTTTTGTTCATCAGTTATTGACTTTTAGCTATTATGTTATCATAGGTTCATCAGTTTATTTATTTTAGCTATTATGTTATCATAGGTTCATCAGTTAGTTTATTTGTGTTATCATAGGTTATAGGTTCATCAGTTAGTTTAGGTTTTTTTAGTTGATGAACATTAGTTGTTTTTGGTTCATCAGTTATTGTCCTGTGTTATGTTTTTTTGTTCATCTAATTGTTACTGTCCTTTTTTTTGTCCAAAACAGGTTAGTACTAAAGGTTCGCAAAAAAGGATTAAGAGTAGTGTTGAGCGTTCAATTAATCCAAGTGGGAAGCGTAGGAAGAACTGTAGATTCTGAAAATGTAGCATGAAAGATCATAATCAAGCAAAGTGCAATGCTATTAGAGCTGAGATTGTTGCTAAAAAGGCTAGCAATAAGGCTGTTATAACGGAGAGCAAGCAAATGGCGAAGTTGGCTGCTAAGAAGGCGAAAATGGCTAATAAGAATGCTTGTGTTGTTACTTAGTTACTCTTTCATGTTTTTTATAACTGATAGATAAATAAAGGCTTAGTTGCTGATAATATTTAACTACGTACATTTTTTGTTATAGTAGCTATTATGTTATATTAGGTTCATTAGTTAGTACATTTTCTGTTATCTGCTTATTTTTATGTTAGGCTTATCAGTTTTCTATGAGGTAACAGCTTTTTCAATCTGTTCTAACAACTTTTTTAGTCTGTTCATCAGATTTGTTAATTAGTTTTTGTTCATCATTTTTTTTAATCGATGAAAAAGAGATGGCCTTTTTATTGTATATGATTAAAAATGTTTTTTTTTCTTCATTTATCAGTGTATCTAATGAACAACTATTGAACTGATGAACATTGTTGATCTGCTGGAATTCTTTTTTTTCATTTTGATGAACATATCTTATACATACTACTTTTTTCTCAGGTTTTGTGTAAGCCAGCTAAAGAGTTTTATGACTGTACTTAACGTTTTAAGTCATATGGACTGTTATGTCGTCATATGTTTTATGTGCTTCGGTTGTCAAAGGTTAAATAGTTTACAAAGACATACTTGCTTAGCCATTGGTTAAAGGAATCATTATCACCTCCATCAGTTGTTCAAGCCACCGGTGATAGAAGTGATATGATCCTGCGTAAAATATTCAGATCCGTTGAGTATTATGTAAATGTTCCAAAACCTGTTAGTACTAAAGATGTATTGTGGTACACAAATTAGTGTATTTAAATGTACTTTTATAAGAAAAATCTTTTTTAGGCATTTTATCAAACACTTTGTGTGCACTAAATATGACTAAGACGTCATCTTTGACGTGCGATATCTCACTCATATCATATCGGATTTAAGTGATTCAAATTTCTGGGTAAAGAATGGCCATAAAGCTACAACTTTCGTGTTTTAAGTTTTGCAAAATTCGGCCTTTAAACTAGAAAAATTTAAAGCCGAAAATGCCGAAAATAAGAAAATCAACACCCACTTAAAAAGTTAAAAAAAAAGTTTTGATTCATATATCAAAATGCATACCAAATTAAAGAGAATTAAATTTTAAAAATTATGAAGAAATCGGTTTTTTGTAAAAGTTTATGGTTTTAAAGTTATTTGCGTTTGAAATTTGAGTGTGAAATAAAATATAATCTTAATTTTACAAAAATACCCCTAGTTAAATGGAAGAAGCAAGTATCTGGATATCTTTTAATCTATACGGTGGGATTGAATCTATGAAGATTTAACGCTGAAAAACACTTTTTAGGCTTTTTAAAATTTAATAACTTTCTAGCCGATCCCAACTATGTTTACTCGTAGCTTGAATTTCTTGGATAATACTTGAAGTAGAGAGCAAAATGAAAAGTGTGTTGTGTATGTGAGGTTATGAACGACCAAGAGAGGGGAGGAGGGTATTTATAGGGCCTTGAGGAGGTTAGTTACACTAAGGTATGGTCTAGAATGAACAACATGATGCATAATTGGTTGATTTTTAGCCTTAAGACTTTTTATGGCTCCTAATGTAACACATGATGCTCTAAATGTTCCATGGCTCTCACCAAGCCACCAAGGCCATGGTGATTCACCCTATACACGTTCAATACAAGGGGGAGGACTAGGTGGATGAATCTTGGCCTTATATAAGTGACGGGGTGAGTTTTGGTCCCGTTAATCGCTAACTGTAAGTCGTAAAGTCACGAAACTTAAAACCGGGTATACTAAAAATATGAAACTTGTAAATATGTTAAAACTTATCAATATAATCTATATTAGCATATCAAATGAGTAATAAGTTCTATCAGAATGCTTAAAGTCGTGAATACCTAGAAACGTAAGTTTAAAACTATTGAAAACACAAAGACCTTGATAGATCTTAAGCACTCGGAGATCGTTAGTGTTGCCTATGTAATCACAAGCAAACTAATAGAAGATCTCTACAACTCGTATTCTATAGCGGAATGTAAATACAAGTTATAATAACTAAGAACTCTTTGATCCTCTATGGATCTTTTGATTATTGAAACTCTATGTTTCGGATATTTTACAAGACTTCAAAGACTTAGAAAAAAACTTTCTCTAATACAAACTATTATGGTTTCTTTTATAGACAAGAAACCCTAATGACTCACGAGCGTTTACAACGTACGCTCCTAATACAAACATAGACCGAGCATGCATCTAGACAAGCATGCAACTAATCATATTGTTTTACTAATCATAATGTTTTGCCTCAAACACATTCTGAGTAAACACTACACAATACGGCGCCAACCTATCTTTCATACGGCGCTGACTTTTCCTACATACGGCGCTTATCTCTCCTACGTGGATTCGTACTTTCAGCAGAATCACGATTTCTGCTTTAACACTTTTGCTGAAGTATAACTTCAGCAGAATCCATTCTTCTTCGGCAGAAACTCTTCGGCAGATACTTCAGCAGATCCAGTAGTTTACCGTAATTCCTAACAATCCTCCCCTAAACAATCCAGTACTTCAGCAGATCTAGTACTTATTAAAAACACAAAGACCTTGATCGATCTTAAGCACTCGGAGATCGTTAGTGTTGCCTATGTAATCACAAGCAAACTAATAGAAGATCTCTACAACTCGTATTCTATAGCGGAATGTAAATACAAGTTATAATAACTAAGAACTCTTTGATCCTCTATGGATCTTTTGATTATTGAAACTCTATGTTTCGGATATTTTACAAGACTTCAAAGACTTAGAAAAAAACTTTCTCTAATACAAACTATTATGGTTTCTTTTATAGACAAGAAACCCTAATGACTCACGAGCGTTTACAACGTACGCTCCTAATACAAACATAGACCGAGCATGCATCTAGACAAGCATGCAACTAATCATATTGTTTTACTAATCATAATGTTTTGCCTCAAACACATTCTGAGTAAACACTACACAATACGACGCCAACCTATCTTTCATACGGCGCTGACTTTTCCTACATACGGCGCTTATCTCTCCTACGTGGATTCGCACTTTCAGCAGAATCACGATTTCTGCTTTAACACTTCTGCTGAAGTATAACTTCAGCAGAATCCATTCTTCTTCGGCAGATACTTCAGCAGATCCAGTAGTTTACCGTAATTCCTAACAATCCTCCCCTAAACAATCCAGTACTTCAGCAGATCTAGTACTTATTAAAAACACAAAGACCTTGATCGATCTTAAGCACTCGGAGATCGTTAGTGTTGCCTATGTAATCACAAGCAAACTAATAGAAGATCTCTACAACTCGTATTCTATAGCGGAATGTAAATACAAGTTATAATAACTAAGAACTCTTTGATCCTCTATGGATCTTTTGATTATTGAAACTCTATGTTTCGGATATTTTACAAGACTTCAAAGACTTAGAAAAAAACTTTCTCTAATACAAACTATTATGGTTTCTTTTATAGACAAGAAACCCTAATGACTCACGAGCGTTTACAACGTACGCTCCTAATACAAACATAGACCGAGCATGCATCTAGACAAGCATGCAACTAATCATATTGTTTTACTAATCATAATGTTTTGCCTCAAACACATTCTGAGTAAACACTACACAATACGACGCCAACCTATCTTTCATACGGCGCTGACTTTTCCTACATACGGCGCTTATCTCTCCTACGTGGATTCGCACTTTCAGCAGAATCACGATTTCTGCTTTAACACTTCTGCTGAAGTATAACTTCAGCAGAATCCATTCTTCTTCGGCAGATACTTCAGCAGATCCAGTAGTTTACCGTAATTCCTAACAATCCTCCCCTAAACTGGAATTTGACTAGGTTAAGTTCCAGTTTCCTTGATAGATCGTTAATATTGTTGAGGATTGTACCATCTTATGAGAAAATTTCCAAACAATATCCTCCCTATTCCGTAAACACTTCTGAGCTAGGAAGTTCCAGTTTCTTGAGCACAAAAACTTCACATTAAGAGGATTGCATTCAAACATCAGTAGCAAGATTCAGAAGAAGAACATCTCTATGATGACTGAACTGTTATACACCAGATCTTTGCAGCAACATATGACATCATGTACATCAAAACATATAAGTTTCATACTATTCTCATCACTTCCAGGTGTGTTAACTCCTGTGAGAGGTGAATCATTGAAAATAATGGGTTTGATATCTCTTTACCAATAGCCATCACTACTGGAGTAGTCATATGTTTGAGTTCGAAAACTATGGTACACTGATAACCATCTGATTTATTGGCAAACCAGCAACCATTTAAACGGATTTGACTTCTCTTTACCTGTAGCCGTTTGCTCAGGACTAGTCAATTCTTAGAATTGGTGAATTGAGAACCAAATATGGATTCAGTTGCCTTTACCACATTCCATATTCATGTGGGCTAGTCAATTCTTGGATTCCAAACAGGAATAGACCATGGTGAAATGATGACCATACAACCCTCAGCAGTGAAGCATGGGTGGTTGTAGACCCTATGATTTTGAGCAAACCATTACAGCTATCAACAGATTTGTTGTGTCTTTACCAAAGCTGTACCCTTTGGACTAGCCAACTCTTTGACATACACAAGGTATATCTGGTGAGTTAAAAACCATAAGAACGATACAACAAACAAACCTGCATAAATGTTAGTTGTTTTTTCTTTTCTTTTTTTCTTTTTTTTTTTTTTAACTAAGAACTTGAAAAATAACACAGAAATTGACAAATAACACAAACTATATGTAACAAAACAAGGTAGTGCAGAGAGTACCAAGTACCATGATTAGGATGAGGATGAGGCCTATTGCAGTTGTAGAAGTTGAGTCTTGATCAAACCCACCAATGTTGAAGCAGACAGTCTTTCATTGCCCACTGGTTCTGGAGGAATTTCCAATTTCTGACTAAGCATCCTTTCCATAAGTTTCTTGGGCAATGGATACTTTCTTTCAACAAACATGCAGACAGTGATTCCACCCTTAGTCTCAAGCACATGCACACGAGGGAGAGGATAGAATCTCCAGGACGCAACCTTACACCGATGTGAGTTCTCCCAAATGGAATGTGCTTTACTATTGGGAGAATGAGAGTTAATCAAGACTTGAAGATCTCCCGGTAGAAACATGCCAGAACCTTGTGGTTCCTTGTTGCAGTAATGGGTGGTAACAAGAGTGTACAGAGTAAGCAAGTCTGCCATGTCTACCAAGTGTAGAATTTCCTTCAGAAAGGTGAATTCCATTGAAGTGGTATCCTTTCGGTGAATGACATTCATCTCATCATCCTTCAGATTCCATTTGACCAACACATTTTGATCTCCCTCCGGAAAATCAGCAGCAGAACCCTCTATAATGAAAGTTGAGTCATCAGCTTCAAGATCCAAGGGAGATCTTTTGGCCATTCTCTTCTTCCTCCTACTAGGCTTATAGATGTCCTCAGAGGGAGCATTTTCAGTTTGAACATTTGTGGTAAGACTTGAAGAGGTAGAGGGAGACTTAGTTGGAACACTTTCACGTAGTGCGTTCATTCTGTGAAGCATCTTTATCGCCCTTTTTGTTTTTATTTCAGCGAGATCAGCTTCCTTAACTTTAGAATCTTCTTGCGTGTCAACGGTTGCCACAGATGAAGTGGGAGCTGATACATCAGGTGCTTCAGGAGAATCGGTAGATGGTTCAGCAGATGGACCCTTGTCAGTAGAGGAAGCAACTTCAGTAGTTGCTTCAGCAGGAATGACTGGAGACGTCTCCTTGGGTGGAGCATCATCAGACTTGAGTCTTTTGGCTTCTTGAGCAACTTTATTCTCAGCAATCCTTTTCAAGTTGGTAGAAGGTGCTGAAGATGATGACTTGTCCCCCATGATCTGTTTATATTTGCGAACCAGGACATGATCAGGAAAAGCCTTAACTTGTTTCATTGTTAAGCCAGAGTTGTACATCGAGCATTGATTTTTCACCACCTGTCTCATTTCAGATTTGGTGGGAGGTTTCTCTTTGTTCTTCTGAGCTTTGATTGCTCTCCTTTGTGCAATAGCTTCTTGCTTCCTTTGTCTTCCCTGAGCCATCATTTGCTCCACATAATTCTCGTTGTTGAAATCTCCACCTAGTATACTTTGAGCAAGAGAAGGTCTTGAAATAACTTGCTCAGTTAGATCATCCCAGTATTCAGCAGGCATCTGAACACGCATTTCATCCAGTTCTCTTCTTCTCTCAGGAGGTAAAGATGAAAAGTCCTCTGTTTCAAGTTGTTGAGCCAATACTTCACTTTTCTTTGACTTCTCAAACTCAGCCAATCTACTTGCTTGTCCTAGTCTTTCCTCCTCACTTACCAGGTCTGGACCAAGCTCATCTTCAGTTAATACATCTTTCCCTTTATCATCAGGCTTCTTAGCACACTCATCTTCAGTTATATCAACGACAGGAACCTCAGTAGCAATACCCAGGTCAACTGTAGGAGAAACATGTTGATGCAGATTATCAACTGGAGTGGCCAAGCCAACAACATCAGAAAGATCTGCTGAAGGTGAAGGACCTGTTGGTTCTTGAACAGATGAAGATTGACCATGATCCGAAGATACATCCTCCATTTGCACATCAGCAGATGCAGCCTTGTCAACACCAGGTTCCTTTGAAGCTTCAGAAGAAACCTTATGTAAATAAGATCTCTTTCTTGTTTTGTAAAGAACAAGTTCCTTCTTCTTTAAGGAAGCAACAACTACTGATGAAGGATCATTAAGAGACACATCAGCCAACATATCAAGAGACCCAAACTGAGGTACTTCTTGTTCTTCATCAGAGGAAACCACAAGCTTCCTTTTGGAGCCCCTTTTAAGTTTGTCCTCTAATTCCTTGACTTTATTCTGCAGTTCTTCAATCTTACTACCAAAAGAAGACTTGGTCTCTGAAAGCTCCTTTTTCAGACTAGACACCTCAGCAGCATACCTGTTGACAAGAGCATAAACAGATGAGAGTGTAATAGGGTCCTCAGCTCCACCAGCAGATTGCTCTGTGGTACAGGGAGCTTCATTGGACCTTTCAGTAGTAACATGGTCATGCTCAAAGTGAGGAAGATCTTCATAGAGAGGATCCCTAACAGGACTTGGTGTGGGCAGTCTATTAAGATCAGACTCATCATGAGTAACTAGTGTGGGTGGTGGACTGGGACAAGGTGGCTGGTCTGGAGCAACATGAGTTGCTTCAACAGTTGATGAGGGTCCCTCATCAATGTTAACTAATGGATTACCATCAGTAGCAATAGGTGAAGAAGGAGGATTATTAGCCACATTCTCCTCATCAGTAGCCTCATTGCCTTGGGGCAACATGGCTGCAAGCAAGGGATGATGCTCCCCCTGAAAGTGAGTTCTCATGGTTGCAAACAATTTAGCAGTTAAAACACCTATGGGATAAAAGGATTGGGCTTGGGTAGTGGTGTCTAAAATCATTTGTAGAAACGTTGGGTACATTAAAAACTTATTCTTTTTCTTTTGAAGATTTTCAACCATGTTTTCAAAAATATACTTAGAAAAATTGTAAGTTACCCCTTGGGAAAGACACACAATACCACATCCTAGTTGGGTAGAGAACTGGTCCCATCCTCCTGACTTGTTGCTTATGCATTGAAGCAACGTGTGAACCAGAAACCTCCACTTTGGGCAAAGTTCCTTCTTCAGCCACATATCAGTCCTTGTACCTCGATAGCCAATTGCTCTTAGCCCAGTAAGCACGTCTTCCTGATTAGAGTGAAATTCTCCATCAGCATCTTCCAAGCGAAGCTTCCTTCTTATTAGGTCCTCTGTCACTATGTGCTCTGTTCCATCAATCACAGCCCTAATCTCTGTCTCATTCCTCTTCTCACCAGATTCCCAAAACTGAGTAACCAGTGATTCATATA
Source organism: Chrysanthemum seticuspe (assembly GCA_019973895.1). Taxonomy (NCBI): domain Eukaryota; kingdom Viridiplantae; phylum Streptophyta; class Magnoliopsida; order Asterales; family Asteraceae; genus Chrysanthemum; species Chrysanthemum seticuspe. The sequence continues at coordinate 269,114,010 of BPTQ01000004.1, forward strand.
TCTCATTCGGAGAATGTGTTAGAGCATAACAAATCTTGGACCTTTTCAAGAATTCCACCATTGATTCGTACAATTCATATCCCTTACCTTTTCCCAGAAATGCAACTTTGTTGTGATCAATTTTAAATTCAAGAGCCATGAGGGATATGAGTTTTTAGGGTTATGTTTCTCGTAATGGTGAGTGTTTGTGGATGCAGGATGAGAGGGAATTGGTTTGTTCTGAAGAGAGTGATGGTGGAGTGATAGTTTTTGCCCAAAATATAGTCAAAGAAAATAGACCGTTTGGTTGACCGTCGCTTACGTGTATTTCATCTTTGACCAAACCCAAAATAACACTTCAGCAGAAACATATGGTCAATCTGCTGAAGTTATACACTTCAGCAGAAACCATCAAAGATAAGAATATCTTCGGTAAGTTTCTAGAATTACTGTGCCACCCACTCGCATTAATTCTCATTGAACCTCGAACCCGTCTATAAAATGATCCCAATGTATACTTATCTCTTCATCAAAGATCCCCAAATATTTACCACAAACCCTAGATTCAAAAACAAACCCCAATTAACCAAATTGTACCATGAATACAAAACCTGAGATCATAGATCTCACAACATCATCTTCATCATCCTCTTCATCATCATCAAGTGGTGAATCAAACCCATGGCTACATTACTTTCCTCAACCCTATCCACGACCAAGTAAATCACCCTTTCTCCTTTCTTCAGAAGATGATAGTGTAGTGAATCCAAGTGAATCTGCTGATGATTCTGATGACTCCTATAAGGAGGGAACATCATACTCCCAACCTCCAGCCCCTCGGCCTCAACAAAGGCCTCGTGCCAGGAATCCGCCACTCCCCAAAGACAGAGAGGTGGTTCTTGGTCTCACTGCGCCATCTTTTGGTGCATCAACACACATCGTATAAGAGAATGGCTTAAGGAGGGTGGATGGATTGCATTTTGGTTGAAATGCATAGATGAAGCACACAGGAGACGTTATTTTTCTCCATCATCATGTGTGGTCATCGTCATCATCAACGTTTGCATCAATCCATCCTCTCCATTTTGGTCCTTAGCATCTTCGTCGTATTGGTCATGCATATCCAGCCATCGAGATAGACGGAATGGGTGGTTATGCAAGACCCACAAACGCATATCCAGCATCTAATGCATATCCAACATTTACTTAGATGTTGGAATAGATGATATGTACTAGATTAGGATTAGCGTAATTGTATAGCTCGTATCTTGAAGATGCATTTGTAGTAGGTTGACTTTTGTAAGCTGTAAGCTGTAAACTGTTTCTTGAATGAATGAAAGAACAATTTGACTTCAATTTCTTTTCTTCAGTATTATAACTTCAGTGAATCAAATTGTTTGCTTCAGTACTCTTAATTTCAGAAGAAACAAGCAACAATCTTTTAGCTATCTTGACCATATACCAATGAACCACACTTGATGAATTTGATCTTGATCATGGAATAGACAAACTGCAATTCAGACAAGAAATAGACAAAATGCAATCCAGGCAACTGCAAAACAGACACAAAAACACACAAGAACAACACAAAGACAAACAAACTAAAGAATTATTAGAAAGTTAGTGTTAGTAAACAAAATAACACACAAAAATATGCAGAGTATGCACAAATCCTCCCTTGAGGCATATGCCTCCCCTGAGGCCTATGCCTCCCCTTAAACTTTGCAGTCAAGGGTTTAGCATTCCAATATTGACCACAAGGTGTTGAAACCTTAGTCCATCAAAAGCTTTTGTTAACAAATCTGCCACATTATCATCAGTATGAATTTTAGCCACTTTTATCAAATGTTTTTCATATGCATCTCTTATAAAGTGGTGCCTGATTTCAATGTGTTTTGTTCGACTGTGAAAAACTGGATTTTTGACTATGCAGATGGTACTTTGATTATCAATAAAAATTGTTGTGTTCATGAAGTTGTACCCATAGTCCAGCAATTGGTTTTGAATCCAAAGGACCTGTCCACAGCAATTTGCAGCAGCAACATACTCTGCTTCAGTAGTTGAGGCAGCCACAATGGTTTGTTTCTTGCATTGCCAAGAAATCAACCTCTTTCCAAGATATTGGCAGCCTCCCGTTGTGGATCTTCTATCCAGATTGGCACCAGCATAATCACTGTCACTATATGCTTCCAACTTGAAAGGAGACTCTTTTGGGTACCAAAGACCTAAAAGAGGTTGTCCTTTGAGGTACTTAAAGATCTTTTTGACAGCATTGAGATGGGAAGTAAGTGGAGTGACTTGATGTCGAGAACAAACACTCACAGCAAAAGTAATATCAGGTCTTGAAGCTGTTAGATACATCAATGAACCAATCATGGACCTGTACAGATGAACATTGACAGGTAGATCTGGTTCATTATTTGCTTTTGTCTTTGGAGCTTCATAAGGTGTTGTGGCAGTCCTAACACCTTCCATACCAAATTTCTTCAAAATGTCCCTCACATATTTATCTTGATAGATAAAGATGCCATCTTGTTTCTGCTGAACTTGGAGACCCAAAAAGAAAGTAAGCTCTCCCATAGCACTCATCTGAAACTCTCCCTTCATTAGTGCCTCAAATTCCCTGCACCAAGCTTCGTTTGTGGAGCCAAAAATAATGTCATCCACATAAACTTGCACAAGAATGATGTCTGAGTAATTCTTCTTTAGGAACAGAGTTTTATCAATAGCACCTCTCCTATAGCCATGCTTCAGCAGAAAGGATGAAATCCTAGCATACCAAGCTCTAGGTGCCTGATGTAAGCCATAGAGAGCTTTGACAACCTTGTAAACATGATTTGGGTGATCTAGGTCTTCAAATCCCTTAGGTTGAGTGACATAAACCTCCTCTTCAATCTCACCATACAGAAAAGCACCTTTAACATCCATCTGATACACCATGAAACCCATGTAAGAAGCATAAGCCAAGAAAATTCGAATGGCTTCAACTCTTGCAACAGGTGCAAACACTTCATTATAATTAATCCCCTCCTCTTGTCTGAAGCCTTGAGCCACTAATCTTGCTTTGTTTTTTATCACAATACCCCGAGCATCTCTCTTATTCTTCAAAATCCACTTTGTCCCAATGGCATATTTGCCATCAGGGAGTGGAACCAAGATCCAAACCTGCTGATTGTGAAATTGTTGCATCTCTTCTTGCATTGCTTCTAGCCAGCTTGAATCGTTAAGAGCTTGAGAAACACTTGTTGGTTCCACTTGAGAAAGAAAACAAGCAAACAGACAATGCTTGAAGTCTGTGTGATTGTCTCTTTGCTGGTTGGAGACATAAGAGAGAAACGCAATCTGTCCAAACTGAGGACTTGTTATAGCCCTTCGAGTTCTAACAGGTGCCAGAAGATCACCTATAATGTTGGATTGAGGATGAGCAATATTGATCCTCTGAGTAGCAGTGGGGCTGACTTCAATGGATGAATCAAGATTAGTGATAGTTGGTTCAAACTCAGCATCATAAGAAGGTGAGGTGAAGATGCCAGCTTTGGGTTAATGATTTCCAAGATCTGAGGGTCTTGGAAAGCGGGTATAAGGTTCTCCAAAGTCTGAAGACACTTGAGAAGGAACATGAGAAGAAACAGCATAGCCTTCAGCGGATTTGTGGATGGTAGGTGTGACAGAATCAACTTCAGCAGAAACATGGTTTCTACTAACTCCTTCATTAGCAACCTCTCCATTCAGTTTCTCTGCTTCAAGCTTAGCTGCAAATTCTTGAGTCTGAAGCCTAGCAAGGTCCTCAGCATAATGTGATTCATCTTCATCACTCTTATCAGCAATATCCTTGGAGGTGGTACCTGCAATATTGTTAGGGGAGAAAGAAGGCACAAGTATAGGTTGTTCATCATCTTCAAACTCATTTTCAGAGTCATCATCCAAGGTACCTGCATTGTTAGTGGGAGACTCTTGAGGACCTGCATTTTGGTTAGCCAAATGTCTAGTGTAACCCAAATAATCAGTTAAGTAGTCAAGGTCAAAAGACCACGTATGACCCTGTCCTTGAACATTAGGCTTATCTTCCAAAAATCTCAGGTTCAAAGTCTCCTCTATCTTCTTGGCTTGCAAATTGTACACCCTGTATGCCTTACTATGAGCTGAATAACCCACAATATAACCATCATCAGCCTTCTCATCAAACTTTCCCAACTGATCACTGGTGTTTAGAATGGTCACTTGACAACCAAAAGGTTTTAGGTAGTGAATGACAGGAACCTTCCCAAAGAGAAGTTCATATGGTGTTTTGAGTTGAGGTCTAGTAATGGAGACCCTGTTTAGCACATAGCACGCTGTGCCAACAGCTTCAGTCCAGAACATAGTGGGCAGTTTAGAGTCTGCAAGCATCGATCTTGCAGCCTCTATTAAGGTCCTATTCTTTCTTTCAGCCACCCCATTTTGTTGTGGGGTTCTTGGATTACTATAGTCCCTTTTTATACCTTTTGACCCACAGAGTTCTATAAGAATAGCATTCTTGAACTCTGTCCCATTATCACACCGAATTCCCTTAACCTTTTTGTTCAACTGATTTTCAACGAGGGTGATGAATTCAGTCAGCACTTGAGATGTTTCATCTTTGGTTCTTAGAAAGAAAACCCAACAAAATCTGCTATAGCCATCAGTGATAACCAAACAGAAGTACTTATGATCAATGCTTCTGACTTGAGTTGGACCAAACAGATCCATGTGGAGCAACTGAAGAGGTTCAGAAATGATGCTCATAGTATTGATAGCTTTGTAAGAGGCTCTGTGTTGTTTTCCTTTGTTGCATGCGACACAATTATGATCATTGGTGAAAACTTTGGAGGGAAGACCTTCAACAAGACCCATTTTAGAGAGTTTGTTTATGGTCTTGAAATTCACATGAGCCATCCTCCTATGCCATTTAGTAGACTCATCAAGGGATGCTTTAGCCACCAAACAAGTGAGGTCACCACCAGGTTGAACTTCATTAAGGTTGAATGTGTATAAATTGTGAGTTCGAGGGACTTTCAGCAGAATTGAAGTATCTTCTGGGAGTTTGAAGTCTTTAGACAGCACAAGACATTCATTCTCAGAGAAGAGTACTTTGTTCTTGGTGTCACAGATTTGTGAAACAGAGAACAAGTTGAAATGCTGAAGTTCCTTAACATAGTACACATTTTCAAAATCCAGATGAGGTGTCTTTATGGTGCCTTTCCCTGTGATACTTCCATCACTTCCTCCAAAAGTCACATTGCCTCCTCCTTCTATGGGAACAAAATTGTGCATCATATCTCTGTTCCCAGACATGCTTCTGGAACAGCCACTATCAACAATACCAATATCTTTATGCTTAAGGGGATGATCCTACAAACAACAACAAAATATATACATATAGTTAGCAACCAAAGAAGGTTCAAGTCATTACTGACTTGAACCTGCCTTGTGGATCACAGGTTTAGGCCATGAAGATCTAGAGGATCCACCATTGTTCTTGGTCCTCCATTGATGATTGGGTCCCTTGATAGTCCAAGAACAACCTGCTGAGGGCTTCACAGCAGTACTCCCATATCCCATCCCAGCATACATAGAGTCAACATATGTAGGCCAATAACCATGATTAAAGTGTGGGCTAGTTGGTTGCACATAAGGTCTGGCAACTGAACCTCTCCAATGAGAGTCAGTATTAGCTGCTTGTGGGACATAAGGGGGAATATTATTAACATTGGTCCACTTTGATTTATGTTTCTGCTGAGTAGCACATGCACCCAATCTTTGCTCATAAAAATCACAATCCTTAATTAAATGAAATTTACTTCCACACACAAAACATGTCTTCTTCTTGGAAGATTTATTCAAATTGGGAGATGTTTGATTACATGCAGAAGTACTTAAATCAGAAACATTCAAGGAATTGTTTTTAACAGACTGATTATGCAAAGCTTTAAAAGATAAATCTTCAGAAGAAACTGTCTTGGAAGATGATTCCTCAGCAGCTTCCCTAGAAGGCTTGTAAGTAGACTGGGGTGCAGGCTTGGGTGTAGGCTCAGGTGAGGGCTTGGGAAGGTCAGACTTCTCATTTGAATCACTGCTTTCATAGGAAGTAGACCCTTGATCCGATGAATTGTCACTGTCAGAGCAAGAGACAAAGTCATTAGATGAGGTATCGGGGTCTGGCAAGTCTTTTGACTTTCTGCCATATAGATGATGTGATCCATCAAAGTCAACAGTGATGGATAGGTCAATGGGCATAAATTCACCTCTAATAGGTCCAGGGACAGCATGCATTTCACCTTCTTTTACAAAGTTAGCTAACTTTGTTGGTGTGGATTTACGACTATCATTCCTAGCTTCCAATCCTACATACTTTTGAAAGCCTAATCCTAAGCCAGAGGTCACTGATTGACTGTTATAGATTTCTCTAGCCAGATTATCACCTGAAATTAACCATTCCTTATGCCTAGCTATTTCCTCAGCTAGTTTTTCTTTGAGCTCTAGGTTTTCAGACACAGCTTCAGCCTTTGCTTTCTCAGACAGTTTTAAGTAATTATTTGCAACTTCTAGATCAAACTGTAACACCTTTATCTTTTCTTCATAAGCTATTTGATTCTTTTGAAACCATACCTTTTGTCTTTCTACTGTTTTTAATGCTAGTTTATGAGCTTCATTTTCAACATAGCATTCATCGAATTTAGGTTTCATAGCATCATACTCTTCTTTAAGTTCGTTGTATCTTAGACTACAACCAAATATACAGTTGTGTACCTGAGATAGTCCCATCAAGGCAAACTGATCATGCCTTTCATCCGAAGTACACCTTGCCAGCAATCCAAGCTTATCAGTATCAGGAGCTTCCTCATTCACAGGTTCATGTGCAGTCCAGTTGACCTGTTCATCCATGGTGAGAAGAGCTGCTGAAGCTCCAGCTTCCTTTTGTTTCTGCTGATAGGAAATGTAGTTAGCTCCATCTCCACTCTTCCTGTCTTTGCATTCCCTTGAGAAATGCCCCATCTGGTGGCAAGTAAAACACTTGACTTTTCTCCTGTCAAAGCGAGCTGGTTCCTTTCCCTTGAAAGCAAACTTCCTTCCAGACTTCTCTTCAAACCTTTTGATGTCCACTGACAGCAATGCCACCTGCATTTTCAGTTTCATCTCCTCCATTTCAAGTGGGTCCAACTGATCAAAGTCTTCATATGCAAGATACTGCTGAGTATCATAATCAGCAACAAATGAATGAAGAACATCCTCCATCACACTACTAGTCTTAGTTTGAGAACATGGTGGAGTGGGACGAGTGTTATATGGTGGAGCGGGAGTACAAGATGATGATGGAAAGTAGTTTGAACTAGGAGCATGTACCATCATGTTGGAGTGAGATGTCCCAACAAAAGCTGCATGGCCAGAAGAAGATGTACGGTAGGGAGTTCTGACATCAGGTTCAAGAGTTCTGAGTCTGTTGTACAGCTCATCAAAGGTGAGCATGTCCAACCCACCTTTAGCCTTGAGGGCTATACTTACATGTAACCATGATGGAGGCAAGGATCGTAGGAACTTTGAATTGCAATCATCATTGTCAGGTTTTGCATTCAGCTGGTTTAGCTGACTCAAAATCCTATGGAACCTGTCGTATCCCTTGTGGATACCTTCTTCTTCGGAGATATTAAAGTCTTGAAATTGTTGTCTCAGCATGGACTTCCTCATTCTCTTCGATTCTTCGTTGCCACCGAACCTTGCTTTGAGAGCCATCCATATATCCTTTGCATCATTCATGTGGTGAAAATCACACAGGTGATCTTCAGGAATGGCTTGAAGAAGGATAGTTTTTACTTTGTGCTCTCTCTGCATAGCCAGCACCTCTTCAGCAGTTTTGGGATGAGCCATGATAAACTTCCCATCCCTGTCTGGAATCATTTTCTTTAGACTGTTTCCTTTCTTCACTACCTCCCACAGATTCCAATCAATATTGGAAATCCAGTTTTCCATCTTCATAGTCCAAAGATCATACTCTTCCCTTTTTAAATAAGGAAATTTACCATTGCTGTTTGAAAGACTAAGCTGTTGCATGGAAGTGGTGTTGGTGTTGTTTGTGTTGGTGACTTCAGTTTCATTATCAGATCCAGGCATGGTGAGGGTATGTTTGGTTGTATGGGGGTGAGAATGGTTCTTAGTAGATTAACACCTTGAAAGTTGGTGTTGTTTGTAAGTTGTGGGTTTAATTTAATGGATCTGTAATAAACCCTATGGTAAAAGCAGTTACAAACTGCTTATGTGAGAGGGTGATTATGTGATGTTATGTGAAACTGCATGAGTTGTGTGGGTGCAAACGGGTAGATTAACACCTTGATCTGCCACCATTGAGTGGTATGAATACCTGCTCTGGCCTACCCCAGTCCACAGGCTCTGTGTGGTTTCTTGGGAAACTACTTATATGCTTATGATAACCATGTGCTTATGTGCTTATTGAAACTGCCTGAGTTTTGTGGGTGCAAAAGGGTAGGTTAACACCTTGATCTGCCACCATTGAGTGGTATGAATACCTGCTCTGGCCTACCCCAGTCCACAGGCTCCGTGTGATTTGTTGGCAAACTGCTTATTGCACACAAGCAGATTGCACACAGGCTCAGATTAGACCCCGTTCCAATACTACGTTACAGGTGGGGTTATTCATACTGTGGATATGTTTTTATTCATACTGTGGCTACAATTTTATATAACAAACTGCTTATATGCTTGATAAGCAGTTTGTTACTGTAAGCTGATTTGAAAATTGTTTTTAAAAAAAAAAAAAAAAAAAAAAAAAAAAAAAAAAAAAACTGAGATAAGGCAATGATGATTTTGCAAAAAAAAATTTATTTTGCAACCTTTATGTTGCAGCCATATATGATAATATGATTTTGGCTTGGCATTTCCGAATGGACTGCAAAAAAAAATTTATTTTGCAACCTTTGATGTTGCAGCCATATATGATAAATATGATTTTGGCTTGGCATTTCCGAATGGACGGCAAAATTTTTATTTTTTTATTTTGCAACCTTTGATGTTGCAGCCATATATGATAATATGTGATACTTGATCTGAGCCTAATGTTATCTCTATTATTAATGTGTAAAATTGTTACCTCTGGTGATTGAGACATATCGGCAGCCTGAGATATTTGAGGTTTCTTTGTGGTTTGTTAGTTGCGGCTTTCACTTGCAGCTTGTGTTTCACTAAAATTATAGCCACCGTATAAATAACTTGATGATGTTTGTATGATGGTGAGTGCAGCCTGAGATATTTGAGGTTTCTTTGTGGTTTGTTAGTTGCGGCTTTCACTTGCAGCTTGTGTTTCACTTGGTGATGTTTGAGGCTGAATATATTGAGATTCTTCACTTGTGACTATTCACTTGTGACTTGTGACTTTCTTGTGACTACCTACCAATCCTACAGATGGGAGGTTTCACTTGTGACTTCCTGCAGTTTGGGAATCTTACTTTTGCTTTTGGTACTTGCTTGTTAACTTGGTTGCAATATGGTATTGTGCAATCTGATCTGTGCACTTGTGTGCAATCTGCTGCAGTTGGAAATTTTTTTTTCAAAAAAGGCGATGACGATTGGTTTTATAACCGAACGGCACGGCAAAGTGATATTTTAATCACTTTGCAGCCTTCATATCCGAGCCTGTGTGCAATCTGCTTGTGTGCTTATGCACTTGGACAAAAAAAAAACTAGGCAATGATGTAATATGAGCCTGTGTCCAATCTGCTTGTGTGCTTATGCACTTGGACAAAAAAAAAACTTGGCGATGATGAACTCTAATCTGAGCCTTTATTCAATCTGCTTGTGTGCTAATGCACTTGGACAAAAAAAACTTGGACAAAACTGCTTTGTGCATCTGCTTGTGTGCTAATGCACTTGGACAAAAAAAACTTGGACAAAACTGCTTTGTGCAATCCTTGGACAAAAAATACATTTTTGGGACAAAATAAACCCACCCAAACCAGCAATATGACAAAAAAAAAAAAAAAAAAAAAAAAAAAAAAAAAACAGCAAAAGACAAAAAACTGCAAAAGCTGTCGGTGTGCACTGTTGCTACAGTACCCTCCCCAATAGACCCCGTATTCAATCCTACGGGGTAGACCCCGTAGCAATAGTGTGTCCCGAGAATTAATATTCAAATAAAGGTACATAAATAGATTATGATGAAGTGACAAGTCAAGTCACTGAATGATTTTCCACATCTTCCCATGAAAAATCGTACAGAGCATATGGAATGAGTCAGCGGGTTATTTTTATATATCAAACAATCAAATTACTGACCGAATCAAAGGCAATCCTCTGAGTCACCCCATTAAGTGCCTATCAAACACACCCTAAGTTTTTTGACACACCTCTATGTGACACACTTAATTTTTTATACATTTATTGTGACACACTTAATTTTTTTTTTTTGACAAGCTTAATCATAAGATTCACAAAAATTGGTTTCTACTGCAAAACGTTAGATTAAAAAAAAAGGTTTTTTTTTTTTTTTTTGGGTAAAGGGAGTAATTCTGCACTCTGGTAAATATATTAACCAAAAAAACGTTTAAATACAATGGATATGAGTGAAGTCCCATATCTCAGCCCGTTACATAGGCATAAAGCTTACATAACAAAATACTTCCTATTTTCTAAACAAGAAAACAAACCACTACTCAAATGATAACATAGGACATAAAGAAAGAAAATTACTTCCTAGGACCTTGAAGCTTGGTGCCATACATGGCATTAAAGGCATCCAAATTCCCTGGAAGATCAGAAACCTGATTCGCATAGTCATCGTAGTCATAGTCATCATACTCATCTTCAAACTCTTGGCCACCACCGAATAGATTAGCAGACTCATCAAATGGGTTAGCAACCACCTCATCTTCAGAATCAGAAACCACGATCTCTCCCACTTTAGAAAAAAGGTTAACTCTCTTAGTAGAAGAGGCGGGCGGATTACAAGAATCACTAGTTGTAGGAGCCACACCCGACTCCATCTCTTTCAAATCACTCACAAGGGGTTCTTGTGATGCAGTACCTGTCTTAGTAGACTTATCTTCATTAACTTCCATTGTACGACCAGAATCCACATCCTTGTTGGTGTCATTAGAAGGAATACCAAAGGCATCCGTATGTTCCATATTAAGAGCATCAAACTGGTTAGATGTATAGATCTTTGTTCCACTCGAACTAGCCACATCAGAAGCATTCTTCTTAGTGACTTCCACTTTCTTAGGATCAGGAGGAGTCTTTTTTGATTGATATTGAAACTGCTTACCCACAACAAGTTTAATAAACCCTCCTTGACCCGGAATAGTAGACCCACCTTGCTTTCCCTTCTTCTTGTTATTAACCGTCTTGAAACCATCATTAACACGCTTAGTAGGCTGAGCAGGAGGTTCAACAACTTTAGGACATTCAATAAGAGTATGACCAAAAATCTTACATTTATCACAATGAGGTGGTTTCCACTCATATTCAACCCGAATCTTCTCAATAGTCGAACCCGACCTATCAAGTAACGGTATCTCAACAGTAAGGCTGTTCCTAAGCACCTCATCCGACTTCACTTCAATCATGCATCGAGCAAAACTACTACGGCCCCACGAGTCCTTGCACATTTGGCTAGTTGTTGCTTGTTTAAAAGGGTAGAACGTTGGACATAAGAAAAAATATTATAACAAGAATATATTAATCATCGACAAAAAGTAAAAGGGTATTAGATTTTTCATAGTTTACTAAAAGCACCATACATGTTAGTGTACATAAATTCTCCTTTTTTGCGCACATGGTAGCTACAAAGATACATAAGGACGTGCATTTAGTTTGCTATTTGATGTGAAAATGTGAATTAAACAAATTGAAACTTAAAAATAAGTGGTTAAAGAGGATTAAATGAGTAGTTAAAGAGAGAATGAGTAAATGTCTAAAATACCCTTATTAATAAAATGACATATTTTATACTTTCAACCTTTTTTATCTTTTTTACCCAAAACAACTTTTTACTTGATCCAAACTATATATATATATATATATATATATATATATATATATATATATATATATATATATATATATAGAGGGTGGTTAACATAAAATAGTAGCATAAAGTAAGAAAGTGTAGGAAGTAATCCTGACCGTTAGATGTATCAATAATGATTTTATTAGATCAAAATTAATTAAATGGCATTTTGGTAAATCTTCAAAAGTCAATGGCATGTTTTGAAACCAAATTACTAGTCCATGTCCACGCGCCTGTTACTAAAAGCGTTTTTCTTCGTTCTTTTACATTGATGTTTTTAGTTCTCAAATTTATTATGGTTATAAATAATTAAAGAATTCTTTAATCGAAGAATCTTCAATACAATTTCTTTCACTTTGATTTTATAATCATAGATGTCTTACACGAGATACAAAAAGATGAGAGTTATTTATATACCAAATTTTTCTTACATACCAATGGACTTATCTTCACTATCAATCTAAAAAGAAATCAATGGTTGAGATTAAAAGCATTTTATTATTTCACATATTTTTTATAATTTAAATATCTCTTAAACCGTTAATCGTTAAGCAAAAATAATTACACCATCGCGACGAGCATTTAATTATCTTTCTATAGACGGGCACTTTGATATACTTTAGAAAAAGGAAAAAAAAATCGTTTTTTTCACCTTTTTTTTGTCTTTTTTTTTGTTTTTCTTCGAAACTGGAATTTGCATGAAATATCGTATATGATTTAACACTAATTTGAAGATCACATGTGATATTATTGTTAAATCACATGATACTAGTGTTAAATCATATATGATAAATCACATATGATATACATATCATATATGATTTAACACTAATATCACATGTTGTATTCAAATTAGTGTTAAATCATATATGATTTTTTCATGCAAATTTAGTAACGTTAAAAAACGAAAAAAAACTTAAAAAAAAACGTGAAAAACACGAATTTTTTTTTTTGTCGAAAGTATATCAAAGTGCCTATCTTTAGAAAGATATTTAAATGCTCGTCGTAATGGTATATTTTTTTTCGCTTGATGATTAACGGTTTGAAAAATATTTATATTTGAAAAAAAAGGATGAAAGTGGGTTTTTTAAATTGTTGAGATTAATCTCATCCATTAGATCTAATAAAAATAGAGGGTGAAGATTGATCCCTTAGTATGTAAAGAATCTTTTGTCCTCAAATGATCTTAAATCGATACAAAAATACATAAATTGATACATAAACTTGTAAAACCGATACTAATATTTTATTGATGATACACAAACTTACAATGTTGATAGTACCGTAATCTTCGACCTATCCGATGCTATTATTTTTAACATGATATACAACATCGATTCACGGATACAAAACCATGATACATGAATCTACTAGTTGCAATACATCGATGTACCACTTTAACAAACAACTGAGGGATACAAATATCACAACAAACAATTAACACATCGAGGCACATCTAATAAATAAAAAGGAGTGAACATTAACTAGTAAACCAATTGATACACATAACAACAGATTAAAACATGAAAATCACTTAAATTCACTAATTTTGTTTTAGACACAATTAATTAATAAAACATGGTGTAAATTGATACACATGTAAGGGCTTGTTTCTTTTTTTTTCTGGATTAAGTGGGTGGGTCCCTTTCTGTTAATGGGTCTTAATGGGGAGGGGGACTCTTTGCTTTCTCTCTCCATATAGACCATTTAACAGAAAAAGAAACACATTATATATGTGGCCCCACCACTATCTCCCCATTAAGACTCATTAACAGAAAAAAGAAACACCCCCAAGTGACGTTAATATGGGATCCCAGGTCCCTCGTTTGAGATAAAGAAGAAAAAAAAAAATGTTATCATTGCTAGAAAAGATGAAGTCAGTTGAAGATTGGAAACCGACTTAAATCTCAGCAAAGAAAAACGATTCATTTAAGGGAGAAAAAGAGATCGGTTGGTTTTGTGTATTAAGAGCTGTTCATGGAGGTTTTCATGTGCTAGAAAGATAAAACAACTTTTGATGGAGAATGAAAATTACGTAATATCTTTCTCGAGAGTTTTAAGGAAGAATCAAAATTACCAAAATGTCCTTTCTATTTCATTTAGTGATTATGTTAGAGATTAAATTTTAAATTCCACTTGTCACAATATTGTGGCTTCTTATACTATCTTACTTTAAAAGCTATCCTACATGAACCTCAATCTATATATATATATATATATATAGTGTATAGTTATATAAAGAACCAAATAATTTGCGAGAACTGCGAGAACCAACAAGGACCAATCAGATTTGAGATAACTAATTTCACTTTTACTTTTCCACACTATTTTCGCAGGGGTATTTTAGGCATTTTATACTTGTAAACAATTAATAACCGTATATTAATTTCTCCACTAATTATGGGATCACGATTTTACAGTTTTTTTTTATTTTGAAAAACCCTAAAACAGCTCTACCATTATCAACGAAAATTACCATTTAACAAATCATTTATAAAAAAAACGATTATCCAAAAACAATACTTCAGTAACAATGGATCCATCCATTGGAAACGATCATCATGAAGAAGTTAATGTCACAGTTGTGTCCCCCATGCAAACAGAAGCCAATGTTCCTGGCCAATCTTCAAGAAACGATGATCAGGTTCATGTTAATGAAGATTTGTCTTCAGGTACGAATGGTACGTTTATAAATTTTAAGTCATCTTTGGTTTGTACATGTTTTATTGTTTCGTATAAATTTTAATAGGTTTATCTAAGATTAATTTATATAATTTTAGGGTTTTTTACAGAGGTTGTACATGTATGGTATTTATACGACGAAGATCTAAATACATGTATGTATCGTAGAATGTTATTTTGTTGTTTGTTTTTGTTACTTGCATTGCATGTTTAGGTTTGATACATCTGTAGTTTTTTTTATGCATGATTCTAGTAATGTTTATGGGTGAATTTGATTGTTCTCATGCACATGTGTACATGGGTGGATTCATTGGTATTCAATTTTAATGTAAGTTGCTACCATTTGATTGTTCTCATGCACATGTGTACATGGGTGTCATTGGTTTTTCAGTTTTAATGTATGTGGTTACATCCTTCATTGACTGTTTTTTTTTTTTTTTTTTTTTTTTTTTTTTTTTTTTTTTTTTTTTTTTTTTTTGATTTTAATGATTACCTTGGTTAATATGTGCATTTTACTTATATCAGTTATTTTTGTCTGGTGTACTAAGTTTAATACAATCGTTGCATACATATGCACATGTGTTTTTTTCATGTTTCTTATATTGCAGATTATATCCAACAGGTTGTTGTGTATTTATGTACATACAAACACATGTGATTATCATTAATGCATTTATTTTTCTTTATAATGTTTTTGTAGAGTATTCTGATTTAGAAGATAGTGAGTCAGATGATGAGTGTATTCCAACACCCAAAGGCCATAAGTATTGGGTTCCAGAGGTACCAGCTGATGAGAAGCCTAGCGAAGGGAACGTGTTTGACACTTTTGATGAGGCTTACGACATGTACCTTGAATACGCTCTTAAGGCCAGGTTCTCTATTAGAAAATCTACATCAAAGCGTAAGAAATGTGAGGTTACTCATAGGTATATAGTTTGTAATAGGGCTGGAAAACCACGAAAAACCATCGTGAAAGATACGTTGGCCCAGTCATCTCAAACTGTTGATAATCAGAAAAATGGGAGTAATAAACCTAGGCAGAAACGCAATTCCAATTACTCTGCAACGGATTGCAATGCATGTGTCAGGTTTAGGGCTATTCACGGTACATCGGCTTTTAAGTTATACGAATTTGTTGAAAACCATAACCACCCACTTCTTAATGAAAACAACACTGATCTTTTAAAAGCACGGCGTAAGTTAGACTTTAGTGATAAGCTGTTTATCCATAGGGCTTCACTTTCTAATCTTGGCCCAACTAAAGCTCATCGTCTTAGGGTGGCATTTATGGGTAGCTATCAAAAGGTTCGTGGAAAGCCTTCGGACTGGAAGAACTTCCGTAGGTCTGTTAATAAATACATTGGTCCTAGGGATGCCCAGATGTTAATAGATAAAATGAATGCTAGGAAAAAACATGTGCCTAATTTTTCATTTGAATACCATACCGTTGATGATGTTTTGTCCCGCATGTTCTGGGCCGACGAGACAATGAAATGCAATTACAATGAATTTGGTGATGTAGTTTCATTCGATGCCACTTATCGCACAAACAGGTAAAGTTTAATGTCTATCCGTAATAGTTTGGTTATTATATTAGTTATTCAGTTATTGTAACATGTGTGTATTCTTTTTAATTATATGTCCATCCATCTATAGGTACCGGATGATCTTTGTTCCATTTACTGGCATTGACCATAACCAAAAATGTGTCACTTTTGGTGCTGCTTTAATTAGTGACGAAACAATCGATTCATACAAGTGGATCCTCACTTCGTTTAAAAAAGCGCATGTAAAAGAACCAATTCTGGCTGTTACAGACCAAGATCCAGCGTTGCGTACTGCAGTTGAGGTTGTGTTTCCTGAAGCACATCATCGTTTATGTATGTGGCACATAACACAGAAACTGCCTGGGAAGGTTTTTTTCTAACTAATCACATGTGTTATAAATGATTTACCTACTTTTTTATATATTCAGTTCCATAAATTAATTATATCTTATTCACACTTTCCTCATATACAGATTTGTGGTGAAGTTGATTCAGATTCCGAATTTAAGAAACTTTTTCATAAGCTTATATGGAATGTGTTTATTGAACCCTCAGAATTTGAAGAGCGATGGCATGCTCTTATTGGAATGTTTAATTTGTCTGAAAAAAAATGGCTTTCAGACATGTTTAAGATGAGGGATTTGTGGATCCCGGCATATTTTAAGGAGTTGCCAATGTGTTGTCTTATGAAGACCACTTCGCGATCCGAAAGCTCAAATGCTTTCTTTCGTATTTTCTCTCATTCGGGAAACATGCTTGTTCAATTCATGCTTTGCTTTGAAGCCGCTATGGAGAAACAGCGTTATGTCCAACGTGTCATGGACAATCGCACTTTTGAATCTACTCCTGTAATGTTCACCGACCTCCCTATTGAACGACATGCATGTTCCGTTTATAGCCGTTCTATTTTTAGAGAGGTATTTAGTTTATCTTTTCAGTTAATGTTGTATTATAAAAACATTACAGTATCTTTGTATACTGTTATAACACATGTGTATTTGTTTGTTGTTCTTAATAGGTTCAGAAGGAAATATTAAAAGGACTGTATGCATGCTCTCAGATTAGTGTTACTTCAGAAGAAGGTGTTACAGTTAGCATAATACAACAAAAAAACAAAGAGAATGCTGTTGTTATTAATGCTAAGGTAA